>CM038216.1:39809346-40219129 GCA_021442155.1 Cymbidium sinense
AATAAATAAAAGAACTTAAAGCAAAATAAAATAAAATAAAACAATGAAATAAAAATGTAAACTAAAACATCAACCAAAACCTAATAATAAAATAAAATAAATTATAATAAAATAAATAATAGCCTAAACTAAACTAAAAAATAAAATAAACCTAAGAACAAAAAACCTAAATAAAATAAAAACAAAATGTAAAATAAAAATAAAATAAACATAAAATAAAATAAAAACAAATAAAAACTAAATAAAAACCTGAACGTAAAACTAACCATAATCTTACAACACTAAACCTACACCCCTAAATCCTAAACCCTAAAAAACCCTAAACCCTAAACCCTAAACTAAAACCTAAACCCTAAACCTAAAACCTAAACCTTAATCCCTAATCCCTAAACCTACAACCCTAAACTTAAAAAAACATACATTAGACGGTATCAATTATCAATTATATTAAAATCATTTAATACTTCCTAAATAGGTAAGTGCTTTAAATTATAAACCTTAAACCCTAAACCATAAACCCTAGAAACCCTAAACCATAATGCCTAAACACTAAACCATAAACCCCAAACCCTAAACCCTAACCTTAAACCATAAACACTAAATCCCTAAACCCTAAAATCCTAAACCCTAAACCCTAAAAACTTAAAAAATAAAAAATAAAAAATAATAAAACACAACTAAAAAATAAACCAATACCTAAAAAATAAACTAAAATAAAGAACCTAAACAAAAATAAATAAACCTAAAATAACTAAACTAAATAAAGTAAAAATAAAAACTAAACCTAAATAAATAAAATAAAATAATCTAAAATAAATAAAAATTAAACTAAATAAACTTAAACCTACCAGTTTAATTAATTTTTTTTAAAAACCCTTAAAGCCTTAACCCTAAATCCTAAACCCTAAACCCTAAACCCTAAACCCTAAAAATAAAACCTAAAAATAAATAAAAAATAAAACCTAAACTCTAAACTACAGAAAAAGCATAAAATTAAAATAAACAAAATAAAATAAACCTAAACCTAAAATAAAAGAAACTAAACTAAGATAAATAAAACCTAAACCTAAAATAAACTAAACCTAAACCCAAACTAAATATAATTAAATAAAATAAAAATAAATCTGAACCTAAACTAAAAAATAAAACCTAAAAATAAACCTAAAACCTAAACCTGAAAAAATAAAATAAAAACCAAAACCTAAACCTAAAATTAAAAAAATAAATCTTAAATTTAAAAAATAAAATAAAAATAAACCTCAACCAAAAATTAAACCTAAACCTAAACCTAAACCTAAACCTAAAAAATAAACTAAAATAAAAATCCTACACAAAAATAAATAAACCTAAAATAAATAAACTAAACTAAATAAAAAAAACATAAATAAAAATAAAAACTTAGACTTACCAAAAATCCTAAACTATAAACTAAATCGTGAACCCAAAACCTAAAGCCTTAATCCTAAAACATAAACCCTAACCCTCAACCTAAACCCTAAAAACTGTAAACTCTAAACCCTAAATCCTAAATGCTAAACCCTAAACCCTAAACCCTAAACCCTAAACCATAAAACCTAAACCCCTAAACCCTAATCCCTTAACCCTAAACCCTAAAAAAACCCTAAACCCTAAATAAACCCTAAACCCTAAACCATGAAAAGCTAAAAACTTAAACTTGAACTAAATAAAACCTAAAAATAAATAAATAAAAAATTTAAACAAAAACAAAATAAAATATATCGAATAAAATAAAAACATAAACTAAAACCTAAACCTAAAAAGAAAATGTAATAAAAAATAAAATAAATAAAAGCCTAAACTAAACTAAAAAAATTAAAATTAAAATAAAATAAAAACTAAACCTAAAATAAAAGAAAATAAACCTAAAATAAAATAAAATAAAAACTAAATGAAAAACTAACCTAAAAATAAATAAAAAATTAAACATAAATCCTAAACTAAAATAAGTAAATCCTAAACCTAAACTAAACTAAAAAATAAACCTAAACCTAAACTAAAATAAACTAAAAATAAACCTAAAGCTAAACTAAAAAATAAAACCTAAAAGAAAAATCTAAAACCTAAACCTAAAATAATAAAATAGAAACCTAAAACTAAACCTAAAAATAAATAATAAAACCAAAACATAAAAAATTTAAATTAAATTAAAAGTAAATTAAAAAATAAATCTAAACCTAAACATAAGCCTAAAAAATAAACTAAAATAAAAAACATAAACTAAAATAAATAATCCTAAAATAAATAAACTAAACTAAATAAAAATAAAAATAAAAATAAATCAAAATAAAAAATAAACAAAATAAACCTAGACCTACCAGTTTACTTAATTTAAAAAAATTAAAAAAAACCTAACCCTAAACCCTAAACTCTAAACTCTAAACACAATTCTACAACCCTAAACCCTAAACACTAAAACCCTAAAACCCTAAACCCTAAACCTTAAACCCTAAAACCTAAACCCTAAACACTAAACACTAAACCCTAAACCTACAAAACTAAACCCTAAACCCTAAACCCTAAAACCCAAACCCTAAACCCTAAATCCAATGGCCTATACCCTAAATCCTAAAACCCTAAAGACCTAAATCTAAACTAAATAAGATCTAAAAATAAAATAAATAAAAATGCCTAAACCTAAATAAAATATAATAAAATAAAAACCTAATCTAAAACCTAAACCTAAATAGAAACCTAAAATAAAATAAAATAAAAAAAAAACTAAACTAAAATAAAATAAATAAAAACATAAACAAAACTAAAAATAAAATAAACTTAAAAATAAAAATCCTAAATAGAATAAAAACTAAATGTAAAATAAAAACAAAATAAACCTTAAAAACTAAATAAAAACTTAAACCTAAAAAATAAACATAAATAAAAAAACATAAACGATAAGCTAAAAAAAACCTCAACCTAAAATAAACAAAATAAAATAAACCTAATCCTAAACTAAAATAAACTAAACTAAAAAAATAGAACCTAAACCTAAACCTAAAATAATCTAAACTAAAACCCTAAAATAAATAAAATAAATTAAATTAAAAATAAACCTAAACTAAAAAATAATACCTAAAAATAAACCAAAAATAAAAACCTAAAACCTAAAAATAAAAAAATAAAATAAAAACCTAAATTTATACTTAAAAATAAAAAATAAAACCTAAACCTAAAAAATTTAAAAAAAATAAAACTAAACTAAATAAATAAATATAAACCTAAACCTAAACCTAATAAATAAACTAAAATAAAAAAAAGATAAACTAAAATAAATAAACCTAAAATAAATAAATAAAAATAAATAAAAAAATAAACTAAAATAAATAAAAAATAAACTAAATAAACTTAAACCTATCAGTTTACTTAATTAAAAAAACACTAAACCCGAAACCCTAAATCCTAAACCATAAACCATAAACCCTAAAATTAACATTAAACCCTAAACCCTAAATCCTAAAAAACATAAACCCTAGACTTTAAACCCTAAGCAAACCTTAAATACTAAACCCTAAAGCCTAAACCCCAAAAATGATAAACCCTAAAACTTAAACACTAAACCCTAAACACTAAACTAAATAAAATAAAATAAATTAAAAATAAGCCTAAACCTAAACTAAAAAATAAAACCTAAAAAAGAAACATAAAAGAAAATCCCTAAAGTATAAACCTAAAAAAATAAGATAAAAGCCAAAACCTAAACCTAAAAATAAAAAATAAAATTGAAACTTGAAAAATAAAAAAATTAAAACTAAACCCTAACCTTAAATGCTAAACCCTAAAACTAACCCTAAACCCTAAACTCTAAATCCTAAACCAACAACCCCAAACCCTAAACCTACAACCCCAAACCCTAAACACTCAACCCTAAACCCTAAACTCTAAACTTTAAACCCTGAAACCCTAAACCCTAAACCCTAAACCCTAAACACTAAACCCTAAAACCTACAACCCTAAACCCTAAACCGCAAACCCTTAACCCTAAACCCTAAACCCTAAAAACTTTAAAACCTAAACCTAAACTAAATAAAACCTAAAAGTAAAATAAATAAAAAAACTTAAACCTAAATAAAATAAAATAAAATAAATAAAATAAAAACCTAAACCTAAAACTAAACCTAAAAATAAAATAAAATAAAAAATAAAAACTAAACTAAACTAAAAAATAAAAAAACCTAAAAATAAAAAACCTATGGAAAATAAAAACTAAACGTAAAATAAAAATAAAATATACCTAAAATAAAAACTAAAAAAATAATACATAAACCCTAAAGCCTAAACCCTAAAAATTAAACCCTAAACCCTAACCCTAAACCATAAACACTAAAACACTAAACCCTAAAACCTTAAACCCTAAACCCTAAAGCTCTAAACCCTAAACCCTAAAGCCTAAACCCTAAACGCTAAAAACCTAAAAACTTACACCTTAACTAAGTAAAACCTAAAAATAACATAAATAAAAAACCTTAACCTAAATAAAATAAAATAAAAAATAAAAATAAAATGTAAACTAAAACCCAAACTTAAACCTAAAATTAAAATAAAATAAAAATAAAATAAATAAAAACTATCATAAACTAAACTAAAAAAATAAAATAAACCAAAGAATAAAAAAAACCTAAATAAAATAAAAACTAAATGTAAAATAAAAAAATAAACCTAAAATAAAATAAAATAAAAACTAAATAAAAACCTAAACCTAAAACTAACCCTAAACCAACAACCCTAAACCTAAACCCTAAGAAATCCTAAACCCTAAACTAAAACCTGAACCCTAAACCTAAAACCTAAACCCTAAACCCTAAACCCTAAATCCTAAACCCGAAACCCTAAACCCTAAACCCTAAACCATAAACCTTAAACCCTAAACCCTAAGCCTACCACCTTATACTTAAAAAATAAAATACATTGGATGGTATAAATTATCAATTATATGGATATCATTCAGTACTTTATAAATAGGTAAGTGCTTCAAACCCTAAACCCTAAACCCTAAAATCCCTAAACCCTAAACCCTAACTATAAAACCCTAAACCCTAAACCCTAAATACTAAAACCCTAAACCCAAAAACACTAAACCCTAAACCCTAAGACCTAAAAACTTACACATAAATTAAGTAAATCCTAAATAAAATAACATAAAATAATAAAATAAAAATGCAAACTAAAACCTAAACTTAAACTTAAAAATAAAATAAAATGAAATAATAAAAATAAACTGAAATAAAATAAATAATAAGCTAAACTAAAGTAAAAAAATTAAATAAACCTAAGAATAGAAAACCTAAATAAAATAAAATCTAAATGTAAAATTAAAATAAAATAAACCTAAATTAAAATAAAATAAAATAAAAACTAAATAAAAACCTAAACCTAAAACTAACCCTAAACCTACAACACTAAACCAATAACCTTAAACCTAAAACCACGAACCCTAAACCTAAAAAAACTTTAACCCTAAACCCTAAACTAAAACCTGAACCCTTAACCTAAAACCTAAACCCTAAACCATAAACCTACAACCCTATACTTTAAAATAAAGTACATTGATGGTAATAATATTAATTATATTAAATCATTCAATACTTCCTACATGTGTGTTTCAAATTATAAACCCTAAACCCTAAACCCTAAACCTAAACCCTAAATCCTAAATGTTAAACCTTAAACCCAAAACACAAAAACTAACCATAAACCCTAAACCTTAACTACATCCCTAAACCCTAAACCCTAAACCATAAACCCTAAAAAACCCTAAACCCTAAGCTAACCCTAAACCCTAAACCCTAAACTCTAAACCCTAAACCCTGAAAACCCTAAATTATAAAGCCTAAACACAAAACCCAAAATTGTAAACCCTAAACCCTAACTCAAAACCCTAAATCCTAAAACCCCAAACCCTAAAACCCTAAACCCTAAACCTTAAACCCTTAAACCTAACTCAGAACCCAAAAAACATAAAAAGTTATACCTAAACTAAGTTAAACCTAAAAATAAAACAAATAAAAAATCCTAAACCTACATAAAATAATAAAATAAAATAAAATAGAAACACAAATGAAAACTAAACTTAAACCTAAAAATAAAATAAAATAAACTACTAAAAATAAACTAAAATAAAATAAATAATAACCTAAACTAAAATAAAAAATAAAATAAACTTAAGAATAAAAAACTTAAATAAAATAAAAATAAAATAAAAATAAATAAAATAAAATAAAAACTAGATAAAAACCTAAACGTAAAACTAACCTTAAACCAACAAAACTAAACCTACAACCCTAAAGCTTAAACCCTAAAAAACCCTAAACCCTAAACTTAAACCTGAACCCTTTACAACTCTAAACCCTAAACCCTAAACCCTAAAAAACCTTAAACCCTAAGCCCTAAAAAACCCTAAACCCTAAATCCTAAACCTAAAACCCTAAAAAACCTAAACCCTAAACCCTAAGCTAACGTTAAACCCTAAACCATAAACCATAAAAACCTTAAACCCTTAAGCCTAAACACTAAACCTTAAACCTTAAAAACCTTAAACCCTAAACCATAACTCGAAACCCTAACCCCTAAAACCCCAAACCCTAAAACCCTAAACCCTAAACCCTAAACTCGAAAACCTAAAAACCTAAAAATATAAAACTAAACTAAGTAAAACCTAAATGTAAAATAAATATAAAACCTAAACCTAAATAAAATAAAATAAAATAAAAATGTAAACTAAAACCTAAACCTAAACCTAAAAATAAAATAAAATAAACTAATAAAAATAAATTAAAATAAAATAAATAATAACCTAAACTAAAATACAAAAATAAAATAAACCTAAGAATAAAAAACTTAAACAAAATAAAAGCTAAACATAAAATAAAAATAAAATAAACCTAAATTAAAATAAAAAGTAAATGAAAACCTAAACCTAAAACTAACCCAAAACTTACAACACTAAACCTATAACCCTAAACCCAAAAAAACCCTAAACCCTAAACCCTAAACTAAAATTTGAACCCTAAACTTAAAACCTAAACACTAAAGCCTAAACTCTAAACCCTAACCTTAAACCTTAAACCCTAAACCCTAAACCCTAAACCTATAACCCTAAACATACAACCCTACACTTTTAAAAAAAATACATTGATGTATACTTATCAATTATATTCATTCCTATAATCAGTGTTACAAACCCTAAACCTTAAACCCTAAAAACCCTAAACCCTAAATCCTAAACACTAAACCCTAAACCCTAAACCTTAACCCTAAACTCAAAACACTAAAACCCTAAACCCTAAAACCCAAAACCCCTAAACCCTAAACCCTAAAAACCATAAAAAAAATAAAAATTAAACTCAACTAAAAAATAAATCTAATCTTAAAAAATAAACTAAAATAAATAAGCATAAAATAACTAAATTGCACTAAAAAAAATAAGAAATAAACCTAAGTAAAAATAAAAAAATAAACAAAGTAAACTAAATCTACTTAAACATATCAATTTACTTAATTTAAAAAAAAACCTTAAACCCTAAATCCTAAACCCGAAATCAGAAACTCTAACACCTAAACCATAAAGCCTAAAACTAACCCTAAACCCTAAACTATAACACTAAACCTAAAACCCTAAACCTTAAACCTTAAAAACTAAACCCTAAACCCTAAACACTAAAAACCCTAAACCCTAATCCTTAAACCCTAAACCCTAAAACCCTAAGCCTAAACCCTAAACCTTAAAACCTAAAAAAATAAACCTAAAATAAAATAAAATAAAACTCAACTCAAAAATAAACCTAAACCTAAACTTAAACAAAAAAACTAAAATAAAATGCTAAAATAAATAAAATAAATAAAAAATAAAAAAATAAAACTAAATAAAATAAAATATATTAAAATAAAGAAAAACCTAAACTACTAGTTTATTTAATTTAAAAAACTAAATAAACCTAAACCTAGTTTACTAATTTTAAAAGAAAATAAAACCCTAAAAAAACCACAAATAAAAAACCCAAAACCCTAAACACTAAAACTTAACCAAAATCCTAAACCCTAAACCTACAACCCAAAACTTTAAACCGTAAACCTTAAAACCTAAAAAACCCTAAACTTTAAACCTTAAAAAACCCTAAACCCTCAACTTTAAACCCTAAATAATAAAACCCTAAACCATAAACCCTAAACCCTAAGAATAAATATAAAAAATAAAAAATAATTAAAAAAACCCTAACCCTAAATTTTAAACCATAAAATTAACCCTAAACCCTAAACCCAAAAACCATAAACCTTAAACCCTAAACCCTAAACACTAAAATATAAACCCTAAACCCTAAAATGCTAAACCCTAAACCATAAATCTAAACCCTAAACCCTAAAACCTACAACCATAAACCCTAAACCCTAAATCCCAAACCCTAAACCCTAAACCCTATACACTAAAAACCTAAAAACCTAAACCTAAATAAAATAAAAAAATAAAATAAAACAAAAACCAAAACTAAAATCAAAACCTAAACCTAAACTTAAACCTAAAAATATAATAAAATATAAAATAAAAACTAAACTAAAATAAAATAAATAAATACCTAAACTAAACTAAAAAATAAAATAAATCTAAAAATAAATATCTTAAATAAAATAAAAACTAAATGAAAAATAAAAAGAAAATAAACCTAAAATAAAATGAAGTAAAAACCTAAACCTAAAAAATAAACCTAAAAAATAAATAAAAAATAAAACATACACCTTAAACTAAAAAAAAATAAAACCCAAACCTAAAGTAAACAAAATAAAATAAACCTAAACCTAAACTAAAATAAATAAAACCTAAAATAAACTTAACCTCAACCATAAAATAAATAAAATAAAATAAACTAAATCAAAACTTACAAATAAAACATAAAAATTAACCTAAAATAAAAACCTAAAACCAAAGCCTAAAAAAATAAAATAAAATCCTAAATCTCAACCTAAAAATAAAAAATAAAACCTAACCTAGAAAATAAAATAAAAATAAAACTGAACTAAAAAATAAACGTAAACTTAAACCTAAACTTAAAAAGTAAACTAAAATAAAAAACCTGAATTAAAATAAATAAACCTAAAATAAACTAAATAAAAATAAAAAATAAACATAAATAGAAATAAAAGTTAAAATAAACTAAAAAAAATAAACTAAAAAAACTAATGAAAAACCTAAACCTATCGGTTTACCTAATTTAAAAAGACCTAAAACCTTAAACCGTAAACTATAAACCCTATATTCTAAACCCTAAACCCGAAGCCCTAAACCTTTAAACCAAAAAACTAAACTAAACCTAAACCTAACTAAACCCTAAACTAAACCTAAACTCCTAAACCTTAAACCTAAACCCTATCCTAACCCTAAACTATAAACCTAAACCTAAACCCTAAACTCTAAACCTAAACTAAATAATATAACTAAACCCTAAACCTAACTTAACTAAACTTAAACTAAACCTTAAACTTAAAACCCTAAACCCTAAAAAAACACTACTAAACCTAAACCTCTAAACCCTAAACTAAACCTAAACTCAAACTAAACTTAAACCTTAAACCTAAACCCTAAAACCTAAATCATAAACTCTAAACCTAAATAAACCCTAAACCTAAACCCTAAACTAAAACATAAATCTAAACCTAAACCTAAATCCTAAAAAACTATAAACCCTAAACCCAAACCTAAAACTAAACCTAAACCTAAACCAAAACTCTAACCTTAACCTAAACCATAAAATCAAAACTTAAAACCTAAACCCTAAACCCTATTTAGTTCATTTAATAAGCAATGATTAATAAACTAATAAATCACTTATTACTGTCATGGATTAATTAGTCATTAATAACTTAGTAATTAGGTTCACTAGTCAATTTTCTTAATAAGAAATAAATCCAAAACTTGAGGTCATCCCATGAAAATAACCCACAAAATTTGGGATTAACTCACTTAATCTTAACCCTAAACTAAATCCTAAACCTAAACTAAAACCTGAATCATAGACCAAAAACCTAAACCCTAAACCCTAAACACTAAACCCTAAACCCTAAAACCCTAAAACCCTAAACCCTAAACTTTAAAACCTAAACCTTAAACCCTAAACCTTAAACCCTAAACCAAAAATCCTAAACCCTATACTTAAAACTTAAACTTTAAACCCTAAACCCTAAATCATAAACACTAAACCCTAAACCCTAATCCAAAATCCTAAACCCTAAAAGCATAAACCCTAAAACCATAAACCATAAACCCTAAATCCTAAACCCTAAACCCTAAACCCTAACCCTAACCCTAAACCCAACCTAATCAAAGTAACTAAATAAATTAAAAAATAAACCTAAAGCCTAAAACCTAATAAAGCTAAACCTAAAACCCTAAGAATGGACATAACCTAACTAAACATCAAACTAAACTTATCTAGAGGTGGAGGCTTATTGATGTTACTAGGTGCTAGTGGTGAGGTGGTGGTCGAAAAGTGGTGGCAGGAGGCGGAGGAAAGTTATAAAGTATGGTGGTGATGGAGGGATAGATCGTTATGATGGTGGATCCCACTAAGAGGCTAGGGTGGTTCATGGGAACTAGATAAATAAAAGAAACCGACCAAGTGCTTCTTATGGAACATTATCTTTAAAATAGAGATGGTTCTAGTTATTTAGGGTTTTTTATTTACCTATGCATCCTCATTTTTTATCATGTCATCGTGTCTTAGAAAACTTAGTGTGTTACTACTTGATTGATGAAATCAAAAGAAGAAATTTTGAATATGAATTTATTCTATTAAAAAAACTAAAACCCTAAACCCTAAACTAAAACATAAAACCTAAACCCTAAACCCTAAATAGAAAACCCTAAACCCTAAAATAAAAAAAAAATAAAAAATTAAAAAATTCTAATAAATTACTAAACCATAAAGCTAACCTTAAACCCTAAACCATAAACCCTAAATCTGCAACCCTAAACCCGAAAACCCTAAACCTTAAACCCTAAACCCTAAAACCTAAACACTAAACCCTCAAGCTAGCTAGTTTTTGTTGTCTTGACTATTTTTTGTATTGAGTTGTCTGCCTTGGTTTTCTACTCCTATGTTGGCTCCAACTGTTGGTAGGATTTCTAGGTCCTATGCTTAGCAAGTTACCAATTCGAGGTTTTTTGGTGTTTGCTATCTGGATTGATGCATTTAAGATACTTATTCCTATGTTATATCTACTTGGCTATTAACCATGGCATTGACTACTCTGATTGAGAGGCTTGGATGTTTTTGTCCTATTTGTTGCTATCCTGGCTGGTTTTTTCCTTGGTTACCTATTATCTTGTTTTCTGGATTCTAATGATGATTTTCACTTGAATACAATTTTTGATCCTTTTGCTCGTGGGTTCCAATGTGGCAATAACCCTCTCAGAGATTGGCTCTGATTTCCTGTGTTGTTCAACACCTATTATTCTGTGTTCATGTCGACCGGATATGACTAAGGGTTTTAAGCTGTATGCTCATCCAGATTACATGGTTTCTATTTGTTTTGGTAATTGGTGTCTGGGCTGTGGCTTTTCTGAATTATGGTACTATGTTCCCTTCCCTTTCTTGGCTATTTTTTTTGCTTATTTCTTGTTTTTTTCCTGATTCTAATGTGGATCCTAATTTGTATCCTGCACTAACTATTTTGTTGTTGTTTCTAAACTTTGCTTCTATCCGGGGTATTGCTTATCCGATAGGGATTTACATTACCCTTGTTGTTTATATTCCCAAACCAAAATGGCTTGTGCTCTATTCTTTTTTTTCTTGGTTATCTACTGCCTTGTTTTTTCTGGATTCTTCAGTGGATTCTATTTGGGAATCTATCCCAATGCAATCTCTATGGTCCTTTCATGTCTTGGCTTTGTCCCTTATCCTCTACCTTTTACTCTTGATTATCTCCTTATTTTTCCGATTCTCATAGGGACCATATTTGGACCCCAATTTTTCTAATCGGGACCAGTTTGTGCTTACCTTGGAATATAATCTCTATTATTAAGGGTGGTATTATGAAATGTCTTTTTTCTGTCTTCCTTCCTTCATGGTACTATGACCTCGGCTATTTTCGCCTTCCCTTATAATTGTTTCTTGCCAACCATCTTGTACCAATCTGCATTTGGGCTCATTTTTTGGACTTTACATCTACCCCTAAGCTGTACTTCTGGCCTGACAGATTCATTTATATATCTTATAACTGGGATGGTGTCATTTAAAGACTCATTGACTTGCTTAACAGGATTTCAACATGCTACTTCTTCTGGCTGGTGGATGGTTTCTATCGACCTATTTCATATGCATAAATACGATTGTGTTTAGGTTTGGTGTAATAAAGCTCACAAGATTATCAACAATTGGGTGCTACCTTCTGTGTAGCTATGATGGTGATGATCTCACTCCTTTTGGTAGTAGCTCATGTGATGCAACCCTTCTAAAGTTTGGATGCTCATTCTCGTCCCCATCATGGTGTGATTGAGCAGCCTTCTCTATCACATTTCCTATTAACATACTCATATTATATTGTTTCCTTCTATCCTTTGTCTCAGATTACCTTAAGCTCTAATCTCTCTCTCTCTCATTATAACTTTGTGTGTTTCTCTTTTTTTTTTCAGTCCCCTCCATCCATTCACACATCCTCCTAAATGGTTTTAATCTTACTTTAGCTTATTATGTTAATCATCTTGTATCTTTTGATTACTTTAATGCTTTCTTTTGCTTTTGGATGTACTTAGATAATTTACCCTTACGATTGTAGCTTTTGAGCACTAGTTCCGAGTTTATTCCCTTACCTTATAACCCTCTTTTTGTGGCAATAAAATACACCTACATGGGGTTTCCCTAAAAATAAAAAAAAAAACCTTAAAACCCTAAACCGTAAACCCTTAACTGTAAACCTTAAACGATAAAACTTACAAAGTTAAAAACCAAACCATAAACCCTAAACCCTAATCCATAAACCCTAAAACCTAAATTTAAAACTAAATAAAACCTAAAAATAAAATAAATAAAAAACCTAAACCTAAATAAAATAAAATAAAATATAAACCTAAACTAAAACCTAAAACTAAACTTAAACATAAACCTAAACATAAAACTAAAAATAAAAACTAAACTAAAATAAAATAAATAAAAACTTAAACTAAACTAAAAAAATAAAATAAACCTAAATATAAAAATCATAAATAAAATAAAAATTAAAATAAAATTAAAACTAAAATAAACCTAAAATTAAATAAAATAAAAACTAAAACCAAAACCTAAAAAAATAAACTTAAAATAAGTAAAATAAAATAAAATAAAAACTAAATAAAAATCTAAACAATAAAATAAACACAAAATAAATAAAAAATAAAACCTAAACCTTAAACTAAAAAAAGCCCAAAACCAAAAATAAACAAAATAAAATTAATCTAAAACTAAACTATAATAAACTAAACTAAAATAAATAAAACCTAAACCTAAATCCTAAAATAAATTTATCCTAAATCAAATAAAATAAACTAAAAATAAACCTAAACTTAAACTAAAAAATAAAACCCTAAAATAAATCAAAAATTAAAGATTAAAACCTAAACCTAAAAAAATAAAATAAAATCTTAAACCTAAACCTAAAAATAAAAATTAAAACCTAAACCTAAAAAGAATAAAAATAAAACTAAACTAAAAAGTAAACATAAACCTAAACCTAAACCTAAAAAAAACTAAAATAAAAAAACTTAAACTAAAATAAATAAACCTAAAATAAATTACATAAAAATAAAAAGTTAACGTAAATAAAAATAAAAAATAAATTAAAGTAAAAAAATAAAATACATAACAAATAAACTAAATAAACTAAAAAAAACATAAACCTACTAGTTTACCTAAATAAAAAAACCCCTAAACCTTAAACTCTAAACCCTAAACCCTAAACCCTAAATCCTAAACCCTAAACCCTTAACCCTAAACCTTAAACCCTAAACCCTAAACTAACCCTAAACCCTAAACCCTAAACCATAACCCTAACCCTAAACCTAAAACCCTAAACCCTAAACTAATAAATCCTAAAATAACCATAAACACAAAGCTAACCCTAAACCCTAAACCCTAAACCCTAAGCCCTAAAAACTCTAAACCCTAAAGCCTTAAAACACTAAACGCTAAACTTTAAATCTTAAACCTTAAAAGCTAAACCATAAACACTAAACCCTAAACCCTAAACCCAAAAAAAACTAAAACCTAAATAAAAAAATGAATAAAAAATAAACCTTAATAGAATAAGAAAATAAAATAAAATAAAAACCTAAACTAAAACCTAAACCTAAACCTAAACCTAAAAATAAAATAAAATAAAAACCAAAATACACTAAAATAAAATTAAAAAAACTAAATTAAACTAAAAAAATTAAATAAACCTAAGAATAAATAACCTAAATAAAATAAAAAGTGAATGTAAAATAAAAATAAATTAAACCTGAAATAAGATAAAATAAAAAATAAATGAAAACTTAAACCTAAAAATAAATAAAAAATAAAACCCAAACTCTAAACTAAAAGTAAAAACTTAACCTAAAATAAAAATAAAATATACAAAATAAGCCTAAACCTAAACCTAAAACTAAAATAAACTAAACTTAAACTTGAACCTAAACTAAATAAAATAAAATAAACTAAAAATAAAGCTAAACCTAAACTAAGAAATCAAACCTAAAAATAAACCTAAAATAAAAGCCTAAAACCTAAGCCTTAAAAATAAAATACAAACCTAAAGCTAAACCTAAAAATAAAAAATAAAACCTAAACGAAAAAAAAAACTCAACTAAAAAATAAACCTAAACCTAAAAAAAAACTAAAATAAATAAACCATAAATAAATAAACTAAACTAAATAAAGATAAAAATAAAAAATAAAATAAACTAAAAACATAAACCACCTTTACTAAATTTTAAAAAATAAAAATAAAATAAACAAAATAAAATGCTAAACCCTAAACCATATCCTAAAACCCTATACCCTAAACCCTAAACTAACCCTAAACCATAAACCCTAACCCTAAAACACTAAACCTTAAACCCTAAACTTAAAACCCTAAACCTAAAGCCTAAACTAAAACCTCATTATGAACCTTGTCAGAACATCATTGTGAACCACGCCTAGATTTGGTGGAGGAGAAGGCGATCATCGTAATGGGTGGGATGGTGAAATGGATATGGAGGTGGTGGTGGCAGGGTGGAGGCAGGAGGAGTGATGAAGATTACCATGGTGGTGGAGAGGAAGAGATTTGGGATATGGTGGATACCACTACTTGAGTGGTGGTTCTAATGGGAACTCGGGAAATTGAAAAACTGCCAATTTGATCAGCTACTTATGGAACTGTGTATTTACAGTAGAGATGATTCTAGTTATCTAGGGTTTATTATTAGCTCTATGCTCATTTTTTATTTATGTCATCACTTATGTCTTAGAAAACTTAGTGTATTATTTTTGATGAAATCAAAAGAAGAAATGTTGAATCTGAATTTGTTCTCTATTAATATAAAAACCAAAACACTAAACCCTAAACAAAAATCAGAACCCTAGACCAAAAACCTAAACTATAAACCCTAAACCCTAAAACCTAAACCCATAAACCCTAAACCCTAAACCCTAAAACTTAAACCATAAACCTTAAACCCTAAACCCTAAACCCTAAACCCTAAACCCCAAACCCTAAACCCTCAACTAACCTTAAACCCTAAACCCTAAAAGCTAAAAAATTAAACCTAAACTAAATAAATCCTAAAAATAAAATAAATAAAAAACCTAAATCAAAATAAAATAAAATAAAAACCTAAACTAAAACCTAAACCTACACCTACACCTAAACCTAAACCTAAAATGAAAATAAAAGAAAAAGTAAAAACTAAACTAAAACATAAAACATAAAAACCTAAACTAAACTAAAAAATAACCTAAAAACAAACCTAAAAGAAAAACCTAAAACCTAAACCTGAAAAAATAAAATCAAAACCTAAACCTAAACATAAAAATAAAAAATAAAACTAAACTAAAAATAAACCTAATCCTAAACCAAGAAAATAAAATAAAATAAAAAACCTAAACTAAAATAAATAAACCTAAAATAATTAAACTAAATTAAATAAAAATAAAAATAAACCTAAATAAAAAGAAAAAAGAAAATAAACAAAAATATATAAATAATAAACTCAATAAACTAAATAAACCTAAACCTATAAGATTTCTTAATTAAAAAAAAATCCATAACCCTAAACCCTAAATCCTAAAACTAAACCTAAACCCTAAACCCTAAACCCTAAACCTACAACCCTAAGCCCTAAACCCTAAACCTTAAAACCATAAACCCTAAACCCTAAATCCTAACCCCTAAAATCCCAAAAACCTATACCCTAAACCCTAAACCCTAAAACCTCCAACCCTAAAACCTAAACCCTAAACCTTAAACCCAAAAACCTAAGCCTTAAACACCTAAAAACATAAACCTAAACTAAATAAGATGTAAAAATAAAATAAATCATAAAAACCTAAACATAAATAAAATAAAATAAAATTCTAAACTAAAATCTAAGCCTAAACCTAATCCTAAACCTAAACATAAAAATAAAATAAAATAAAAAATAAAAAATAAAATATAATATAATAAATAAAAACCTAAACTAAACTAAAAAATAAAATAAACCTAAAAATAAAAATCTAAATAAATAAAACATAAACATAAAATAAAAATAAAATAAATTGAAAATAAAATAAAATAAAAACTAAATAAAATCCTAAACCTAAAAAATAAACCTAAAAATAAATAAAAAATAAAACCTAAACTAAACTAAAAACTAAACCTAAAATAAATAAAATAAAATAAATCTAAACGTGAAGTAAAATAAAAGAACCTAATCCTTAACCAAAAATAAACTAAACCTAAACCCTCAACTAAATAAAATAAAATAAACTAAAAATAACCATAAACCTAAACTAAAAAATAAAACCTAACAATAAAACTAAAATAAAAACCTAAAACCTAAACCTAACAAAATAAAATAAAAATCTAAACCTAAACTTAAAAATAAACAATAAAAACTAAACCTAAAAAATAAAATAAAAATAAAACTAAACTAAAAAATAAGCATAAAGCTAAACCTAAACTTTTAAAACTAAACTAAAATAAATAATCTAAACTAAATAAAATAAAAATAAACTTAAATAAAAAATAAAAAAATTAATAAACTAAAATAAAAATAAATAAATTAAATAAACCTAAACCTATCGGTTTACTTAATTTTTTTTAAAAAACCCTAAACCCTAAAAAACCTTAAACCCTAACCCCTAAACCCTAAAACCTAATCCCTAACACAAACCCTAAACCCTAAACTCTAAACCTTAAACCTTAAACGCTAAAACCCCTAAAGCCTAAAGCCTAAACACTTAACCCTAAACCTTAAACCCTAAACCCTAAAACTTAAAGCCTAAACCCTACTCTATAAACCCTAAACATAAAACCACAAAAAAAACATAAACCTCAAAAAAACTTAGAAAAAAACATAAATAAAAAAACATAAAACTAATTAAAATAAAAAAAGTCAAATAAAATAAAAACCTAAACTAAAACCTAAACCGAAACCCAGAAAGAAAATAAAATAAAAATTAAAAACACTAAAATAAAATAAATAAAAACCTAAGCTAAACTAAAAATTATAATAAACCTAAGAATCAAAAACCTAAATAAAACAAAAACTAAATGTAAAATTAAAATAAAATAAACTTCAAATAAAATAAAATCAAAACTAAATATAAACATAAACTTAAAAAATAAACTTAAAAATAATTAAAAAATAAAACCCAAACCTTAAACTAAAAGTAAAAGCTTAACCTAAAATAAAAATAAAATTAAAAAATAAACTTAATCTTAAACCTAAACTAAAATAAACTAAACTAAAATAAATCTAACATAGAATAAAATAAACTTAAACCTAAACTAAAAAATAAAACTTAAAAATAAACCTTAAATAAAAACCTAAAACCTTAACCTAAAAAATAAAATAAAAACCAAAAGCTAAACCTAAAAATAAAAAAATTAAAGCTAAACCTAAAAAATAAAATAAAAATAAAACTCAACTAAAAAATAAACCTAAATATAAACCTAAACCTAAAAAATAAACTAAAATAAATAAACCTCAAATAAATAAACTAAATTAAATAAAAATAAAAATAAACTAAAATAAATAAAACATTAACTAAATAAACTAAATAAACCTAAACCTACTAGTTTACGAAATTTAAAAGAAATTAAAATAATAATAATAACAAATAAAAAAACCCTAAACCTTAAACACTAAACACTAAATCCTAAAACCTAAACCTTAAAACCCTAAAACCTAAACCATAAACCTTAAACCCTAATCCCTAAAACACTAAACCTTAAGCCTTAAACTCTAAACCCTAAAACCTATAACCCTAAACCCCAAACCCTAAACCTTAAGCCTTGAATCCTAAAAACCTAAAAACCTAAACCATAAACCCTAAACCCTAACCCCTAAAACACTAAATCTTAAGCCTTAAACTCTAAACCCTAAAACCTACAACCCTAAAGGCTAAACCCTAAACCCCAAACCCTAAACCTTAAACCTTGAATCCTAAAAACCTAAAAACCTAAACCTTAACTAATTAAAATTGTAAAATAAAATAAATAAATAAACCTAAACCTAAATAAAATAAAAAATAAAATAAAATAAAAACCTAAACTAAAACCATATCCTAAACCCAATCCTAAACCAAAACCTATACATAAAAATAAAATAAAATAAAAAATAAAAACTAAACTAAAATAAAATAAATAAAAACCTAAACTAAAATTAAAAATAAAATAAATCTAAAAATAAAAAACCTAAATAAAATAAAAGATAAAAGTAAAATTAAAATAAAATAAACCAAAAATAAAATAAAAGAAAAACTAAACAAAACCTAAGACTAAAAAATAAACCTAAAAATAAAACCTAAAATAAATAGAGAATAAAATCTAAAACCTAAACTAAAATAGAAAAAAACCAAAACCTAAAATAAATAAAATAAAATAAACCTAAACCTAAACTATAATAAATTAAGCTAAAATAAATAAAACCTAAACCTAAACCTAAAATAAACTGAACGTAAGCCTTAAACTAAATAAAATAAAATAAAATAAAAATATACCTAAACCTAAACTAAAAAAATAAAACCTAAAAATAAACTTAAAATAAAAACCTAAATCCTAAACCAAAAAAATAAAATAAAAACCTAAACTTAAACACAAAAAAAAAACAAAATCTAAACCTAAAAATAAAAATAAAAATAAAACTAAACTAAAAAATAATCATAAACCTAAACTTAAACCTAAAAAATAAATTAAATAAAAAACCTAAACTAAAATAAATAATCCTAAAATAAATAAACTAAACTAAATAAAAATAAAAAATATAAAATAAAATAAACTAAGTTAAATAAAAAATAAACTATATGAAGTAAGTAAACTTAAACTTACCGGTTTACTTAATTTAAAAAAATCCATAAACTATAAATCCTAAACCCTAAACCCTAAACCCCAATTCCTAAACCCTAAACCATAAACCCTAAACCCTAAAATTAACCCTAAACCCTAAACCCTAAATTGTAAACTAACCCTATACCCTCAAAACCCTAAACCTTAAAGCCTAAACACTACACCCTAAACCCTAAACCCAAAACCGTAAACCCTAACCCTAAACCCTAATCCCTAAAAGCTTAAACCTTAAAACCCTAAACCCTAAACCCTAAAATCTAAACCCTAAATCATAAACCCTAAACCCTAACCCTAAACACCAAACCCTAAACCTAAATCTAAAGTAACTAAAGAAATTAAAAAATAAACCTAAACCATAAAACCTAATAAATCTAAACTGTAAGAATGGGCGTAACCTTGGAACATCACTACCAAGCTCTCCTAGATGTGATGGAGGTGAAGGCGAGGTACTTATCATAGTGGTGGAGGGGTATTTGGAGGTGATGGTGCATATGGAGGTGGTGGTCCAAAAGTGGTGGTTATGGAGGCAAAAAAGAAAGATTACAACTGTGGTGGTGGCAGAGGAAAAGATCTAGGATATGATGGTGGATCCTACTTCTCTAGAGGCTAGGGTGGTTCTGGTGGCAACTAGAGAAACTGAAGAATGGCGAATCCAATCTTCTACTTTTGGAACTGTGTCTTTATAGTAGAGATAGTTCTAGTTATCTAGGGTTTTTGGTTTGCTCTATGCATGCTCATTTTTTATCTATGTCCTCACTTGTGACATAGAAAACTTGGTGTGTTATTTGGTTGATGAAATCAAAAAGAAGAAATGTTGAATTTGAATTTATTCTCTGTTAAAAAAATAGAAACCATAAACCCTAAACTAAAACTTGAAAATAAAATAAAAACCTAAACCTAAACCTAAAAATAAAAATAAAAAAGAAAACCTAAAACTTAAAAAAAATAAATAAAACTAAACTAAAAAATAAACCTAAACCTAAACCTAGAAAATAAATTAAAATAAAAAAGCTAAACTAAATAAAATAAACCTCAAATAATTAAACTAAACTAAATAAAAATAAAAATAAACCTAAATAAAAATAAAAAATAAAATAAGCTAAAATAAATAAAAATAAACTAAATAAACTTAAACCTATGAGGTTACTTAATTTTAAAAAATAACCCCTAACCATAAACCCTAAACCCTCAACTTTGAACCCTAAACCTATAACCCTAAATGCTAAACCCTAAACCTTAAAACCCTAAACCCTAAACCCTAAATCCTAAAACCTACAACCCTAAACCCTAAACCCTAAACCCCAAACCCTAAACCCTAAACCCTAAATCCCAAACCCTAAACCATAAACCCTAAACCCTAAACCCTAAAAAACTAAAAACTTAAACAAAATAAAACCTAAAAATAAAATAATTCATAAAAACCTAAACCTAAATATAACAAAAAATAAATAAAATAAAAACCTAAACTAAAACCTAAACCTAAACGTAAAATTATAATAAAATAAAAAAATTAAAATAAAATAAAATAAATAAGAACCTAAACTTAACTAGAAAATAAAATAAACCTTAAAAATAAAAAACCTAACTAAAAAAAACAAACATAAAATAAAAATAAAATAAACTTAAAATAAAATAAAATAAAAACTAAATGAAAACTTAAACCTAAAAAATAAAAATAAAATATATACCTGAAAAATAAAATAAAAATAAAACTAAACTAAAAAATAAACATAAATCTAAACCTAAACTTAAAAAAATAAACTAAAATAAAAAATAAAACTAAAATAAATAAACATAAAATAAATAAACTTAAAAAAATAAAAATAAAATATTAATCTAAATTAAAATAAAAAAATGTAATACACTAAATAAACCTAAACCTACAAGTCTACTTAATTTTTTTAAAAAAAACCTAAACCTTAAACCCTAAAGCCAAAACCCTAAAACTAACCGTAAACCCTAAACCCTAAACCCTAAACCCTAAAAACCCTTAAAACCTAAACCCTAAAAAACCTTAAACCATAAAACCTAAACCCTAAACCTAAACCCTAAACCCTAAAATACTAAACCTTAAACCCTAAACCCTAAAACCTTAAACCCTAAACCCTAAAATATAAACTAACCCTAAACACTAAACCCTAAAACCCTAAAACCCTAAGCCCTAAAGCCTAAAACTTAAACCCTAAACTAACCCTAAACCCTAAGCTAACCCTAAACCCTAAACCCGCAATACCCTAAAGCCTAAACACTAAACCCTAAACCCTAAATCCTAAACCCTAAACCCTAAACCCTAACCCTAAACACTAAACCCTAAAATCCTAAAACTTAAAACTCTAAATCGTAAACCCCAAACCACAAACCCAAAACACTAAACCCTAAATCATAAAAACATAAAAAACTAAACTAAACTAAATAATACCTAAAAATAAAATAAATAAGAAAACTAAAACCTAAATAGAATAATAAAATAAAATAAAATAAAAACATAAACTAAAACCTATACCTAAACCTAAATGTAAAAATAAAAAAATAATTAAAGAACTAAAATAAAATAAAATAAATAAAAACCTAAACTAAACTAAAAGAATAAAATAAACATAAAAATAAAAAAAGCTAACTAAAATAAAAACCTAAACCTAAAATAAATAAAATAAAATAAACCTAAACCTAAGCTAAAGTAAACTAAACCAAAATAAATAAACCAAAACCTAAACCTAAACCCTAAACTAAATAAAATAAAATAAACTAAAAGTAAACGTAAACCTAAACTAAAAAATAAATCCTAAAAATAAACCTAAAATAAAAAGTTAAAACCTAAACCTAAAAAAAAAATAAATTAAAAACCTAAACCTATTCCTAAAAAATAAAAAATAAAACCTGAACAAAAAAAATAAAATTAAAATAAAAATAAAATAAAAAATAAGCATAAACCTAAACCTAAACCTAAAAAATAAACTAAAATAAATAACATAAACTAAAATAAATAAACGAAACTAAATAAAAATTAAAAATAAACTTAAATAAAATTAAAAAATCTAATAAACTAAATAAATAAAACTAAATAAACCTAAACTAACACTTTTTTTAAAACCTAAACCCTAAACCTTAAATCTTAAATCCTAAACCCTAAACTCTAAACCCTAAAACTAACCGTAAACCTTAAACCCAAAACCTACAATCTACAACCCTAAACCCGAAACCCTAAATTATCCCTAACCCCAAACCCTAAACCTAACCCTAAATCCTAAACCCTAAACCCTAATCCCTAAAATCCTAAACTCAAAACTCTAAACTAACCCTAAACCCTAAACCCTAAAACCCTAAATAGTAAAGCCTAAACCTTGAAACATAAATTAATCCTAAACTCTAAGCTAAGCCTAAACCCTAAACACTAAACTCTAAACCCTATAAACCCTAAACCTTAAATCCTAAACACTAAATTGTAAACCCTAAACCCTAACACTGAACCCTAAATCCTAAAACCCTAAACCAAAAAACCCTAAACACTAAACCCTAAACTCAAAACCATAAACCCTAAAATCCTAAAAACCTAAATCTAAGAAAAATAAAACCCAAAAATAAAATAAATAAAAAAAACTTAAACCTAAATAAAATAAAATAAAAATTAAATAAAAACATAAACTAAAACCTAATCCTAAACAAAAAATATAATAAAATGAAAAATAAAAACTAAACTAAAATAAAATAAATAAAAAAATAAATAAAAATAAAAAACTTAATCCATTAAATAAAACCTAAACCTAAATTAAACTAAAATATATAAACTTAATATAAATAAACTAAACTAAATATAAATAAAAATAAACCTAAATAAAAATAAAAAATAAAATAAACTAAAATAAATAAAAATAAACTAAATAAACATAAACTTACTAGTTTACTTAATTTTCTTTTAAAAAAACCCTAAACCCTAAACTAAGAAATAAAACCTAAAAATAAACCTAAAATAAAAACCTAAAACCTAAAGCTAAGCATAAAAAAATAAAATAAAAACCTAAACCTAAACCTAAAAGTAAAACATAAAACCTAAAACTTGAAATTAAAATAAAAATAAAACTAAACTAAAAAATAAACTTAAACCTAAACCAAAAAAATAACTAAAATAAGAAAAACTAAACTAAAATAAATAAAAATAAACCTAAATAAAATAAAAAATAAACTAAATAAACCTAAACCTATCAGTTTAATTACTTAAAAAAATTAAAAAAATTAAAAAATGCCAAACGTAAAACTAACCCTAAACCCTAAGCCCTAAACCCTAAGCTCTAAACCCTAAACCTATAACCCTTAAACCTAAAACCCTAAACCCTAAACCCTAAATCGTAAACCCTAAACCATAAAGTCCTAAATCATAAACCCAAAACCCGAAACCCGAAACCTTAAACTCTAAACTCTATTACATTAACACCTTAAACCCAAAACCTTACACACAAATAGAAACCCTAAACCTAAAACCTAAACCCTAAACACTAAACCCTAAACCCTAAACCCTAAACCCTCAACCTTAAATCCTAAAACCCTAAACCATAAACGCTAAACCCAAAACCCTAAAACTTAAACCTAAATAATAAAATAAAATAAAATATACTAAAAACCTAAACTAAAACATTAACCTAAACCTAAACCTAAACCTAAAAATAAAATAAAAATTAAACTAAAATAAAATAAATATAAACCTAAACTTAACAAAAAAATAAAATAAACTTACAAATAGAAAACCTAAATAAAATCAAGAATAAATCTAGAATAAAAATAAAATAAACCTAAGATAAAATTAAATAAAAAGTAAGTAAAAAACCTAAACCTAAAAGATAAACCTAAAAATAAAACCTAAAACTAAAAAAAAATAACACCTAAACCCTAAACTAAAAAAAAACTTAAACCTAAAACAAAAATTAAATAAACAAAATAAAATAAACGTAAACTTGAACTAAAATAAATATAATAAAATAAACTAAAAATAAACCTAAGCCTAAACTAAAAAATAAAACCTAAAAATAAGCCAAAAATAATAACCGAAAACCTAAACCTCAAAAAATAAAATAAAAAAACCTAAACATAAAAAAATAAAATTAAATCAAAACTAAACAAAATAAACATAAACCTAAACTTAAACCAAAAAATAAAAAAATAAAATAAAGAAATCTAAACTAAAATAAACCTAATAAAATAAACTAAATAAAAAAATAAAATAAACCTAAATAAAAAATAAAATAAACTAAAATGAATAAAAGTTAAACTAAATAAACTAAAAAAACCTAAACTTACTGGTTCACTTAATGTTTTTTTTTAAAAAGAACCCCCTAAACCCTAAACCCTAAAACTACTAAACCTTAAATCCTAAACCCTAAACCCTTAACTCTAAACCTTAAACCCTAAACTTACAACCCTAAACCCTAAACCCTAAACCCTAAACCATTAACCCTAAACCCTAAACCCTAAACCCTAAAATAAAAAAAAATAATAAAAATAAATAAATAATAAATAAAAAAACCCTAAACCCTAAATCTTAAAGAACCTTATACACTAAAACTCTAAATCCAAACCTTAATCCTTAAAAAACCATAAACTATAAAATCTAAACCATAAACCTTAAATAAACTATAAACCTAAAATCTAAACCCAAATAAACCCTAAACACTAAACTCTAAATAACCCTAAACTCTAAATTCCTAAACCCTAATCCCTAAACACTAAGCCCTAAACCCAAACCCTAAACCCTAAACCCTAAATCGTAAACCCTAAACTTTAAAACCCTAACCCTAAATTCTAAACCCTAAATAATAAAAACCCTAAACCCTAAAACCTAAACACTAAACTCTAACTCCTAAACCCTAATCCTTAACCTTAAACCTAAACCTTAAAAGCATAAATCTTAAACCCCAAAGCCTAAACCCTAATCATTAAACCCTAACCCTAAACCCTAAACCTAAACTCTAAACCCAAAAGTCAAGTAACTAAATAAATTAAAAAAGAAACCTAAACCCTAAAACCTAATAAACCTAAACCTGAATCTAAACCCTAAGAATGGATAGAACCATGATGGTAGGAACATCAACATCAACAAGGCTCTCATCTCAGCATGGAGGCTAAGGCAGTAAATGGTTATCGAGTGGTTGTGGGGATCTAGAGGTGGTCGATATGGAGGTAGGGTCTGAGAAGTGGTGGCGGGGAGGAGTGACGTGGTTAAAGGCATGGTGGTGGTGGAAGGAGAGATCGAGGATATGATGGTGGATCCCACTACTGAGAGTCCGGGTGGTTCTAATGGTAACCGGAGAAATTGAAGACCATTCGACCGCTATGGAACTATGTCTTTATAATGAGATGTTCTTATATATGGTTTTTATTTGTTCTATGCATGCTCATTTCTCTATGTTATCACTTGTGTCTTAGAAAACTTGGTGTGTTACTTGGTTGATGAAACCAAAAAGAAGAAATGTTGAATCATAATTTGTTCTCTTTGAAAATTAAAAAATAAAAACCAAAAACCCCAAACCCTAAACTAAAACCTGAACCCACCTAAACCTAAACCCTAAACCCTAAGCCCTAAACCCTAAAACCCTAAACCCTAAACACAAAACCCTAAACCGTAAAATAAACCCTAAACCCTAAAAAGCTAAAAAACTTAATCAAAACTAAATAAAACCTAAAAGTAAAATAAATAAAAAAACCTAAACCAAAATAAAATAAAATAAAAGCCTAAACTAAAACCTAAACCTAAACCTAAAAAGAAAATAAAATAATAAATGAAAACAAAACTAAAATAAAATAAATAAAACCTAAACAAAAAACTAAAAAAATAAAAATCTTAATAAAATAAAATATACCTACCTAAAATAAAATAAAATAAACCTAAAATAAAACAAAAAAACTAAATAAAACCTAAACCTAAAACAAACCTAAAATAAAACCTAAAATTAATAATAAATAAAACTTAAACCTAAACTAAAAAAACATAAACCTAAAATAAAAATAAAATAAACCTAAACCTAAACTAAAATAAACTAAACTAAAATAAATAAATCTTAAACCTAAAATAAACTAAACCTAAACCAAAATTTAAACTAAATTAAATAAAATAAACTAAAATAAACCTATACCTAGACTACAAAATAAAACCTTAAAATAAACCTAAAATAAAAACCTAAAACCTAAGCTTAAAAAATAAAATAAAAATCTAAACCTAAACCCAAAAATAAAAAAATAAAACCTAAACCTAAAAAATAAAATAAAAATAAAACTAAACTAAAAAATAAACTTAAACCTAAACCTGAACCTAAAAAATAAACTAAATAAAACCTAAACTAAAATAGATAAACCTAAAATAAATAAACTAAACTAAATAAAAATAAAATTGATCCTAAATATAAATAAAAAAATAAAATAAACTAAAATAAGTAAAAAATGAACTAAATAAAGTAAATAAACCTAAACCTATCGATTTACTTAATTTCAAAATAACTAAATAAATAAAACCCTAAACCCTAAACCCTAAACCCCAAATACTAAACCTTAAACCTTAAACCCTAATCCCTAAAGCCTAAACCAGAAACCCTATCCCTAAACCTACAACCATAAACCCTAAACCTTAAGCCCTTAACCCTAAACCTAAAACCCTAAACCCTAAACCAACCCTAAACCCACCCTAAGATAACCCTAAACCCTAAGATAACCCTAAACCCTAAACCCTAAAAACCCTAAACCCTAACCGTTAAACCCTAACCCTAAAACTTAAACCCTAAAAGCCTAAACCCTAAACCCTAAACCCTAAACCCTAAACCTAAACCTAAAGAAATTAAATAAATAAAAAGATAAACCTAAACCCTAAAACCTAATAAACTTAAACCTAAACCTAAACCTAAACCCTAATAATAGAACCTTGATGAGGAACATCAGTCAACTGCTAGATCTAGTTGTATAGCAAAGGTGGTGGTTTTGGTGGTTGGGGATAGAGATGCCGGTGAATATGGAGGTGGTGGTTAAAGTAGTGGTGGTTATGGAGGCGAGGAGTGATGGAGGTTATGATGGTGGTCATGAAGGGATAGAAATATGATGGCGATCCTACTGCGCCAGAGGTGGTGGTGGTTCTCATGGGAACAAGAGAAACTAAAGAACGGCCATCCACCATCGCTATAGAACTCTATCTTTATAGAGATAGTTCAAGTTATCTAGGGTTTTTAATTTACGCTATCTGTCATTTTTTATATCTGTCGTTGCTTGTGTCTTAGAAATCTTGGTGTGCCATTTGGTTGGTCAAATTGAAAAAGAATAAATGTTTAATATTAATTTGTTTTTTGTTAAAATAATCTTAAACCCTAAACCCTAAACTAAAACCTAAACCATAAACCTATAACCTAAACTCTAAACCCTAAAACCATAAACCCTTAACACTAAACCCTAAATCCTAAACACAAAACCCTAAACCCTAAAACCCTAAACCATAAACCTGTTGACCTCACTTTTGGAGTGAGCTCTCAACTATCTTATCATAGATCTAGGACACTCATAAACACAAATAGTTCCTTAGTCTTAAGAAACTTGTAGCAATTAGGTGAACACTTAACCTAACCCTAGAGACTTAGAAGAGTTAGCCATAGGGGTAGGTTGTGCCTTAGGGAGTTAGGAGAACTTGTCTACCTTATAGCCCAAATCAAATACCTTACTTTATTCTTCCAAATCAAATCTCAAATTCAAATCTAAATTCCAAAATCAAATCCAACTATCAAATGATTGAAACCCATGATCAAATTCAAACTCCAAATCCCTTCTTAAGCCCTTTGATTTTATCTTATGGACTTAGCCTTAACCAAATTTAAATCATCCAAATTCAATTGATTTTCAATTATCACCCAATCTCATATCAAATTCTAAATCATAAATCAATTCAAAACTCCAAATGGTTGAAACCCAAATCAAATCAAATTCTAATTTAGTCATTTTAGCCTAATTCTTGAACTTAAATAATACCAAATCAATTCAAAACTCATGGATTTCTCATGATTTAAACATTCCTAGAATCAAATGATTGAAACCCATGATCAAATTCAAACTCCAAATCCCTTCCTAAGCCCTTTGATTTTATCTTATGGACTTAGCCTTAACCAAATTTAAATCAACCCAATTCAATTAATTTTCTCAATTATCAAATTCAATCTCAAATCAAATTCTAAATCATAAATCAATTCCAAAACTCCAAATGGTTGAAACCCAAATCAAATCAAATTCGATTTTAGTATTTTAGCCAAATTCTTGAACTTGGCTAAATAATACCCAAATCAATTCAAAACTCATGGATTTCCTCATGATTCAAACATTCCTAATCATTGATCCAAATATAAATACAAACTACAATTATCAAACCAAATCCACAAAACCCAAATTAAACCCAAGTTAGCCCTTTTGACTTGAAATGTCATATGAACCAAAATCCATATGGATCCAAATTACTTGCAATTGATTTGTATTTTCATCTCAAACCCATTTATCAATATAATTAAACTTGAATCAAGCCATGATCAAGCTATTAACCCATTTAGGTCCACTTGACCTAAAGTGACCTAAAAGACCTTTTCAAGCCAAGTTCTAATTCAACCCAAATTGGATTGAACTAAGCCCATCCAAACCTCACAACATGATCAAAAAATTATTTTAGTTAATCAATTATCATGAATTGGGTCAAACCAAGTCAACCTAGCTCTAACCCAAATTAGCCAAAGTCCACCATATGCCAAATTGATCAAAACCATTGATTCAAACCCATTCCTAACCAATGCTTGAACATGACCAAACCCTCACTTGAGCCAAACAAAGCCCAATTGGTTATTTGACCCAAGTTGACCCAAATTGGCATAAAAGCCAAAATAGGTCAAATCATAATCCAACCCAAATTGATTATAACCAATGGCTCAAGTTCATTCTAAATCACTTATTAAACTTGACCAAAACCATGATTGAGCAATTTGACCAATTGGTCAACTTAACCTAACTTAACCCAAATTGACCTAAAGGGTCATATTAGCCAAAATCCAAATTAATTCCAAATTAAACCAAACCAAAGCCTACAATCATTTTTAATTAGCCAATTGAACTTGACCCAAACCTTGGTTTGACCCAATTTGACCAATTTGTCAACTTGACCCAACCTAACCTAATTTGACCTAAATAGGTTAAATCAACCCAAATCAAATCAAATAAACTCCAAGCTACTTGAAATTTGGGCTAACCCACTTGCCCATCCCAAATAAAACTAAACCCATAGCAAAATAACCATTTTCCAATGGGTTTAGCACATCCCATGAGATAATACACATGCTCATTTGGTCATTTTCTCCCCATAACCACTTGGCACCCAATCATAGGTCCACTTAGGCACCTAGGACCATGGCTGACTTGACCAAAAGGTGGTTAGGTCGGCCATGATCCATGGGGAGGTGAAATCACCTCCCCATCCCCAATGGAGCTTTCCAAACAACCATAAGACACCCATTACCCCTTGCGCCCACCTCCATCCCTCACCCAACCAAACGAGCCACATCATGCACCCAAGGACCTCCACCACTAATTTCAATTGATCAAGAAAATCCAAAGAAGTGTCATTTGATCCAAGGAATGAGGGGTATACCCCTCATTCTCACTCAAACTCACACTCACACTCATTCATCCCTAGCCAAGGAGAGAGTTCCCAAAGTAATTTCCAAGCCTTCCCAAGCTAAATATCCCGTTCAATTTTATGCAAAACTAAAAGGGAGGCCACCTTCATTCTCATTTGCTTAAACCTCCACCAAAGTGCAATTAACTTTGCACACCCCTTCCTTGGAGCCAAATGAGTGAGAATGAATCATTTCCCAAGCTTCTCGATGGCCAGAGGGTAGAGTTCGATCAAGCCCAAGCACCTACACCTAGTGGATTGGTCTTTTGAGCAAACTACACCAAATCAAAGCTTATGCTTTAGCTTTTATACCAAACAAACTTCCTCAATTGGAACCGCTCATAAGCCCGTTAGTATGCCATTGAAATTGATCCTTTAATGAAAATAGGTTGGTCTTTTGTGAAAGAAATTTTCATGTCATGATTTCCTCTATAGATCTTCTTATTATGCTTCCTGAAGGTGTGGGATCATTTTCATCTCCATCCGGCTCGAGAGCTGATTGAGCAAAATCGATGGATGGTAGCCATTGTTGATGTTAGGGAGGAGATAGATCATGTAATGCCCATCCCGAGTGCGGATAAATGGTCCCATCACGCTTAGCCTCGATTAATCCTTTAAATGTTAGATCGAATGGTCCATGGAGTTACCATGTGCACCGCCATTCAAAGTCACTTGGATGTGATAACTTAAATAACAAATCCCATCGCCATAATGGAAAGCCGCCATGTTAGTCGCCATGTGGCTGATGGGATTAAGCTCTAATTAGGCTAATTAACTAGTTTTAGTCCTAAAAGTTTCTAAATTCATAACTAATTCTAGAAAATCAATAAAAAAATACAAACTTAGCTCATTTTAAAGATATTTTAGAGTAGAATCTAGAAAATTATTATTAATTGATTTTGAATAGTGGATTGCTTAATTAAGGCTTAAAAAATATAATTAGTCTATTTACCCTAATTAACCATCCAATTAATCTCAAACTTTTGTGCATGTTAAGGATGATCTGCTCCCCTATTTTTTTTTGGTATTTTATTGGTTGCTTTATTAAAACCAATGGGTTAAGCCTTAATAACTTTCTCAATATAATTAATGATAATTAAGCAAATGAATAGTAAATTAATCAATCCCAATGCTTATTAACTCTAATGATGATGAAGTCAAGAGAAATGGATTAGACTCCTTCCAATCTTTTCTTTAAGTCTTCTCTAATCCTCTTAAATAATTAATTAATCAACATTTTAATTAATTAACAAGATTAATCAAAAAATCCAAATCATACCTCAACTTTAAGCAACTAATTGAAAGGATTTAGGATTGAGACTTAGGCTCCTCTTTGTCTCTTTTAAGCCCATCTCATTTTGATTGGTTAAGGTTAATTAAAGCTAATTAATTAATTAAATTTAATTAATTTAATTGAATCTATTTCTAATTTAATCTTCCATTTGGTTCAATAACCAAAGGGGTAGGTAATGAAATTAATCATTAGCTCACATGTGTAATACTAAAAGTAGTTAAGGAGATCCCTTGCTTAATTAACTATTAATCATGAGCCAATTGCATTAAGCCCCTTTCATTTCTTGAGCATTACAAATTTACTTTCCATGTGGTTGCATGCATATCATTGGCTCATTATTAATTTGTAAATTAACTAAGGTGATGTATTAATAATTGGCTTAATTCATATAACATAATTAAACAAAATAATTAACTTAAACACTTCTTCATTAAATCAAATTAACTCACACATGATTAATGGGATTAGGATGAAAATCTCTTTCATTTCTAAATAAATAAACTCAAAATTAAGGAATTTCATTAAAGGACTTTAGTTTATTTTAATTTTATTTAGTATGATTGTCCTAGGAATTAATTGGAATGAACAGATAATGTGCTTATGTTCCTTTATTTTTTCCAATCGTGTTATATGTTGCTTCCCATATGTAATCATGCATTCATTCCTTTAAAATTAACTAAATGAAATGGTTTCTTTTATGTCAAATTGCATGTGTTGATTTAAATTAAAAATAGTGTATATTAAATCAAAAAATTATTTTCAAAAGCTCATAAATCAATAATTACAAATATCTACATTTGCATGTGTTGATAATATAAGATATGCAATATGAAGATCTTTTCTTATCTTACATGTATGACACATGTGGTCATTTTAAGTAGCCCTAAGTAGGTCTACATCAAAAAAATGATGAAATGTACTCACTTAAAACTTTATACATGTGAATGTGTATCTAGCTAATGGATGAAAAATCTCTCTTTGTATTAAAAGGCATGCATTCATGATTCAATCAAATGAAATATTTAAATTTCAAACACACTTCTTTGCATTCATCATTCAAGTATGCTAAAATATAAATTGCATGTATAGAATGCAGATTTAATCATATGCATGATATACATGATGGAAAAAAAAATGAATAAACATGTGTTGTTTTATAATAATTCATTCTAATTAATCTTAAGATGCCTTTCTTATTGAATAAGGTTATTTAGAGAACCTAAACTTTGGACTAATTAAAACATATAATATGCTATTCACTAAAGGAAATTGATTAATTAACTTGTTTTAGAAGTGACTTGTAGGGATGAAAGAGAGGTTCCCACTTTCTTCTCTTTATAACACTTAGTTGTTAAGTGTAGACCATATGTATGAAATGAAAACACCAAGTAAAATCTTTTAATCAATCAAATCACTTAAGAAAAATTAACCACTTTATAAATTAAATCCCTCACACTTAGCAAATTACAACTCTAAAGCCTAGTTAGTACATACCACACAAGCTTTAATTCCATTACATTACACAAAGTCACCATTTATAGATTTATGGTAGGGGGTGTATGGTTTGATGTATGCTTGTTTTGTGATGTATTATTGTAGACTGGATGTTAGGGTGCATGTGCATAGTCTAGATGTTAGGCCGATATTAGCTTAATCATGCTTTCTGCAAGGGGTTGTGCTTAAGGGGCCAGTAAATAAAAATATAAATGCTTTTTTCTATGCAGGTTGCTTTGCCCCTAAGCATAACCCAAGTTAAGATATGTGGGCTTGATTACCCATGTGTGGGGTGCTAAGTCCAAATTATTCATACAATTGGTTGGGTTGTATGGTGTGTTTAGCTAATATTTTTTTTGCAGGTGTAGCTAGATTTACTTTCCTTCTTTTAATGTAATTTTTCATTAGGATTAGGATGAGTATTATGAGGGATTAGGATGAGCATTGGTTATAAGACCAAGTCTTATGTATCATGTGATGCCTTTGGAGCAAGCATATCCAATCAATCCAAAAGAAGGAAGAAATAGAAAATTAAATGAAGAAATGGAAGATGAAGAAATGAAGAAGGAAGATTGAAGAATGAAGACCCCATAACATTCATCATTTGTAATTGTAATTCTCTCTCTTGTAATCGGGTTGTATAAGGGTAGAACTGAACTACCCACATTTCTTTTCGGGATGTATGGTGATACCCAACTACATCAGCCATTTATACTTTTATGATAGCTTTATAAATATTATTTGATGTTTCATTTAGCTTGTGCATTAGAAAAAGCATGCCTTTTCATAGTTTTATTTATGATTTGTGATTGTTATATGGCCTGGATGCAATTAGGCTCTTAGAATAAAAGTAAATTTTCTATCCCATTAGCAACTCATAACTAAACTTTTAAAACAACTTATAATCTCATATAAAAACTTAAGCATTAAATCAAGATAATAAAATATTTAGTAACCCCTTAGCTGGATGTTATATGTTTAATATCATGCATAATCATCTTGTTTCACTCTTGCTAGAGAGGGCTTCCATCTTTGCTAGATAGAATGGGGTTAAGCTTTGAGATCCTATGATGGAAGAACACCTATTTCTATTTTGATTTGGCCCATAATCAACTTCTCATGCATTTAGGCATACAAAATCCTATAGCTTGTGCCAAAACAAAGAGTCTAAATTAAATAAAATTTGATAAAAGTTTGCATTATATTTAAGTCAGTATTCATACCCCATGCTCTAGTCTCTTAGGGGTGGGTTTAAGGACTTAGTCATTTTTCTAAATAATAACAACCATCTGTAAAAGCATATGACTTGCATACATGGATTTAAAGCATAGGAGGAGTTAGTTGGCTGCCACTCCAGGTGATAATAAGTCCAGCAATCAGGTGGTTTACTCTCTCTTGTAGAGGTAAACCATATAACCACTTTTCCCTTAGATTTAGGTCATGCTTTGGCCCTCGCCAAAGTTCCCTAGATTTAGGATCTGAGGTTGTTGTTTCCCTTTATGGGCTACAAGCATAAATTCTCACCTCGGCATTTCCACAATCTTGTATTGTGGAATTATAAGTCCAAGATTTCTAATAAAATTTCAAATCAAATAAATAATTCTCCAAAATTTCAAATATATAAAGCCCAACCATAGGATAGATTGGACTGCTCACTAGGTTTCCTAGTATCATGAGTACTCCCTACTCATCTCCTTTGATTTAGATAATAACTCTTCCCTTTTGATCCATCCCACTTGATCTTCTAAAATACAACCAATTTATTGATTGTCCTATCTTTGAATTCTTTAGAGACAATAATCGCCTACATTAATCGAGAGTATTCTTAAGGGATAATTTTTCTTAAGATGTAATTAACTATGGGGGCTTGCCTCCATAGGGAACTCAACGAACCCAGTTTAAATAAACCCTGCTTTACTTTTCCATGTAAAGTATGGGAAAAATCTATGGTATATTCGAAGACCCATCATGCCTTAGGAGTACTTATTAGGTGATTAGGTCCATCATAGGGTAGTGATTTCTATTTTTCGAGATAGTGCACTATTCTTTGATAATGTACCGATCACCTCAATAAGTATATCCTCAGGATGTGTTGTCCCCTCACATATACACATGAAATGAAACTAAAAACACCACAAAACCTAAACCCTAAACCATAAACCCTAAACCTAAACCCTAAAATAAACCATAAACCTAAACCAAAAAACACCACAAACCATAAATCTTAAACCCAAACCTGAAAAACCCTAAACTCTAAATTCTAAACAAATACAAACCTAGGCAAACCATAAACCCTAAACCTACACTCTAAACCCTAAACCCTAAAACTGGGCTAACCACAAACCCTGGGCCTGAGCCACCACAAACCTGAGCCCTGACCCTAAATCCACAGCCCTAAACCTGGCTAAACCCTAAACCTGACCACAAAACCACCTGATCCTGGACCATGACCCTAAACTTACCTACCAAAACCATAGCCTAAACCCTAAACCCTAAATCCCAGACCCTGACACACTAAACCATAAATGAAACCTAAACATAAACCTAAAACTAAATAAAACATAAAAATAAAATAAATAAAAAAACTTAGACCTAAATAAAATAATAAAATAAAATAAAATAAAAACCTAAACTAAAACCTAAACCTAAACTTAAAATTAAACTTAAACCTAAAAATAAAATAAAAAAATATGAACTAAACTAAAATAAAGTAAATAAATACCTAAAGAGACTAAAAAAAATAAATAAAAAAATAAAAGAACAAATAAAATAAAATGGACCAAAATAAACATTAACTAAACCTAAAATAAAATAAAATAAAATTGAATAAAACCTAAACCTAAAAAAATAAACCTAAAAATAAATAAAATAAAACCTAAACCATAAAACTAAAAAAAACCTAAACCTAAAGAAAATAAAATAAACAAAATAAAATAAACCTAAACTAAAATAAACTACACTATGCTAAATAAAAAAATAAGCAAAATAAATATAAACCTAAACCTAAACATAAACTAGAAAATAATATAAACTAAAATAAACCTAACCTAAACTAAAAAAAAGAAAAAAACCTAAAAATAAACTAAAATAAAAAACTTAAAAAAAAATTTAAAAAAAACCTTAAACCTAAACCTAAAATAAAAAATAAAATCTAAACATAAAATAAAATAAAAATAAAACTAAACTAACAATAAACCTAAACGTGATTTTAAAAAAAATAATACCTAAAATAAACCAAAATAAAAAAAAAAATAAAACCTAAAACCTAAACCTAAAAATAAAATAAACCTAAAATAAAAATAAAACCTAAACCAAAAAATAAACTAAAATAAAACTAAACAAAAAAATTAACCTAAAAACCTAAAAAAAAAGAAAAGTAAAATAAAAAAAACTAAAACTAAAATAAATAAACTAAATAAATAAAATAAATGAAATAAAATGAACTTAAATAAAAAATAAAATAAACTGATAAATAAAATAAACTAAATAAACCTAAACCTACTAATTTACTTAATTTAAAAAAAATAAATAAATAAATAAACCTAAACCTAAACCACAAACCCTAAATGCTCTAAACCACAGACCAAAACTCTAAACCAGCCCTAAACAACCCTAAATCCACAAAATCCCCAAACCCTAAACCCAAAAATCCACCTAAACCCCAAAGCCCAAAGCCAAACCCTAAACTCACCCTAAACACTAAACCACCATAAACCTAAACCCTAACCTAAACCTAAATTAGTAAACATTAAGCTATCCTAAACCCTAAACCCTAAAACCCTAAACCTTTGGGCAAACTAAACCTTAAACCAAAAAGCTGAAACCAAACCTAAACCACAGCCCTCACCATACTAGAGGTGTTGATGGATATGATGGTGGATATGGAGGTGGAGGTTATGGAGGCAGATCGGAGGTGGGGGATAGTGATGGATCGGGAGGTCTTGGTGAATATGGAGGTGGTGGTTATGGAAGCGAGAGGAGATGGAGGTTACAACCATGGTGGTGCGGAGAGATAGATCGGGGATATGGTGGCATCACTACTCAGGAGGGTGGTTCGATGGGAATTGGAGAAAGCGAAGCCACGACAATCACCTGCTTATGTCTTTATAGTAGAGACGGTTCTAGTTATCTAGGGTTTTTGATTTGCTCTATGCGTGCTCATTTTTTATGTATGTCATCACTTGTATCTTAGAAAACTTGGTCTCCTACATGGTTGATAAAATCAAAAAGAAGAAATGTTGAATTTGAATTCGTTCTCTATTTAAAAAAAGTTTAAACGCTAAACCCTAAATCCTAAACTAAAACCTTAACCATAAAACTTTAACTCTAAAAACCCTAAAAACCCTAAAACCATAAACCCTCAACCCTAATCCCTAAACCCAATCTAAACTAAACCTAAATCTAACACAAACCCTAAACTATAAACCTAAATCTAAACCTAAATCCTAAATCATAAACCATAAACCCTAAACTAAAAGCCCAAACCCAATATAAAACCAAACATAAAATAAGAATAAAAAAACTAAAATAAAAATAAAATATAAACTAAATAAAACCTAAAAATAAATCTCAAAATAAAACCTAAAATAAATAATAAAAAAACCTATAAAATAAATAAAATAAAATAAACCTAAATCTAAACTAAAATAAACTAAACTAAAATAAATAAAACATAAACCTAAACCTAAAATAAACTAAACCTAAACCACAAATTAAATAAAATAAAATAAATTAAAAATAAACCTAAACCTAAAAATAAATTAAAATAAAAACCTAAAACATAAAATAAAAAATAAAACCTAAACCTAAAAAACATTAAAATAAAAATAAACTACAAAATAAACCTAAACTAAAATAAATAAACTTAAAATAAATAAACTAAACTAAATAAAAATAAAAATAAACCTACAACAACAACAACAACAACAACAACAACAAGCCTTTATCCCACTAAGTGGGGTACATGAATCCTACGTCTCCATTGTTCTATTATCAAATTCTCATAAGAATAAAAATAAACCTAAATAAAATAAAAAATAAATAAACTAAAATAAATAAAAAATAAACTAAATAAACCTAAACCGACCAGTTTACTTAATTTTTAAAAAATAAATAAATAAAATAAAACCAACCAAAAACTAAACTCTAATACTAACCCAAACCACTATAAACTAAACCTGACCTAACTCCCCACCTAAACCCTTAACCACTACCAAAATCTCAACCCCAACCAAACCCTAAATCCTGCACTAAACCCTAATCCCAAACACTAAACTCTACTGACCCTAAACCTAAATCCTAAACCATAGGCCAACCCACCAAAATAAAACCCTAAACCTAAACCTAAAACCTAAGCTACCTACTAAATAAAACCTAAAAAAAATAAATAAATAAAACACAAAAGATTAAATAAAATATAAAGATGAAATAAACTTACTAAAACCTAAACCTCACCTAAACCTAAACTAAAACCTAAATTAAAATAAAATGAATAAAAACATAAACTAAACTAAAAAAACCTAAGAATAAAATAAAAAATAAAATAAAAAAATTAAATGTAAAATAAAATAAAATCAACTAAAACTAACTAAAACCTATAAATAAGTAAAACCTAAAATTAAAAAAAAAACCTAAATAATAAATAATAAAATAAATCTAACTAAACTAAAATAAACTAAAATAAATGAAACCTAAACCTAAACTTAAATATACTAAACTAAACCCTAAACTAAATAAATAAAAAAATAAACCTAAACTTAAACTTAAAATAATAAACAAAAAATAAACCTAAAATAAAAACATAAAACCTAAACCTAAAAAAATAAAATTAAAATTCAAACATAAACCTAAAAATAATAAATAAAACCTAAAGCTAAAAAAAATAAAGAATAATACTAAACTAAAAAAAAAAACATAAACTAAACCTACTACATAAACTAAAATAAATAAACTAAAATAAATAAAACTATATATAAAATAAATAAATAAAAAATAAAATAAGCTAAAATAAATATAAATTAATTGGATAAAATAAATAAACTAAACCCTTGGTTTGCATAATTTAAAAGAAACCACTAAACACTTGATCCTGAGCCCTAGGCCCAGGCCAAAACCATAAATAGATCCTAAACCAGTGCTCTTACCTAGGCCACTAAAATATAAGATTAGACCCACATGCCAAACTAATCCTAAACCCTGAAGACCTGCATCCCTAGGCCACACAACACTGATCCTAAACCCTAAACCCCAGAAAACCCTAAACCCTGAGCTGAAAAAAGATCTTGAGCCACAACCCTAAATAAAAAAAATAAAAAAAACTAAACCCTGAGTGCTAAAAAACCTAAACAGCCCTGATGAGCTGAGCTGAACTGAGCTAAACCTAAACTAAACCTAAAACTACTAAATAAAATAAATAAAATAAAATAAAATAAATATATAAAAAAAATATAAAACTAAAAATAAATAAAAATAAATAAATAAACTAAATAAACCTAAACCTAAACTAAGCAAAATAAACAACCAACCTAAACTAATCTAAAAATCTAAACCTAAAACCTAAACTAAAATAAACTAAAATAAACTAAATAAATAAATTAAAATAAATTAAACTAAATGGCTTAAATAAACCTAAACTAAACTAAAATAAATTAAAATAAAATAAAATAAAAAATAAACTAAAGAACTAAATAAATAAAACTAAACTAAAATAAAACCTAATCTAAATAAATAAACTAAATAAATAAACATAAACAAAAAATAAACTAAACTAAATTAAACTAAACTAAAAAACAAACCTAAACCTAAACAAAACCTAAACTACATAAAATTAATCCAAATAAACTAAAAAAAATGGTCTAAACCTAAAATAAATAAACCTAAACCTAAACCTAAACTAAAAATAAAATAAACTAAACTAAATAAATAAACCTAAACTAAATAAACTAAATAAAAAAAATATAATAATAAAAAAAACATAAAAAACTAAACTAAACTAAATAAATAAACTAAACTAAAATAAAAAAATAAACCTAATCCTAAACCTAAACTAAAACCTAAATAAAAATAAACCTAAACCTAAACTTAAATAAAGAACTTAAATTAAAATAAGCATAAACTAAAAATAAATAAAATAAACTAAAATAAATCAAACTAAACCTAAATAAAATAAACCTAAACTAAATAAACCTAAACTTAAATAAAACCAAAACCTAAACAAAACCATACATAAACTTAAATTAACAAACCTAAAATAAAATAAAACCTAAACCTAAACCTATAACTAAAACTAAACTAAATAAACTAAACTAAATTAAAAATAAACCTAAACTAAATAAAATTTAAACCTAAATAAACCTAAACTAAATTAAAACTAAAACTAAAAAACCTAAAGCAAACTAAATAAAAATAAACTAAATAATAAATAAAATAAATCTAAACCTAAATAAACTAAACTAAACTAAACTAAACTAAATAAATAAATAAAAAACTAAAAAAAATAAAAATAAGTAAAACTTAAGACCAAAACTAAAATAAATAAAATTAATAAATGAACTAACTAAACCTAAACCTAAACCTAAACCTACGAGTAAATTAAACTAAACTAAATTAAAATAAATAAAACCTAAACCTAAACTAAATAAATAAACTAAATAAAATAAATTAAATAAATTTAAATAAATAAACCTAAACCTAAATAAAAATAAAATAAAACTTAAACCTAACTAAACCTAAAAACACTAAAACTAATCCTGAGCTAAACTAAATAAACCTAAACCTGAAGCACTAAAAATAAACTAAATAAAATAAAATAAACTAAACTAAAAATAAACTAAATAAATAAAACAAAATAAATAAACCTAAACCTAAACTAAAATAAAACTAAACTAAAATAAATAAATAAAAATAAAACTAAACTAAACTAAACTAAATAAACTAAACTAAAAATAAAATAAAATAAATGAACCAAACTAAACCTACATAAACCTAAATAAAGAGTAAAAAATAAAACTAAATAAAATAAACCTAAACCTAAACTAAACCTAAACTAAATTAATAAAATAAAATAACTAAATAAACCTAAAACCTAAACCTAAACTAAATAAATAAACTAAAATAAACTAAATAAAATAAACTAAAATAAACCTAAACTAAACTAAATAAACTTAAACTAAACTAAATAAAAAAACAAAATCTAAGCCTAAACCTAAACTTAAACCTAAACAATACTTAAAAATAAAATAAAACAACCTAAACTAAAACTAAACTAAACAAACCTAAAGCTAAAACCTAAACTGACTAAACTAAAAGTGAAACCTAAACCTTAACTAAAATAAACTAGACTAATAAACTAAAATAAACCTAAACTAAAACTAAAATAAACTAAAACTAAAATAAACTAAATAAAATAAACCTAAACAAACCTAAAATAAATAAAATAAAATAAATAAAAAATTAAAAAAATAAAATAAACTAAGAATAAACCTAAATAAAACCAATACTAAACTAAACCTAGACATAAACATAAATCTAAACTAAAAATAACTAAATATAGAAACCTAAACACAGACTTAAACTAAAATAAATAATCAAAATAAACTAAACTAAATACTAAACCTAAACCTAAACCTAAACTAAATAAAATAAACTTAAACATAAACCTAAACTAAAATAAATATATAAACCTAAACCTAAAATTCAAAATAAACTTAAATAAATCTAAATCAAAACCTAAACCTAAACCAAAATAAATAAACTAAACTAAATAAAAATAAAAGAAATAAACCTAAACTAAACTAAATAAACCTAAACCTAAACCTAAACCTAAATAAACTAAATAAATAAAATAAAACTAAACTAATTAAACCTAAATGTAAACTAAAACTAAATAAATAAACTTAAAACCTAAAGCAAAGCTGACCTACAAAATGAAATAAATAAATAAATAAACTTAAACCTAATCCTAAAGCTAAACCTAAAGAAAAACTAAAATAAACTAAACTAATAGAAAATAAATAAACCTAAACTAAACCTAAACTAAGATAAATAAACCTAAAATAAAAAAAAATAAAAATAAATAAACCTAAAACCTAAAAAATAAAATAAATAAATAAACCTAAAATAAACTAAATAAACTAACCTAAATAAAGTAAACCTAAAAATAAACCTAAACCTAAACCTAATCACAGACTAAAATAAACTAAACCTAAACTAAAAAAATAAACCTAAACTACCTAAACCTAAAACCAAAATAAAACCTAAGAAATAATAAAATAAAAACCTAAACTTAAACCAAAAAAAAAAACAAAACCTAAACTTAAAATGAGATAAAAATAAACTCAGTAAAATAAAACTAAATAAAATAAAACCTAAAATAAACCTAAACTAAACCAAAATGTAATACTAAAAGATAAATAAAACCTAAACCTAGAAAAAAAAAATCCTAAACTTAAATAATTAAATAAAATAAAACTCAACTAAAATTTAATCTAAACATAAACCTAAACCTAAAAAAACTAAAAACTAAAATAAAATAAAACCTAAATATATATACTAAACTAAAATAAAAAGTAAGCTTAAATAAAAATAAAAATAAATTAAATTAAAATATATAAAAGATAAACTAAATAAACCTAAACCTACCAGTTTACTTAATTAAAAAATAACCCTCCCTAAACCCAAAACAAAAAAACTAACCCTAAACCCTAAACCCTAAAAAACCCTAAATCCTAAACCTATAACTCTAAACCCTAAACCCTAAACCCTAAACCCTAAGCCCTAAACCTTAAACCATAACCCTAACCATAAAACCTAAACTCTAATAATATAAATCCTAAAACCCTAAACCCTAGACCTTAAACCCTAAATGCTAAACATTAAATCCTAAACCCTAACCCTAAAACATAAACCATAAACCCCAAACCCTAAACCCTAAACCCCAAACCCTAGACCTAAACTGAAAGTATCTAAATAAATTAAAAGAATAACCCTAAAACCTAATATACATAAACCTAAACCTAAACCCTAAAAATGGGTAGAACTTTGATGGCAGGAACATCACTGTCAACCAAACTCAATCTAGATTTGGCAGAGGAGGTGAAGGCTGAGGCTGTGGAGGCGAAGGTAGCGGCGGCGGTTATCATAGTGGTGGTGGGGGATCTGGAGGCGTTGATGGATATGGAGGTGGTGGTGAATCGATGGTTGTTATGGAGGTAGGAGAGTGGCGGAGGTTTTAGCGTGGTGGTGGTGGAGGCGATTGTAGATATGATGGCGATCACGCTACTGAGAGGTTGTGGTTGATAAATAAGCGAAGAATAAGATTCGATCTGCATGGGAGTCTTTATAGGTTCTAGTTTTCTAGGGTTGTTGATTTACTCTATGCATGCTTATTTTTTATCTATGTCATCGCTTATGTCTTTGAGAACTCAGTGTGTTAGTTGATTAATGAAATCAGAACTAAGAAATGTTGTATCTGAATTTGTTCTCTATTAAAAAAAACCAAAAAACAAAAGCTCAAACTAAAAAATGAACCAAAAACCCAAAACTTAAACCCTAAACCCTAAACCCTAAAAATAATAAAAAAATAAAAAAATAAAAAAACCCTAAAACTAACCCTAAACCAACTACCCTAAACCTAGAACCTTAAACTCGAAACCCAAAACTCCAAACCCTAAACCCTAATAAGAAACTAATAAAACACTAAACTAAACTAACTAAAATTAAAACTAACAAATAATAAACTAAAATTAATAAATAATAAAATAAAACTAATTATAAACTAAAATAAAAACTAATTATAAACTAAAACAAAAACTAATAAAACTAACTAAATAAATACTAAGAAACTAATAAACTAATTATAAACTAAAATAAAAACTAATAAAACTAACTAAATAAATACTAAGAAACTAATAAACTAATAATAGCAAAAACTAACTAAACAAATAAACAAACTAATAATTAAATTAAACATAAACAAAAAACCCCTCTAATAAACTAAGTAAAAATAAACTAAACTAATAAAACTAATAAAAACTAAACTAAACCTAAACAATTAACTAAAACTAAACTAATAAACTAACTAAATTAAACCCTAATAAATAACCAACTAATAATAATAACTAATAAATAAACCTAAACCCTAAACACAAAAAACCTATTAAATAACTAAATAATAATGAAACTAAACCAAATAACTAAATTAATAATAACTAAACTAACTAAACTAAAACTAATAATTAATAAACTAATACTAATAAACAAAAAAAAATAATTAATAAAAAACTAATTATAATAAGTAATAACTAACTAACTAAATAAACTAAATTAATAAAACTAATAAACTAACTAAATAATAATAACTAAAACTAATAATAAAATTAAAACTAAAACTAAATAACTAACTAAACACTATACTAATTAACTAATAATAAATTAAACTAAATAAAACTAATAACTAAACTAATAATTATAATAATAAACTAAACTAATAATAAAGTAAATAATAAATAAAACCTAAATAAATATACTAAATCTAATAATAATACAAACCGAAACTAATAATAATAATAATAAAACTAAAAAAACTAATAAAATAAATAATAATAATAAATATAAAAAATAAAATACTTAAAGAAGAACACTAATAATAATAAAACCTAATAACATAAAAACTTAAACCTAAATGAAATAAAATAAACCTAAACTAAATCTAAACCTAAACCTAAACCTAAAAGTTAAAATAAAACCTTAAAAACAAACTAAATAAAATATATAAATAAAGTAAACATAAACCTAAACTAAACTAAATAATAAACTAAACTAAATAAACAAAACTAAAAGTAAACCTAAAATAAACCTAAACCTAAACCGAAACCCTAAACTAAACTAAACCTAAACCCTAAACCTAAATTAAATAAACTAAACAAAAACTAAATAAACCTAAACTAAATAAAATAAACCTAAACCAAAACCTAAACCTAAACCTAAACATAAACCTAAACTTCTTTCTAAACTAAATAAATAGACTACACAAAATAAAAAAAAAACCTAAAGCTAAACTAAACCTAAATAAATAAACCTAAAATAAAAAATAAATTAAGTAAACTAAGCTAAAAAATAAAACCTAAACTAAACCAAACCTAAAAACTAAAATAAACCTAAAACATTAAATAAATAAAAAAATAAACTAAATAAACCTAAACTAAAATAAATAAATGAAAATTAACTAAATAATCCTAATCTAAAATAAATAACCTAAACTAAAAACCTAAATCTAAATAAACCTAAACATAAGCAAATAAAATAAATTAAACTAAATAAATAAACCTAAATTAAATAAAATAAGCTAAACTAAAATAAACCTAAACCTACACCTAAACTAAAACTAAATAAACCTAAACCCAAAACCTAAACCTAAAAATAAACTAAACGTAACCTAAATAAAACTAAATAAAACCTAAAATAAAATATCCAAACTAAATAAATAAATAAAAATAAACCTAAACTAAACTAAATAAACCTAAACCTATAAACCTAAAATAAAATAAAACTAAATAAACTAAACTAAATAAAACCTAAACCTAAACCTAAATAAACTAAATAAATAAACCTAAACCTAAAAGTAAATAAATAAACCAAATAAAGAAATAAAAATAAACCAAAACTAAACCTATACTAAATAAACCTAAACCTAAACCCTAAGCCCAAAATGAAATAAAACTAAATAAACTAAACTAAATAAAACCTAAACCTAAATAAATAAATAAACTAAATAAATAAAACATAAACCTAAATAAATAACAAAACTAAATAAATGAACTTAAATCTAAACCTAAACCTAAATTGAACTAAATATAATAATAAACCTAAATAAATAAATAAATAAAATAAACCTAAACCTAAAACCAAAAAAACTAAACTAAAACTAAATAAACCTAAAATAAAAAAAACTAAACTAAACAAAAATAAATAAACCTAAACCTAAACTAAAAGTAAACCAAATAAATAAACATAAGTAAACCTAAATAAATAAACAAAATTAATAAAATAACAATAAAAACTAAAATAAAAATAAATGAACCTAAACCTAAAAATATAAAACCTAAACTAAATAAACCTTAATAAACCTCAACCTAAACCTAAACCAAAACCAAAACCTAAATAAAAATTAAATAAACCTGAACTAAACCTAAACCTAAACCTAAAATAAATACTAAATAAAATAAACTAAATAAAACCTAAACCTAAACATAATTCTAAATAAAAATAAAAACTAAACTAAATAAACTAAACTAAATAAACAAAAATATAAATAAAAGAAAAAATAAATAAAACCTAAACCTAAACCTAAATAAAACCTAAACCCAAAATAAACTAAACTAAACCTAAACCTAAACTAAATAAACTAAAAACTAAATAAAATAAACTAACCTATACTAAAAAAAACTAAAAATAAATAAATAAATAAATAAAACCTATACCTAAAGTAAGCCTTAACCTAAACTAAAAAAATAAACTATATAAATAAATAATATAATAAACCTAAATAAACCTATAGCTAAACTAAACTAAAAATAAAAACCAAAAAAATAAATAAAACAAAAAGTAAAATAAAATTTAAAAGTTAAACTAAACTATAAATAAGTAAACCTAAACCAAAACCTAAATCAAAACCTGAACTACATAAAGAAAAACTTAAACCTAAACTTAAACCTAATTAAAATAAAACCCTATACCCTAAACCTTAAACACTAAACCCTAAACCCTAAACTCTAAACCCTAAACCAGACCATAAATCATAAAATCTAAAACCCAACCACCAAACCATAAACCATAAACCATAAACTTAAACCTAAACCCTAAACCAAACCCAAACCCTACCACTAAACCTTGACCTAACCCACCTAAACTCAACCCTAAACTTAAACTAAACCCTAAACCTCCTTAAACCCTAAACCCTAAACCTAAATCTAACCCTAAACTCAAAAAAACACTAATCATGAACACCCAAGATCAGTGACCTAAACTCCCTGGGCCATAAACTGATCTTCCTAAACTCCTAAACCTGCCCTCCTAAACCCTAAACCCTAAATCCTAAAACCCTAAACCTTAAACCCTAAACCCTAAATGAACCCCAAATCCTAAACCCTAAACCCTAAACCCTAAACCCTAAACCCTAAACCATAAACCCTAAAAACCTAAAAGCCTAAACCCAAAAAAAAAATATACCTGAAAAAAAAAGAAAACCTAAACCTAAATAAAATAAAAAATGATATAAAATAAAAACCTAAACTAAAATCTAAACCTAAACCTAAACCTAAAAATAAAATAAAATTAAAAAAAATAAAGCTAAAATAAAATAGATTAAAACATAAACTAAACTAAACCTAAAATAAAATAAAATAAAAACTAAATAAAAACCTAAACCTAAAAAATAAACCTAAAAATAAACAAAAATGCCTAAATCTCAAATAAACAAAATAAAATAAACCTAAACCTAAAATAAAATAAATAAAACCTAAACCTAAACCTAATATAATCTAAACATAAACCTTAAAATAAATAACATAAAATAAACTAAAAATAAACCTAAACCAAAAGTAAAAAAAAACCTAAAAATAAACCTAAAATAAAATTCTAAAACCAAAAACTAAACAAAAAATTAAAAAATAATATCTAAACCTAAAAAATAAGATAAAAATAAAATAAACTAAAAAATAAACATAAAATAAAACCTAAAACTAAAAAATAAACTAAAATAAAAAACCTAAACTAAAATCAATAAATCTAAAATAAATAAACTAAACTAATAAAAAATAAAAAATAAACCTGAATAAAAATAAAAAATAAAATAAACTAATAAATTTAAAAATAATTATAAAACCCTAAACCCTAAACCCTAAATCAAAACCCTAAACACTAATTCCTAAACCCTATAACTAACTTAAACCCTAAACCCTAAACCCTAACCCTAACCTAAAACTTAACTCCTAACCCTAAATCTAACCCTAAACCTTGTTAATACTAAACTAAACCCTAAACCCTAAATAGTAAAACTTAAAAACCCTAAACCCTAAAGCCTAAACACTAAACCCTAAACTATAAACCCTAAACCCTAACCCTAAACCCTAATCCTAAACCCTAAACCCTAAAATCCTAAAAACCTAAACCTAAAGAAAATAAAACCTAAAAATAAAATAAATAAATAAACTTAAGCCTAAATAGAATTATAAAATAAAAACTTAAACTAAAACCTAAACCTAAACTTGAAAATAAAATAAAATAAAATAAAAATAAACTATAATAAAAAAAACATAAACTAAACTATGAAATATAAATAAACTTAAGATTTAAAAACTTAAATAAAATAAAAACTAAATGTAAAATGAAAAACAAAATAATCCTAAAATAAAATAAAATAAAATAAAACTAAATGAAAACCTAAACCTAAATAATAAGCCTAAAAATAAAACCTAAAAATAAATAAAAAATTAAACCTAAAATAAAAATAAAATAAATAATATAAAATAAACCTAAACCTAAACTCAAATAAAATAAACTAAAATAACTAAAACCTAAACCTAAACCTAAGCTAAATAAAATAAAATAAACTAAAAATAAACCCAAACCTAAACTAAAAATTAAAACCTAAAAATAAACCTAAAATAAAGAGCTAAAACCTAAAGCTAAAAAAATAAAATAAAAGCCTAAACATAAACCTAAAAATAAAAAATAAATCATAAACCTAAAAAAAAAAAATTCAACAAAAAATAAACCTAAACTTAAAAAAAATAAAACCTAAAAAAAAGTAAAATAAAAACCTAAAATGTAAACCTAAAAAATTAAAATAAAAACCTCAACCTAAACTTAAAAATAAAAAAATAAAACTTAAACTTAAAAAATAAATCTAAACATAAATAAATTAAACTAAATAAAAATAAAAATAAACTATAAACCAAAATAAAAGAAATTAATAAATTAAACTAAAATAAATAAGTAATAAAAAAACAAACCTAAACTTATCGGTTTACTTAATTAAAAAAAACCCTAAACCCTAAACCCTGCACAAAAAAACTAACCATAAACCCTTAACCCAAAAAAACACTAAGCCCTAAACCCTAAACTCTAAACCCTAAACCCTAAACCCTAAACCCTAAATCCAAAACCTTAAACCCTAAAGCCTTGACCTTAAACCATAACCCTAACCCTAAACTATAAACCCTAAAAGCATAAACCCTAAAATACTAAACCCTAAACCCTAAACTCTAAACGCTAAACCCTAAACCCTAAACCCTAACCCTAAACCCTAAACCATAAACCCCAAACCATAAATCCTAAACCCTAAACCCTAAACCTAACCCTAAAGTATCTAAATAAATTAAAAATTAAACCTAAACCCTAAAATCTAATAAACTTAAACCTAAACCTAAACCCTAAGAATGGGTAGAATCTTGAAGGCAGGAACATCACTGTTAACTAGACTCAGTCTAAATCAATCAACGAGGCAAAAGGTGGTGGTTATCAAAGGGTGGGGATCTAGAGGTCCCGTGAATATGGAGGTGGTGGTCACCGTTATGGAGGTAGGAGGAGCATGAGGCTATAGCCATGGTGGTGGGAGGAGAGATTGCTATGATGGCGATCCCACTACCGAGAGGCCGTGGTGGTTCAGAACTAGAGAAACTAAATAATGGCCGATCTGACCGCTTATGGAACTGTCTTCTATAGAGATGGTTCTAATTTTCACGCTTTTGATTTGCTCTATGCTTTTCATTTTTCATATTTGTCATCGCTGTTCGAGAACTTGGTGTATTACTTGATTGATGAAATCAAAAAGAAGAAATTGGAAATCTAAATTTATTCTTTATTAAAAAAATTAAAACCTAAAGCCAACCCTAAACCCTAAACCTAAACCCTAAACCCTACACCCTAAAAATAATAAAAATAATAAAAATAATAAAAAAATCCCAACCCTAAATGCTAAACCTAAAACTAACCCTAATCCTTAAACCCTAAACCTACAACCCTAAACCCTAAACCCTAAACCATAAAACCCTAAAACCAAAACCCTAAAACCTTAACCCTAATAAGAAACTAATAAAATAATAAACTAAACTAACTAAAACTAAAACTAATAAATAATAAACTAAAACTAATAAACTAATAAAAAATAAAAACTAATAATAAACTAAAACTAATAATAAACTAAAAAAATAAATAAAAACTAACTAAACTAAAATAAGTAAATAATAACTAATAAACTAATAATAATAAAACTAACTAAACATTAAACAAATTAATAACTAAATTAAACATAAACAAAACCCCACTAATAAACTAACTAAAATAAATTAAACAAATAAAAGTAATAAAACTAAACTAAACCTAAACTCATAACTAAAACTAAACTAATAAACTAAAATTAAACCCTAAAAAATAACTAACTAATATTAATACTAACTAATAAACCTAAACCCTAAACATAACCTAATAAATAACTAATAATAATAAAACTAAACCCAATAACTAAACTAATAACTACACTAAAACTAAAACCAAAAACTAATAAACTAAAACTAATAAACTAACTAAATTATTAATAAATAAATACAATAACTAATTAATAACTAAACTAAACTAAGAAACTAACTAAACCTAATAATAAACTAACTAAATAATAATAACTAAAACTAATAATAAAACTAAAAAAACTAATCAACTAAAGCTAAATAACTAATAATAACTAACACTAAACTATTAAACTAATAATAAAATAAACAAAATAAAACTAATAACTAAACTAATAATAATAATGATAATAATAATAATAATAAAAAACCAAACTAATAATAAACTAAATAATAAATAAAATCAAAATAAACATAGTAAATATAATAATAATAAACATACCTAAGAAACTAACAAATAATAATAAACTAATAAACTAATAAATAATAATAATAAATAAAATAAAATAAACTAAAAACTAATAAAATCTAAAAACCTAAATAATAATAAAACCTAATAACATAAAAAATAAAACCTAAACTAAATAAATAAACCTAAACTAAACCTAAACCTAAACCTAAACCTAAAAGGTAAAATAAAACCTAAAAAATAAACTAAATAAAATAAATAAATAAAATAAACCTAAACCTAAACTAAACTAAATAATAAACTAAACTAAATAAACTAAACTAAAAATAACCCTAAACCTAAACCTAAACCCTAAACTAAACTAAACCTAAACCCTAATCCTAAACTAAATAAATAAACTAAACAAAATAAAAATAAACCTAAACATAAACTAAACCATAAAAAATAAACCTAAAATAAAAAATAAATTAAATAAACTAAACTAAATAAATTAAACTAAATAATAAAACCTAAACTAAACCTAAACTTAAACCAAACCTAAAAACTAAAAATAAACCTAAGCCTAAACCTAAAACTTAAATAATTAATAAATAAACAAAATAAACCTAAACTAAAATAACTAAAAAAAAATAAAAATAAAAATAAACTAAACAAACCTAAACTAAATAAAAAACCTAAACTAAAATAAAATAAATAAAACCTAAACCTTAATAAACCTAAACCTAACAAATAAAATAAACTAAACTAAATAAATTAACCTAAACTAAATAAAAAAATTAAACTAAAATAAAGCTAATCCAAAACCTAAACTAAAACTAAATAAACCTGAACCCTAAACCTAAACCTAAAAATAAACTAAACCTAACCTAAATAAAACTAAATAAAACCTAAACCTAAAATAAAATAAACCATAAACTAAATAAATAAACTAAATAAATAAACCTAATAAACCTAAATAAATAAAATAAAATAAACTAAACTAAATAGATATAAATAATATAAAATAAAATAAAAACTTAAACCTAAAACAAAACCTAAACCTAAAATAAAAACCTAAACCTAAAATAAAAACCTAAACCTAAACCTAACTAAAAATAAAAAAATGAACAAAAATAAATAAAACAATAAACTAAAATAAAATAATTTAAATGAAAATAAATAAAAAATAAACTAAATAAAGAAATAAACCTAAATAAATAAAATAAATAAATAAATAAGGATAATTCTAAACCCTAACAAAAATAAACTAAAACTAAATAAAACCTAAAAATAAACCTAAATAAATAAACCTAAACCTAAACCTAAATAAATAAACTAAATAATGAAATAAGGATAAACCTAGATTAAACCTATATTAAATAAACCTAAACTAAAACCTTAAACCCAAAATAAAAGAAAACTAAATAAACTAAACTAAATAAAACATAATCCTAAACCTAAATAAATAAATAAACTTAATAAATAAACAAACTAAATAAATAAACCTAAACATAAACCAAAATAAATAAATAAACTAAATAAATAAACCTAAACTAAACTAAATAAACTAAAACCTAAATAAAGAAATAAAAATAAACCTAAATTTAAACCTAAACTAAATAAAACTAAAAACTAAATAAACCTAAAAATAAAAATACATTAAACTAAACAGAAATAAATAAACCTAAACCAAAACTAAAAATAAACCAAAAAATAAACATAAATAAACCTAAATAAATAAATTAAACTAATAAAATACAAATAAAAACTAAAATAAAAATAAATGAACCTAAACCTAAAAATGAAAAACCTAAACTACATAAACCTAAATAAACTTAAACCTAAACATATACTCAAATAAACTAAAAACCTAAACCTAAGCTGAAACCTAAACCTAAATAAACTAAACTACAAATAAAAATAAACCTAAACCTAAATGAAAATAAAATAAACCTAAACTAAACCTAAATCTAAAATAAAAACTAAATAAAACCTAAACCTAAACCTAAACCAAAATAAAAATAAAATAAAAGCTAAATAAACTAAACTAAATAAACCTAAATAAATAAAAGAAAAAATAAATAAACTAAATTAAACCTAAACCTAAATAATACTAAAACCTAAACCTAAGTAAAACCTAAACCCCATACCTAAACTAAACTAAATAAACCTAAACCTAACGTAAATAAACTAAAAACTAAATAAAATAAACTAAACCATACTAAAAATACTATAAATAAATAAACTAAATAGAAAATGAATAAATCCTAAACCTAAAATAAACCTAAACCTAAATAAACATGAACTAAATTAAAATAAAACCTAAACTAAACTAAAATAAAAAATAAATTGAAATCAAAAATAAAACATAAACCTAAACCAAAACCTAAACTATAAAAAAAAATCTAAATAAATAAATAAATAAAACCTAAATAAACCAATACCTAACCTAAACTAAAAATAAAAACCTAAAAAATAAATAAAAACTAAACTAAAATAAAACTAAAAAAGTAAACTAAGCTAAAAGTAAATAAACCTAAACCTATACCAAACCCAAAACCTTAACTTCATAAAAAAATAAAAAACAACCTAAACCTAAACCTAAACCTAATTAAAAAAAAACTGTATACCCTAAACCATAAACCAATAAACCCTAAATCCTAAACTCTAACCCTTAAAACTTAAACCCTATACCCTAAGCCATACATTATAAAACCCAAAACCCTAGACCCTAAACCCTAAACCATAAACCCTAAAACCCTAAAACCCTAAACCCTAAACCTTAAACCTAAACTTAACCTAAACTTAAATAAACCTTAAACTCCTAAACCTAAAAACCTAAACCTAAGCTAAACCTTAAACTGAACTCAAACTAAACTCCAACTAACCCTAAAATTTAAAATATCCTAAACTCCTAAATTACTAAACTTGTTAACCCAAATCAACTCAAACTTAAACCTAAAATCTAAACCCTAAAATACTAAATTAAACCTAAACTATAAACCCTAAACTAAACTCTAAATACCTAAACCTTATTCCTAACCCTAAACTAAACTAAACCTAAAAGTAAATTTTAAACACTAAACCTAAACCTAAACTATAAAATAAACTAATCTCTAAACTAAACCCTAGACATACAACGCTAAACCCTAAACCCTAAACCCTAAACCCAAAAACCCAAAACCCTAAACCTTAACCCCTAAACCCTAAACCCTAGACATACAATGCTAAACCCTAAACCCTAAACCCTAAAACCCAAAACCCAAAACCCAAAACCCAAAACCCTAAATGCTAACCCCTAAACCCTAAACCCTAAACCCTAAACACTAAACCATTAACCCTACACCCTAAACCCTAAACCCTAAAAACCTAAAGGCCTAAACCTAAACTAAATAAAATCTAAAAATAAAATAATTAAAAAACTTAAACCTAAATAAAATAAAATAAAATAAAATAAAAATAAAAACTAAACTAAAATAAAATAAATAAAAACCTAAACTAAATTAAAAACTAAAATACAGCTAAAACTAAAAAAACTTGAATAAAATAAAAACTAAATGTGAAATAAAAATAAAAATAACTTAAAATAAAATAAAATAAAAACTAAATAAAAACATAAGCTTAAAAATAAAACCAAAAAATAAATAAAAAATAAAACCTAAACCCTAAATTAAAAAAAAACCTAAACCTCAAATAAACAAAATAAAATAAACCTAAACCTAAACTAAAATAAATAAAACCTAAACCTAAACATAAACCATAAACTAAATAAAATAACATTAAACATAAAAGTAAACTAAAAAATAAAACCTAAAACTAAACCTAAAATAGAACCCTAAAACCTAAAAGTAAACCAAAAAATTAAAAATAATACCTAAACTTAAAAGATAAAATAAAAATAAAACTAAACTAAAAAAATGTAAATCAAAACTTAAACCTAAAAAATAAACTAAAATAAAAACCTAAACTAAAATAAATAAACCTAAAATAAATAAACTAAACTAAATAAAAATAAAAAATAAACCTAAATAAAAACAAAAAATAAAATAAACTAAATAAACCTAGACTTAATGGTTTACTTAATTTAAAAAAAAACCCTAAACCCTAAATCCTAAACCCTAAACCCTAAACCCCAAACCTTATAACTAACCCTAAACCCTAAACTCTAAACCAACAACCTTGTACTAAAATAATAAACCCTAAACCCTAAACCCTAAACATAACCCTAAACCATAAACCATAAACCATATACCCTATACCCTAAACCATAAACCCTAAAAACCCTAAACCCTAAACCCTAAACCCTAAACTAAACCTAAACCTTCAGTTAACCCTAAACCCTAAATAAAAAACTTGAAAAACCCTAAACCCTAAATCCTAAACACAAGACCCTAAACCCTAAATTTTAAACCCTAACCCTAAACCCGAAACCCTAATATGCAAAACCCTAAACCCTAAACCCTAAAATTCTAAAAACATAAACATAAATTAAATAAAATATAAAAATAAATTAAATAAATAAACATAAACCTAAATAAAATAAACACCTAAACTAAAAGCTAAACCTAAACCTAAAAATAAAATAAAATAAAAATAAATTAAAATAAATTTATTAAAAACATAAACTAAACTATGAAATAAAATAAACTTAAGAATTAAAAACCTAAATGTAATCAAAACTAAAGGTAAAAAAATAAAATAAACCTAAAATAAAGTAAAAAAAACTAAATAAAAACCTAAACCTAAAAAATAAACATAAAAATTAAACATAAAAATAAATAAAAAATAAAATCTAAACCCTAAACTAAAAAAAATTAAACCTAAAATTAAAATAAAATAAACATAATAAAATAAACTTAAACCTAAACTCAAATAAAATAAACTAAAACAATTAAAATGTAAACCTAAACCTAGGCTAAATAAAATAAAGTAAACTAAAAATAAACCTAAACTTAAACTAAAAAATAAAACCTAAAATTAAACCTAAAAAACCAAAAACGTAAAGCTAAAAAAAATAAAATAAAAACCTAAATGTAAACCCAAAAATAAAAAATAAAACCTAAACCTAAAAAATAAAATAAAAATAAAACTCAACTAAAAATAAACCTAAACCTAGATAAAAAATAAAACCTAAAAATAAACCTAAAATAAAAACATAAAATGTATAGCTAAAAAATTAAATAAAAACCTGAACCTAAACGTAAAAATAAAAAATAAAACCTAAACTTAAATAATAAAATAAAAGTAAAACTCAACTAAAAAAATGAATTTAAACATTAACCTAAACTTAAAAAATAAACTAAAATAAAAAAACCTAAAGTAAAATAAATAAACCTAAAATAAATCAACTAAACTAAATAAAAATAAAAAAATAAACCTAAATAAAAAATAAATAAAATAAACTAAATAAACCTAGACTTAATGGTTTGCTTAATTTAAAAAAATAATCATAAACCCTAAACCCTAAACATTAAACCCTAAATCCTAAACACTAAACCCTAAAACCCAAACCCCAAACCCTATAACTAACCCTAAACCCTAAACTCAAAACCAACAACCCTATGCCAAAACCCTAAACCCTAAACATTATCCTAAACCATAAACCATATACCCTAAACCCTAAACCCTAAACCCTAAAAACCCTAAACTATAAACCCTAAACCCTAACTAAACCTAAATTTAACCTAAACCTTAAATATAAACTAAAACCCTAAACCCTAAATCCTAAACACAAGACCCTAAACCCTAAACCCTTAACCCTAACCCTAAACCCTAAAACCCTAAACCTTAATATGCAAAACCCTAAACCCTAAACCCTAAAATCCTAAAAACATAAACATAAACAAAATAAAATATAAAAATAAATTAAATAAATAAACATAAACCTAAATAAAATAAACACCTAAACTAAAAGCTAAACCTAAACCTAAAAATAAAATAAAAATTAAAATAAATTAAAATAAATTTAATAAAAACATAAATTAAACTATGAAATAATATAAACTTATGAATTAAAAACCTAAATATAAACAAAACTAAACGTAAAATAAAAATAAAATAAACCTAAAATAAAGTAAAATAAAAACTAAATAAAAAACTAAACCTAAAAATTAAACATAAAAATAAATAAAAAATAAAATCTAAACCCTAAACTAAAAAAAAATTAAACCTAAAATTAAAATAAAATAAACATAATAAAATAAACCTAAACCTAAACTCAAATAAAATAAACTAAAATAATTTAAACCTAAACCTAAACCTAGGCTAAATAAAATAAAATAAACTAAAAATAAACCTAAACCTAAACTAAAAAATAAATCCTAAAATTAAACCTAAAAAAACCCAAAATGTAAAGGTGAAAAAAATAAAATAAAAACCTAAACGTAAACTCAAAAATAAAAAATAAAACCTAAACCTAAAAAATAAAATAAAAATAAAACTCAACTAAAAATAAACCTAAACCTAAATAAAAAATAAAACCTAAAAATAAACCTAAAATAAAAACATAAAATGTATAGCTAAAAAATAAAATAAAAACCTCAACCTAAAAGTAAAAATAAAAAATAAAACCTAAACTTAAAAAATAAAATAAAAGTAAAACTCAACTAAAAAATAAATTTAAACATTAACCTAAACTTAAAAAATAAACTAACATTAAAAAACCTAAAGTAAAATAAATAAATCTAAAATAAATAAACTAAACTAAATAAAAATAAAAAATAAACCTAGATAAAATAAAAAATAAAATAAACTAAACTAAATAAAAATAAACTAAATAATCCTAGACTTAAAGGTTTACTTAATTTAAAAAAATAACCATCAACCCTAAACCCCAAAACCTTAAACCCTAAATCCTAAACCCTAAACCCTAATCCCCAAACCCTATAACTAACCCAAAACCCTAAACTTTAAACCAACAACCCTATACCAAAACCCTAAACTATAAACCCTAAGCCCTAAACATAACCCTAAACCATAAACCCTATACCCTAAAACCTAAACCCTAAACCCTGAAAACCCTAAACCCTAAACAATAAACCCTAAACTAACCCTAAACCTTCAGCTAACCCTAAACCCTAAATAATAAACCTGAAAAACCCTAAACCCTAAATCCTAAACACAAGACCCTAAACCCTAAACTGTAAATCCTAACCCTAAACCCTAAACCCTAAAACCTTAAACCCTAATATACAAAACCCTAAACCCTAAACCCTAAAATCCTAAAAACATAAGCATAAACAAATTAAAATATAAAAATAAATTAAATAAATAAACATAAACCTAAATAAAATAAACACCTAAACTAAAAGCTAAACTTAAACCTAAAAATAAAATAAAATAAAATAAAAATAAATTAAAATAAATTTAATAAAAACATAAACTAAACTATGAAATAAAATAAACTTAATAATTAAAAACCAAAATATAATAAAAACTAAACATAAAATAAAAATAAAATAAACCTAAAATAAAGTGAAATAAAAACTAAATAAAAACCTAAACCTAAAAAATAAACTTAAAAATTAAACAAAAAAATAAATAAAAAAATAAAATCTAAACCCTAAACTAAAAAAATTAAACCTAAAATTAAAATAAAATAAAATAATAAAATAAACCTAAACTTAAACTCAAATAAAATAAACTAAAATAATTATAACCTAAACCTAAACCTAGGTTAAATAAAATAAATTAAACAAAAAATAAACCTAAACCTAAAATTAAACCTAAAAAAACCAAAAACGTAAAGATAAAAAAAATAAAATAAAAACCTAAACGTAAACCCAAAAATAAAAAATAAAACATAAAACTAAAAAATAAAATAAAAATAAAACTCAACTAAAAATAAACCTAAAATAAAAACATAAAATGTATAGCTAAAAAATAAAATAAAAACTTGAACCTAAACATAAAAATAAAAAATAAAACCTAAACTTAAAAAATAAAATAAAAGTAAAACTCAAAAAAAAAATAAATTAAAAACTTAAAAAATAAACTAAAATAAAAAAAATCTAAAGTAAAATAAATAAATAAACTAAACTAAATAAAATAAAAATAAACCTAAATAAAAAATAAAATAAATATAAAAAATAAACTAAATAATAAATAAACATAAAACGCTAAACCTAAACTTAAATTTAAACCCTAAACTAATCCTAAACCCTATAACTAACCTAAACCCTAAACTTAAACCAACAACTATACTAAAACCCTAAACCTAAACTAAGCTAAACATAAACCTAAACTATAAACTATATACTAAACCTAAACCTAAACCCTAAACTAAACCCTAAACCCTAAACTAAACCCTAAACCTAAACCTAAACCACTAAACCAACTAAAAAACTCCCTAAACCTATATAAACTAAAACCTAAACTAAATCCTAAATAAAAGACCCTAAACCCTAAACTATAAACCCTAACCCTAAACCCTAAACCCTAAAACCCTAAACCCTAATATACAAAACCCTAAACCCTAAACCCTAAAATCCTAAAAACATAAACATAAAAAAATAAAATATAAAAATAAATTAAAAAATAAACATAAACCTAAATAAAATAAACACCTAAACTAAAAGCTAAACCTAAACCTAAAAATAAAATAAAATAAAAATAAAAATAAATTAAAATAAATTTAATAAAAACATAAACTAAACTATGAAATAAAATAAACTTAAGAATTAAAACCTAAATATAATAAAAACTAAATGTAAAATAAAAATAAAATAAACCTAAAATAAAGTAAAATAAAAACTAAATAAAAACCTAAACCTAAAAAATAAAGTTAAAAATAAAACATAAAAATAAATAAAAAATAAAATCTAAACCCTAAATTAAAAAAATTAAACCTAAAATTAAAATAAAATAAAAATAATAAAATAAACCTAAACCTAAACTCAAATAAAATAAACTAAAATAATTATAACCTAAACCTAAACCTAGGCTAAATAAAATAAAATAAACTAAAAATAAACCTAAACCTAAAATTAAACCTAAAAAAAACCCAAAATGTAAAGCTAAAAAAATAAAATAAAAACCTAATCGTAAACCTAAAAATAAAAAATAAAACCTAAACCTAAAAAATAAAATAAAAATAAAACTCAACTAAAAATAAACCTAAACCTAAATAAAAAATAAAACCTAAAAATAAACCTAAAATAAAAATATAAAATGTATAGCTAAAAAATAAAATAAAAACCTGAACCTAAACGTAAAAATAAAAAATAAAACCTAAAATTAAAAAATAAAATAAAAGTAAAACTCAACTAAAAAATAAATTTAAACATTAACCTAAACTTAAAAAATAAACTAAAATAAAAAACTTAAAGTAAAATAAATAAATCTAAAATAAATAAACTAAACTAAATAAAAATAAAAAATAAACCTAAATAAAATAAAAAATAAAATAAACTAACTAAATAAAAATAAACTAAATAAACCTAGACTTAATGGTTTAGTTAATTTAAAAAAATAACCATAAACCCTAAACTCTAAACCTTAAACCCTAAATCCTAAACCCTAAACCCTAAACTCTGAACTCTATAACTAACCCTAAACCCTAAACTCAAAACCAACAACCCTATACCAAAACCCTAAACCATAAACCCTAAACCCTAAACCCTAAACCCTAAACATAACCCTAAACCCTAAACCATATACCCTAAACCCAAAACCCAAAAGCCTAAACCCTAAAACCCCTATACCCTAAACACTAAAAACCTAAAGGCCTAAACCAAAACTAAATAATATCTAAAAATATAAATAATTAAAAACCTAAACCTAAATAAAATAAAATAAAATAAAATAAAATAAAAATAAAAACTAAACTAAAATAAAATAAATAAAAACCTAAACTAAATTAAAAACTAAAATAAAGCTAAAACTAAAAAACCTAAATAAAATAAAAACTAAATGTAAAATAAAAATAAAAATAATTTAAAATAAAATAAAATAAAAACGAAATAAAACCTAAGTTTAAAATAAACCTAAAATAAATAAAAATAAACCTAAACCATAAATTAAAAAAAAACTTAAACCTCAAATAAACAAAATAAAATAAACCTAAACTTAAACTAAAATAAATAAAACCTAAACCTAAACCTAAACCATAAACTAATTAAAATAAAATAAAATTAAACCTAGAACTAAACTAAAAAAATAAAACCTAAAAATAAACCTAAAATAAAGCCCTAAAACCTAAAACTAAACCAAAAATTTAAAAATAATACCTAAACTTAAAAAATAAATTAAAAATAAAACTAAACTAAAAAAATGTAAATCGAAACTTAAACCTAAAAAACAAACTAAAATGAAAACCTAAACTAAAATAAATAAACCTAAAATAAATAAACAAAACTAAATAAAAATAAAAATAAAGCTGAATAAAAACAAAAAATAAAATAAGCTAAACTAAACAAAAATAAACTAAATAAACCTAGACTTAATGGTTTACTTAATTTAAAAAAATAACCATAAACCCTAAACCCTAAACCTTAGACCTTAAATCCTAAACCCTAAACCCCAAACCCTATAACTAACCCTAAACCCTAAACTCTAAACCAAATATATACTAAATAAACTATAAACCTAAACCCTAAATCCTAAACCTAAACATAACCCTAAACCTAAACCTTATACCTAAACCTAAACCTAAACCTAAAAAACCTAAATTCAACCCTAAACTACTATTAAAAAACTCTAAACTACATCCTAAACCTAAACTAAACCTAAACCCTAAAGACTAACTAAACCCTAAACTATAATTCTAAACTCTAAACCATAAACCCTAAACGCTAAATAAAAACCCTAAACCTAAACCTAAACCTAAAAAAAAGCATAAACCCTAAAACTCTAAACCTAAACCCTAAACCTAAACCTAAACCTAAACTAAACTAAAACCCCTAAACATAAACCCTAAACCTAAACCAAACTAAAACCTAAACCTAAAGTGTCTAAATAAATTAAAAAATAAACCTAAATCCTAAAATACAATAAACTCAAACCTGAACCTAAACCCTAAAAAATAAACCTAAATCCTAGAATGGGCAGAAACTTGACGATATGAACATCACCAAATCCTTAAGGTGGAGGTTGGAGGCAACATCACAATGGTGGTGGGGATCTAGGTCTGGTGGATACTGAGGTGGTGGTCTGAGCACCTGGTTATGGAGGTAGGAACCTATGGTGGTGTTGGAGGGAAAGATTGTAGATATGATGGCAGATCTAACTACTCGAGAGGCCTGGTGGTTCTGATAGGAATAAGAGAAACTGAAGAACGATCGATCCATTCTGCTGCATATGGAACTGTGTCTTTACAGTAGAGATAATTCTTATTTTTTAGGGCTTTTGATTTGCTCTATGCGTGCTCATTTTTTATCTATGTTGTCGCCTTAACCTGTGTTACTTGAACAAATCAAAAGAAGAAATGTTGATTCTAAATTTATTCTTTGTTAAAAAAACCAAAATCCCTAAATCTCAAACTAGATCCTGAACCCTAAACCTAAATCCTAAACCCTAAACCCTAAAACCTAAAAAATAAATAAATAATAAAAATATAAAAAACCCAAACCCTAAATGCTAAACCCTAAAACTAACCCTAAACCTTCAACCCTAAACATACAACCCTAAACCATAAAACCATAAACCCTAAACCCTAAACCCTAAAGCCTAATAAGAAATTAATAAAACACTAAACAAAACTAATTAAAACTAAAACTAATAAATAATAAGCTAAAACTAATAAACTAATAATAAATAAAAATGAATAATAAACTAAAACAAAAATTAATAAAACTAACTAAATTAAACTAACTAAATAATAAATAACAAACTAATAAAAAATAACTAAACTAATTAATAAAGTAATAACTAAATTAAACATAAATAAAAAACCCAACTAATAAACTGACTAAAAATAAACTAAACTAATAAAACTAATTAAAACTAAACTAAACCTAAACTATTAACTAAAACTAAACTAATAAGCTAGCTAAATTAAACCCTAATAAATAATTAACTAACAATAATAACTAACCAATAAACGTAAACCCTAAACATAACTAACCTAATAAATATCTAACTAATAAAAAAATTAAACCCAATAGCTAAACTAATAATAACTAAACTAACTCAATTAAAACTAATAACTAATAAACTAAAACTAATAAACTAACTAAATAATTAATAAATAACTAATAATAATAACTAACTAATAACTAAAATAACAAACAAACTAAACTAATAAACTAATAAACTAACTAAACCTAATAATAAATTAACTAAATAATAATAGCTAAAACTAACAACAAAATGAAAAAAAACTAATAAACTAAATAATAATAGTTAAATAACTAATAATAACTAACACTAAACTAATAAGCTAATAATAAATTAAACTAAATAAAACTAATAACTAAACTAATAAGAATAATAATAAACTAAATTAATAATAAACTAAATAATAAATAAAATCTAAATAAATATACTAAATATAATAATAATAAATAAACCTAAATAACTAACTAATAAAACTAATTAAACAAAAAAACTAATAAATAATAATAATAATAAATAAACCAAACAAAAAATTAATAATACCTAAAAAACACTAAATACTAATAAAACCTAATAACATAAAAAAATTGAAACCTAAACTAAATAAATAAACCTAAACCAAACCCTAAACCTTAACCTAAAACCTAAAATAAAACTTTAAAAATAAACTAAATAAAATAAATAAATAACCTAAACCTAAACTAAACTAAAAAATAAACTAAACTAAAAATAAACCTAAAATAAACCTAAACCAAAACCTAAACTAATCCTAAACTGTAAACATAAACTAAATAAACTAAATGAAAACTAAATAAACCTAAACCTAAACCTAAACCTAAGCCTAAACCTAAATCTAAACATAAACGTAAACCTAATCCTAAATAAATAAATAAATAAATAAACTAAACTAAATAAAGATAAACTTAAACCTAAACTAAACCTAAATAAATAAATGTAAAATAAAAAATAAATTAAATACACTAAGCTAAAAACTAGAACCTAAACTAAGCCTAAACCTAAACCTTAAATAAATAAAAAATAAACTAAATAAATAAATAAACTAAATAAACCTAAACTAAAATAAGTAAATAAAAATAAAAATAAAAATAAACTAAATAAACCAAAACTAAACTAAAAAACCTAAACTAAAAACACAAACTAAAATAAACAAAATGAAACCTAAACCTAAATAGATAAAATAAACTATACTTAATAAATGAACCTAAACTAAATAAAATAAACTAAACTAAAATAAACCTAAACCTACACCTAAGCTATAACTAAATAAACCTAAACCCTAACCCTAAACTTAAAAATAAACTAAACCTAACCTAAATAAAACTAAATAAAACCTAAACCTAAAATAAAATAACTAAACTAAATAAATATATAAAAATAAACCTAAACTAAACCTAAACTAAATAAACCTAAACCTAAACCCTAAACCCAAAACCCAAAATAAAATAAAACTAAATAATCTAAACTAAATAAAACAAAAACCTAAACCTAAATAAACTAAATTAATAAATAAACTAAATAAATAAACATAAACCTAAATTAAAAAAATAAATAAACTAACTAAATAAACCTAAACTTAAAACTAAATAAAAAAATAAAAATAAAGCTAAACTAAACCTATAATAAATAAACCTAAACCTAAACCCTAAACCAAAAATAAAGTAAAATTAGACTTATTAAACTAAAAAAAACCTAAAACTAAACCTAAATAAAAAATAAATTAAATAAGTAAGCGTAAACCTAAATTTAATTAAATAAATAAACTAAATAAATTAACCTAAACCTAAACTAAATTAAATAAAATAAAAACTAAATAAATAAATAAAAATAAACCTAAACCTAAACTAAAACCTAAATTAAATAAAACTAAAAACTAAATAAACCCTAAAAATAAAAAAAACTAAACTAAAAATAAATAAATAAACCTAAACCTAAACTGAATATAAACCAAATTAATAAACATAAATAAACTAACCTATAAAATAAAATTAAAAACTAAAATAAAAGTAAATGAACCTAAACCTAAAAACAAAAAACCTAAACTAAAAAACCTAAACTAAATAAACCTAAATAATCCTAAACCTAAACCTAAACCGAAACCTAAACCTAAATAAACTAAACTACAAATAAAAATAAACCTAATCCTAAATAAAAATTAAATAAACCTAAACTAAACCTAAACCTAAATTAAAAACTAAATAAAATAAACTAAATAAAACCTAAACCTAAACCTAAATAAAATAAAACCTAAACTTAATAAACCTAAATAAAAATAAAAGAAAAAATAATTAAAATAAACAAAACCTATTCTTAAAGCCAAATAAAACCTAAACCCCAAACCTAAACTAAACTAAGTAAACCTAAACCTAAACTAAATAAATTAAAAACTAAATAATAAACTAACCAATACTAAAAAAAACTAAAAATAATTAAAATAAAAAGTAAATAAAACCTAAACCTAAAGTAAACCTCAACCAAAAAAAAACCTAAATAAACATAAACTAAACCAAATAAAACCTAAACTAAACTAAAATTAAAAATAATCTAAAAAAATAAAAAAAACATAAACCTAAACCTAAACCTAAACTAAAAAAAAACTAAATAAATAAATAATAAAATAAACCAAAATTAACCTATACCTAAACTAAACAAAAAATAAAAATTGAAAAAATAAATAAAACATAAACTAAAATAAAACAAAACAAAATTAACTAAATAAAAAATAAATAAACCTAAACCTGAACTACATAAAAAAAACTTAAACATAAACCTAAACCTCATTAAAATAAAACCCTATACCTTAAACCTGAAACTCTAAACCCTAAACCCTAAACTTTAAACCCTAAACCCTAAACCATAAACCCTAAAACCCTAAACCCGAAACCCTAAACCCTAAATACTAAAACCTAAAACCTAAACCCTAAACATAAACTCTAAACCCTAAATGCCAAACCCTAAACCTAAACCTAAAGTGTCTAAATAAATTAAAAAATAAACCTAAATCTTAAAAAAAAAACTTAAACATGAACCTAAACCCTAAGAATGGGCAGAACCTTGACGATAAGAACATCACCCCAACCAGCTATCTCAGTGGAGGTGAAGGTGGAACAGCATCACGAGGTCATGTGGGACCTAGAGGTGCTAGTGGATATGGAGGTGGTGGTCGGAGCAGTTATGGAGGAGGACCTGAGGTTATACTGGTGTTGGAGGGAAAGATTGTAGATATGATGGCATCCAACTACTGAGAGGCCCGGTGGTTCCGATAATTAGAGAAACCAAGAATATCCACCCATCGCTTATGGAAATGTGTCTTTATAGTAGAGACAGTTCTAGTTTTCTAACACTTTTGAATTTCTCTATGTGTGCTCATTTTTTATCTATGTTGTCGCTTGTGTCTTTGAGAACTTGGTGTGTTACTTGACTGATGAAATCAAAAAGAAGAAATGTTGATTCTGAATTTATTCTTTGTTAAAAAAAACTAAAATCCCTAAATCTTAAACTAAAGCCTGAACCCTAAACCTAAAACTGAAACCCTAAACCCTAAAACTTAAAAAATAAATAAATAATAAAAAATAAAAAAAAAACCCAAACCCTAAATGCTAAACTGTAAAACTAACCCTAGACCTACAACCCTAAACCATAAAACCCTAAACCCTAAACCCTAATCCCTAAAGCCTAGTAAGAAACTAAAAAATACACTAACCTAAACTAATTAAAACTAAAATAAATAAATAATAAACTAAAACTAATAAACTAATAATAAATAAAAATTAATAATAAACTAAAACAAAAACTAATAAAACTAATTAAACTAAACTAACTAAATAATAACTAATAAACAAATAATAATAAAGACTAACTAAACTAATTAACAAAGTAATAACTAAATTAAAGATAAAAAAACCCCACTAATAAACTAAGTAAAAATAAAATAAACTAATAAAACTAATAAAAACTGAACTAAACCTAAACTATTGACTAAAACTAAATTAATAAACTAACTAAATTAAACCCTAATAAATAACTAACTAATAATAATAACTAACCAATAAACCTAAACCGTAAACATAACTAACCTAATAAATAACTAACTAATAAAAAAACTAAACCCAATAATTAAACTAATAATAACTAAACTAACTAAACTAAAACTAATAACTAATAAACTAAAACTAATAAACTAAAACTAATAAACTAACTAAATAATTAATAAATCGCTAATAATAATAACTAACTAATAACTAAAACTAATAACAAAACTAAACTAATAAATTAATAAACTAACTAAACCTAATAATAAATTAACTAAAGAATAATAGCTAAAACTAATAACAAAATGAAAAAAACTAATAAACTAAATAATAATAGCTAAATAACTAATAAACAAATAAACTAAAACTAATAAACTAAAATAAAACTAATAACTAAACTAATAATAATAATTATAATAAACTAAATTAATAATAAACAAAATAATAAATAAAACCTAAATAAATATACTAAATATAATAATAATAAATAAACCTAAATAACTAACTAATAATAATAAACTAATAAAACTAATTAAAATAAAAAACTAATAAATAATAATAATAAAAAACAAACTAAACTAAAAATTAATAATACCTAAAAAACACTAAATACTAATAAAACCTAATAACATAAAAATTAAAACCTAAACTAAATAAATAAACCTAAACCAAAGCCTAAACCTTAACCTAAAACCTAAAATAAAACTTAAAAAATAAACTAAATAAAATAAATAAATAAAATAAACCTAAACTAAACTAAAAATAAACTAAACTAAAAATAAACCTAAAATAAACCTAAACCTAAACCTAAACTAAACCTAAACTCTAAACATAAACTAACTAAACTAAATGAAAACTAAATAAACCTAAACCTAAACTTAAATCTAAACATAAACTTAAACCTAATCCTAAATAAATAAACTAAATAAAATAAATAAATAAAATAAACCTAAACTAAACTAAAAAATAAACTAAACTAAAAATAAACCTAAAATAAACCTAAACCTAAACCTAAACTAAACCAAAACTCTAAACATAAACTAAATAAACTAAATGAAAACTAAATAAACCTAAACCTAAACTTAAATCTAAACATAAACTTAAACCTAATCCTAAATAAATAAATAAATAAACTAAATTAAATAAAAATAAACTTAAATCTAAATTAAACCTAGATAAATGAACGTAAAATAAAAAATAAATTAAATACACTAAGCTAAAAACTAAAACTTAAACTAAGCCTAAACCTAAACCTTAAATAAATAAAAAATAAACTAAATAAATAAATAAACTAAATAAATGTAAACTAAAATAAATAAATAAAAATAAAAATAAAAATAAACTAAAAAAACCTAAACTAAACTATATAACCTAAACTAAAAACCCAAAATAAAATAACCTAAATAAAACCTAAACCTAAATAAACCTAAACGAAAATTAATAAAATAAACTACACTAAATAAATAAACCTAAACTAAATAAAATAAACTAAACTAAAATAAACCTAAACCTACACAAAAACTACAACTAAATAAACCTAAACCCTAACCCTAAACTTAAAAATAAACTAAACCTAACCTAAATAAAACTAAATAAAACTTAAACCTAAATTAAAATAACTAAACTAAATAAATAAACTAAAAAAATACATAAAAATAAACCTAAACTAAACTAAATAAACCTAAACCTAAACCTAAACCCAAAATAAAATAAAACGAAATAATCTAAACTAAATAAAACCTAAACCTAATCCTAAATAAACTAAATAAATAAACATAAACCTAAACTTAAAAAAATAAATAACTAAATAAATAAACAAATTAAATAAACCTAAACCTAAAAATAAATAAATAAACTAAATAAAAAAATAAAAATAAATCTAAACTAAACCTATACTAAATATAACCTAAACCTAAACCCTAAACCCAAAATAAAGTAAAATTAGATATATTAAACTAAAAAAAAAACCTAAACATAAACCTAAATAAAAAAATTAATTAAATAAGTAAGCATAAACCTAAACTTAAATAAATAAATAAACTAAATAAATTAACCTAAACCTAAACTAAATTAAATAAAATAAAACCTAAATAAATAAATAAAAATAAACCTAATCCTAAACCAAAACCAAAAATAAATAAAGCTAAAAGTTAAATAAACCTAAAAATAAAAAAAAACTAAACTAAAAATAATTAAATAAACCTAAACCTAAACTAAAACTAAACCAAATAAATAAACATAAATAAACCTAAATAAATAAAATAACCTATAAAATAATAATAATAACTAAAATAAAAGTAAATGAACCTAAACCTTAAAATAAAAACCTAAATTAAATAAACTTAAATAATCCTAAACCTAAACCTAAACCGAAACCTAAACCTAAATAAACTAAACTACAAATAAAAATAAACCTAATCCAAAATAAAAATTAAATAATCTTAAACTAAACCTAAACCTAAATTAAAAACTAAATAAAATAAACTAAATAAAACCTAAACCTAAACCTAAACCTAAATAAAAATAAAACCTAAACTAAATAAACTAAACTAAATACACCTGAATAAAAATAATAGAAAAAATAAATAAAATAAACAAAACCTATACTTAAACCCAAATAAAACCTAAACCCCAAACCTAAACTAAACTAAATAAACCTAAACCTAAACTAAATAAACTAAAAACTAAATAAAATAAACTAACCTATACTAAAAAAACTAAAAATAAATAAAACCTAAACTTAAAGTAAACCTCAACCAAAAAACCTAAACCTAGATAAACATAAACTAAACTGAAATAAAACCTTAACTAAACTAAAATTAAAAATAAACTAAAATAAAAAATAAAATATAAACCTAAACCTAAACCTAAACTAAAAAAACTGAATAAATAAATAATAAAATAAACCTAAATTAACCTATACCTAAACTAAACAAAAAATAAAAACCTAAAAAATAAATAAAACATAAACTAAAATAAAACTAAAAAAATTAACTAAATTAAAAATAAATAAACCTAAACCAAAACTACATGAAAAAAACTTAAACCTAAACCTAAACCTAATTAAAATAAAACCCTATACCTTAAACCAGAAACTCTAAACCCTAAACCCTAAACTCTAAACCCTAAACCCTAAACCATAAACTGTAAAACACTAAACCCTAAACCCTAAACCCTAAATACTAAACCCTAAACTCTAAACACTAAACATAAATCCTTCCTAAATGCCAAACCCTAAACCTAAACCTAAAGTGTCTAAATAAATTAAAAAATAAACCTAAATCCTAAAATCCAATAAAATTAAACTTGAACTTATACCCTAAGAATGGGCAGAACGTTGATGATAGGAACATCAATGTCAACCAGGCTCGGTCTAGATCTGACAGTGGAGGCGAAGGTGGAGGTGACGGTTATCACAGTGGTGGTGGGGGATCTAGAGGTGTTGGTGGATATGGAGGTGGTGGTCAGAGCAGTGGTGGTTATGGAGGTAAGAGGAGTGACGGAGGTTATAGCTGTGGTGGTTTTGGAGAGAAAGATTGTAGATATGATGGCAGATCCAACTACTCATGGAGCTGGGTGGTTCTGATAGGAATTAGAGAAACTGAAGACCGGCTGATCCAATCTGCTGCTTATGGAACTGTGTCTTTATAGTAGAGACAATTCTAGTTTTCTAGGGCTTTTGATTTTCTCTATGCGTGTTCATTTTTTATCTATGTTATCGCTTGTGCCTTTGAGAACTTGGTGTGTTACTTGACTTATCAAGTCAAAAAGAAGAAATGCTGATTCTAAATTTATTCTCTGTTAAAAAAAAAACCAAAATCCCTAAATCCCAAACTAAAGCCTGAACCCTAAACCTAAAACCTAAACCATAAACCCTAAAATCTAAAAAATAAAAAAATTATAAGAAAAACCCAAACCCTAAATGCTAAACCCTAAAACTAACCCTAAACCTACAACCCTAAACATACAACCCTAAACCATAAAACCCTAAACCCTAAAACCATAAAGCCTAATAAAACACTAAACTAAACTAATTAAACTAAAACTAATAAATAATGAACTAAAACTAATAAACTAATAATAAATAAAATGAATAATAAACTAATAAACTAAAAACTAATAATAATAACTAAATTAAACATAAAACAAAAAACCACCTAAAATAAAATAAAACTAATAAAACTAATAAAAACTAAACTAAACCTAAACTAATAACTAAAACTAAACTAATAAACTAACTAAATTAAACCCTAATAAATAACTAACTAATAATAATAATTAACTAATAAACCTATACCCTAAACATAACTAACCTAATAAATAACTAACTAATAAAAAAACTAAACTCAATAACTAAACTAATAATAACTAAACTAACTAAACTAAAACTAATAACTAATAAACTAACGAAATAATTAATAAATAACTAATAATAATAGCTAACTAATAACTAAAACTAACAACTAAACTAAACTAATAAACAAATAAACTAAGTAAACCTAATAAAAAATTAACTAAATAATAATAGCTAAAATTAATAACAAAATGAAAAAAACTAATAAACTAAATAATAATAGCTAAATAACTAATAACAACTAACACTAAACTAATAAACTAATAATAAATTAAACTAAATAAAACTATTAAATAAACCCTAAATTAATAATAAACTAAATAATAAATAAAACCTAAATAAATATACTAAATATAATAATAATAAATAAACGTAAATAACTAATTAATAATAATAAACTAATTAAACTAAAAAAACTAATAAATAATAATAATAAAAAGTAAACTAAACAAAAAATTAATAATACCTAAAAAACACTAAATGCTAATAAAACACAATAACATAAAAATTAAAACCTAAACTAAATAAATAAACCTAAACCAAAGCCTAAACCATAACCTAAAACCTAAAATAAAACTTTAAAAATAAACTAAATAAAATAAATAAATAAAATAAACCTAAACCTAAACTAAACTAAATAATAAACTAAACTAAAAATAAACCTAAACCTAAACCTAAACTCTACACATAAACTAAATAAACTAAATGAAAACTAAATAAACCTAAACCTAAACCTAAACCTAAACCTAAACTTAAATCTAAACATAAACTTAAACCTAATCCTAAATAAATAAATAAACTAAACTAAATAAAAATAAACTTAAACCTAAACTAAACCTAAATAAATAAACATAAAATAAAAAATTAATTAAATACAGCTAAATAAACCTAAAAATAATAAACCTATAATAAATAAACTAAATAAATAAATAAACTAAATAAACCTAAACTAAAATAAATAAATAAAAATAAACTAAATAAACCTAAACTAAACTAAATAACCAAAACTAAAAACCCAAACTAAAATAAACAAAATAAAACCTAAACCTAAATAAACCCAAACCTAAATAAATAAAACTACACTAAATACCTAAACTAAATAAATAAACTAAATATAAACTAAACTAAATAAACCTAAAACCCTAAACTTAAAAATAAACTAAACCTAACCTAAATAAAAATAATGACTAACTAAAATAAATAAACTAAATAAATATATAAAATAATCCTAAACTAAAAATAAACTAAATAAAACCTAAATAAATAAATAAACTAAAATAATCTAAAACTAAATAAACTAAAGCTAAAATAAACTAAATAAATAAATAAACAAAATAAATAAACATAAACCTAAACTTAAAAAAATAAATAAACTAATTAAATAAACCAAAACCTAAAACTAAATAAATAAACTAAATAAACAAATAAAAATAAAGCTAAACTAAACCTATACTAAATAAACCTAAACCTAAACCCTAAACCCAAAATGAAGTAAAATTATGTATATTAAACTAAAAAAAACCTAAACCTAAACCTAAATAAATAAATAAATTATGTAAGTAAGCATAAACCTAAACCTAAATAAATAAATAAACTAAATAAATTAACTTAAACCTAAACAAAATTAAATAAAATAAAGCCTAAATAAATAAATAAAAATAAACCTAAACCTAAACCAAAACCTAAACTAAACAAAACTAAAAATTAAATAAACCTAGAAACAAAGAAAACTAAAATAAAAATAAATAAATAAACCTAAACCTAAAAAAAATAAAAAACTAAAATAAACATAAATAAACCAAAATAAATAAACTAACTATAAAATAAAATAAACTAAAATAAAATTAAATGAACCTAAACTAAAAATAAAAAAGCCTAAAACTAAACCTAAAACCTTAAAATCTAAACCTAAAACTTAAACCTAAATAAACTAAACTACAAATAAAAATAAACCTAAACCTAAATAGAAATAAAATAAACCTAAACTAAACCTAAACCTAAAATAAAAACTAAATAAAATAAAGTAAATAAAACCTAAACCTAAACCTAAACTTAAATAAAAATAAAACTTAAACTAAATAAACTAAACCTAAATAAAAATAAAAAAAAATAAATAAAATAAACAAAACCTATACCTAAACCCAAATAAAACCCAAACCTAAACTAAACTAAATAAATAAACCTAAACCCTAAACTAAACAAAATAAACTAAATTTATACTAAAACAAAATAAATAAATTAAAAAATAAATAAAACCTAAACCTAAAGTAAACCTCAACCAAAAAAACTAAGCCTAAATAAACATAAACTAAACTGAAATAAAACCTAAACTAAACTAAAATTTAAAATAAACTAAAATAAAAAAAAAAAAACCTAAACCTAAACCTAAACTAAAAAAAACTAAATAAATAATCAAATAAACCTAAATTAACATATACCTAAACTAAATAAAAAATAAATACATAAACTAAAAAAAACTAAAATAAATAAACCTAAACTAAAACAACAAATTGAAACCTTAACCTAAACCTAATTAAAATAAAAACCTAAACCCAAACTAACTACCACTCTAAATCCTCCCTATAAACCTAAATCATAAAACCCTAAACTCCCTAAACCTCCATAACTCTCAAACTCTAACTAACCCATTACTCTCTAACCTAAATCCCACCCTAAACCTAAACTACTACCCCAAAAAAAAACTCACTAAACCCAAAAAAACCACTTAACCCTACCCTAAACCTAAACCTAAAATAAACCCAAACCATACCTCTTTAAAACCTGGGCCCTAAAACAAACCTAAAGCTAAACCATAAACTATACCATAAACCCTCTGATCCTAAACCCTCCACTAAACTCTAAACTAAAATGACCATGGGACCATAAACTTAAACTAAATGCTAAAACCTAAATAAACCCACCTAAATAAACTGAAAAAAAAAGCCTAAACCCAAACTAAATAAAATCAAAATAAAATATAAATAAATAAACTAGACTAAATAAAATAAAGAAATAAAATAAAATAAAACCTAAACTAAAATCAAATACAAACCTAAACCTAAACCTAAACCTAAAAATAAAATAAAATAAAAAAATAAAACTAAAATAAATAAAATAAATAAACGTAAACTAAACTAAAAATGAAATAAAGCTATAACTAAAGCCTAAATAAATTAAAAAATAAATAAAATAAAATAAAATAAACTTAAAAATATAAAACTAAATAAAACCTAAACCACAAAAATAAACCTAAAAATCAATAAAAATTAAAACCTAAACCCTAAACTAAAAAAAAACCTAAACCTCAAATAAACAAAATAAAATAAACCTAAACCTAAAATAAAATAAATAAAACCTAAACCTAAAAAAAAGTAAACTAAACATAAATCCTAAACTAAATTACATAAAATAAACTAAAAATAAGCCTAAACCTAAAAATAAACCTAAAATAAAACCCTAATGCCTAAAAGTGAACCAAAAATTAAAAAGAGATACCTAAACCTAAGAAATAATATAAAAATAAAATAAACTAAAAAATAAACATAAAAATAAACCTTAACCTCATAAATAAAATAAAATAAAAAACTTAAACTAAAATAAATAAATCTAAAATTAATAAACTAAAATAAATAAATTTAAATTTAAAATAAATTTAAACTAAATGAAATAAACTAAATAAACCTAAATTACTTACTTAATTTAAAAAAAAAAAATAACCTAAACCCTGACCTAAACCCTAAATCCTAAACGCTAATCTAAAACCTTATAACCATAAACTCTAAACCACCACCCACCTCACCTAAATAATAAACCCTAAATACTAAACCTAAACCCTAACCCTAAAAATAATAAATCTAAACTATAAACCCTAAACACCAACCCTAAACCCCAAACCATAAAACCCGAAACTCTAAACCCTAAACCTTAAACCCTAAACCTAAAATCTAAACCTAAACTTAAAAAATAAACCTAAAAATAAATAAATAAATAACCTTAAGCTAAATAAAATTATAATATAATAAAAATATAAAACATAAACTAACATAAACCTAAACATAAAATTAAAATAAAAAATTAAACTAAAGTAAAATAAATGAAAATATAAACTACTATGAAATAAAATAAACTTAAGAAAAAACCTAAATAAAATAAAAATAAATGTAAAATAATAACAACATAAACCTAAAATAAAATAAAATAAAAACTAAATAAAAATCTAAACATAAAAAATAAACCTACAAATAAAACCTAAAATTAAATAAAAAATTTAACCTAAACCCTAATCTAAAAAAATTATACCTAAAATAAAAATAAAATTACTAAAATAAAATAAACCTAAACCTAAAATAATAATATAAACTAAAATAATTAAAACTTAAATTTAAACCTAAGCTAAGTAAAATAAAATAAACTAAAAATTTACCTAAACCTAAACTAAAAAATAAAACCTAAAATTAAAAGCTAAAATCTAAAGCTAAAAAAATATAATAAAAAAACGTAATCTAGAAATAAAATAAAGCATAAACCTAAAAAAAATAAAATAAAACTTAACTAAAAAATAAACCTAAACCTAAACAAAAAATAAAACCTAAAAATAAACCTAAAATAAAAACCTAAAACATAAACCTAAAAGATTAAAATAAAATCCTAAACCTAAACCTAAAAATATAAAATAAAACCTAAACTTAAAAAATAAATCTAAATGTAAAACTAAACCTAAAAAATAAACTAAAATAAAAAACCTAAACTAAAAAAATAAACCTAACATAAATAAACTAAACTAAATAAAAATAGAATAGAAACCTTATTAAATAAAATAAAATAAACTAAAATAAATCAGTAATAAACTAAATAAACCTAAACTTACCAATTTATTTAATTAAAAAAACCCTAAACCCTATATTTTAAACCCGAAACCCTAAACAAAAAAACTAACCCTAAACCCTAAACCATAAAAAACCTTAAACCCTAAACTCTAAACCTTAAACTCTAAACCCTAAACCCTAAACCCTAAACCCTAAACACTAAACCTTAAACCCTAACCCTAACCCTAAACAGTAAACCTTAAAAGCATAAACCCTTAAACCCTAAACCCTAAATGCTAAACCCTAAACCATAAACCCTAAACCCTAACCCTAAACCATAAACCCTAAACCCCATACCCTAAACCTTAAACCTTAAACCCTAAACCTAAACCTAGAGTATCTAAATAAATTAAAAAATGCACCTAAATATAGAAACCTACTAAAATTATACCTAAATCTAAACCCTAACAATGGGCGGAACCTTGAAGGCAGGAACATCACTGTAAACCAGGCTCAGTCTAGATCTAGTGATTGAGGTAAAGTCAGAGGCGACGGTTATCACAGTCGTGGTGGGGGATTTGGAGGTGCTTGTGGATATGGATGTGGTGGTCGGAGCAGTGGTGGTTATGGAGATAGGAGGAGTGATGGAGGTTATAGCCGTGTTGGTGGTGGAGGAAGAGATTGTAGATATGATGGAGGATCTTGCTACTCCAGAGGCTGGGGTTGTTCTAATGGGAACTAGAGAATATGAATAACAGCCAATCTGATCTACTGCTTATGGAACTGTGTCTTTATAGTAGAGATGGATATAGTTTTCTAGGGCTTTTGATTTGCTTTATGCATGCTCATTTTTTATCTATATCATCGCTTGTGTCTTCGAGAACTTGGTGTGTTACATGATTGATGAAATCAAAAAGAAGAAATGTTGAATATGAATTTGTTCTCTGTTAAAAAAAATCAAAAACCCTAAAGCCCAAAAACCTGAACCGTAAACCCTACACCCTAAAAATAATAAAATAATAAAAAATAAAAAAAACCTAAACCTAAATGCTATACACTAAAACTAACTCTAATCCTTAAATCCTAAACCTACAACCCTAAACCCTAACCCTAAACCCTAATAAGAAACTAATAAAACACAAAACTAAACTAACCAAAATAAAAACTAATAAATAATAAAATAAAATTATTAAATAATAAACTAAAACTAATAATAATAATAAACTAAAATAAAAATAACTAATAATAAACTAAAACAAAAACTAATAAAAACTAACTAAACTAAACTAACTAAATAATAACTAAAATACTAGAAAATTAATAATAATAAAAACTAACTAAACTATTAAACAAACTAATAACTAAATTAAACATAAATAAAAAAAATAAAACTAAAATAAATAAACTAAATAATAATAAAATCTAAACTAAACCTAAACTCATAACTAAAACTAAACTAATAAACTAGCTAAATTAAACCTAACAAATAACTAACTAATATTAATAACTAACTAATAAACTAAACCATAAACATAACTAACTAATAATAATAAAACAACCCAATAATTAATAATAATAACTAAACTAACTAAACTAAAACTAATAACTAATAAACTAAAACTAATAAATTAACTAAATAATTAATAAATAACTAATAATAATAAATAATAATTAAACTAAATTAAGAAACTAAGAAGAAACTAAAACTAAAACTAATAATAATAAAATAATAAATAATAAAAAAAAACTAATCAACTATATATATAATAACAACTAAACTAATAAACTAATAATAAATTTAACTAAATAAAAAACTAATAACTAATAATAATAATAATAAACTAAACAAAAAAATAAATTAAATAATAAATAAAACCTAAATAAATATACTAAAATAATAATAATTAATAAACCTAAGACTAATAATAACAAACTAATAAAACTAACTAAGAACTAATAAATAATAATAATAAATAAACTAAACTAAAACTAATAATATCTAAAAACACTAAATAATAATAAAACCAATGAACATAAAAAACTAAACTTAAAATTAACCAAAACAAAACCTAAACCTAGCTAAAATAAAATAAAAGCTAAAAAATTAACTAAATAAAATAAATAAATAAAATAAACCTCAACCTAATCTAAACTAAATAAACTAAAATAAAAATAAACTTAAAATAAACCTAAAGCTAAACTTAAAGCCTAAACTATACTAAAGCTAAACCTTAAACCTAAATAAATAAACTAAACCTAAACTAAATAAACCTAAATTAAATTAAATAAACCTAAACCTTAACCTAAACCAAAATATAAACCTAAACTTAAACCTAAACATAAACCTAAACCTAATCCTAAACAAAATAAATAAACTAAACTAAATGAAAATAAACCTAACCCTAAACTAAACATAAATAAATAAACCTATAATAAAAAATAAATTAAATAAACTAAACTAAATAAACAAAACTAAATAATGAAACCTAAACTAAACCTAAATTTAAACCTAAACCTAAACACTAAAAATAAACCTAAGCCTAAACCTAAACCTTAAATAAATAATAAATAAACTAAATAAATAAAAATAAAAATAAAAATAAACTAAATAAACCTAAACTAAACTAAAAAAACTAAACATAAAACCTAAACTAAAATAAACTAAATAAAAACTAAACCTAGATAAACCTAAACTTAAATAAATAAAACAAACTAAACTAAGTAAATAAACCAAAACTAAATAAAATAAACTAAACTAAAATAAACCTAAACCTAAACCTAATCCTAAACTAAAACTAAATAAACCTAAACCCTAATCCTAAACCTAAGAATAAACTAAACCTAACCTAATTAAAACTAAATAAAACCTAAACCTAAAATAAAATAAACTAAATACATAAACTAAATAAACCTAAATAGATAAAATAAAATAAAATAAACTAAACTAAATAGATATTAATAAAATAAAAAATAAATAAAACCTACCTATACCCTAAACCTAAAATAAAAAAAACTAAACCTAAACCTAACTAAAAATTAAAATAAAAATGAACTAAGACAAATAAAACAATGTGCTAGAATAAAATAATTTAAATAAAAATAAATAAAATTTAAACTAAATAAAGAAATAAATCCTAAACTAAACCTAAACCTAAACCCTAAACCCAAAATAAACAAAAACTAAATAAAACCTAAACCTAAACCAAAGTAAACTAAATAAATAAACCTAAACCTGAACCTAAATAAATAAACTAAATAAAGAAATAAAAATAAACCAAGATTAAACCTATACTAAATAAACCTAAACTTAAAGCCTAAACCCTAAATAAAAGAAAACAAAATAAAACATAATCATAAATCTAAATAAGTCAAAAAAACTAAATTATTAAATAAACTAAATAAATAAACCTAAACCTAAACCAAAATAAAAAAATAAACTAAATAAATAAACCTAAACTAAACTAAATAAACTAAAACATAAATAAATATATAAAAATAAACCTAAACCTAAACCTAAACTAAATAAAACTAAAAATTAAGTAAACCCAAAAATAAAAATACACTAAACTAAACAAAAATAAATATACCTAAACCTAAACTAAAAATAAACCAAAAAATAAACATAAATAAACCTAAATAAATAAACTAAATTAATAAAATACAAATAAAAACTAAATTATAAATAAATGAACCTAAACTTAAAAATGAAATACCTAAACTAAATAAACCTAAATAAACCTAAACCTAAACTTAAACCAAAATAAACTAAAAACCTAAACCTAAATCGAAATCTAAACCTAAATAATCTAAACTACAAATAAAAATAAACCTAAAACTAAATAAAAATAAAAACCTAAACTAAACCTAAGCTTAAAATAAAAACTAAATAATACTTAAACTTAAACCTAAACCTAAATAAAAATAAAACCAAAACTAAATAAACCTAAATAAAAATAAAAGAAAAATAAATAAACTAAATAAAACTTAAACCTAAATAAAACCAAAACCTAAACCTAAATAAAACCTAAACCCCCTACCTAAACTAAATAAATTAAAAACTAAATAAAATAAACTATATTATACTAAAAAAACGAAAAATAAATAAATTAAATAAAAAATAAACAAAATATAAACCTAAAACTAAAAACCAAAACCAAAATAAACATGAACTAAAATAAAATAAAACCTAAACTGAACTAAAATAACAAATAAACTAAAATAAAAAATAAACTAAAATCAAAACTAAAACTAAAACATAAACCTAAACCTAAGCTAAAATAAACCTAAAAAATAAATAATAAAATAAACCTAAATAAACCTATACCTAAACTAAACTAAAAATAAAATCCTAGAAAATAAATAAAACCTAAACTATAATAAAACTAAAAAATAAACTAAACTAAAAATAGATAAACCTAAACCTAAACCAAAACCAAAACCTAAACAACATAAAATTTTTTTTAAAAAAACTTAAACCTAATCCTAAACCTAATTAAAAACACCCCTATACCCTAAACCCTAAACCATAAAACCCTAAACCCTAAACTCTAAACCCTAAACCCTAAATCCTAAACCATAAAACCCTAAAACTTAAACCCTAAACCATAAACCTTAAACCCTAAACCCTAAACCCTAAACCCTAAATCCTAAACTATAAACCCTTAATTCATTGGTCTACTTTATCTGCTACTATTTTCTCCATCTTTTTTCAGTTAAACCTGTACCTATTGCAATGTTTATCCTGGATGGGTGGCTTTATGGCAAGCTAGCTAGTTTTTTTTCTCTAGCTAGTTGTTTCTTGTCTTGGATATTTGCTATCTTGGCTTTTCATGGCTCCTATGTTGGCTCCATCCTAGTTGGTAGGACTTGTCTATATTGTATTTCACATTCTTGTTACGATGGTTTTGTTTTGGATTCTTGCCTTCCGGTCTATTTTTATGATCTATCTACTTGGTTATTAAATATGGCAATGTCTTCTCTGATGGAGAAGTTTTATGGCCAACTTGCTGTCCCTTCCTGTCTTGGATGTTGTTGTCTTAAGTGTTGCTATCTTGGCTAGTTTTTGCCTCGGTTACCTGTTGTCTTGCTTTTTCTAGATTCTAATGTTGATATTCATTTGAATCCACTTCTTGATTTTTCTTCTGGTGGGTTCCAATCTTGCATTAACTTCTTTGCTGTTGGGGTTGGCTTTTGGAATGCCTGTGCTATTTACATCTGGGATGCTGTTCATCTCCTGATTGTTGTGATCTACATTATCTGATGTTGTCTCTATTCCCATATCAGTTTGGTTAGGTTGGTGCAGTAGTATGCACTGTCTCCGCTGACTGGGTGGTACTATGGGCAGTTGCTACCTTTTGCTGCCTTGCTCTCTTGGTTATATATTGATCTGGATTATCCGATTTTTGGTTCTGAATGCTGCAACTGGAGTTCTAGCCTTGACTGTGTGGTTGTAGGTTTTACTGCTACCCTGATTTGTTTTATCTGGAAGATTTTTTCTTATTATTATCCTTGGAACCCTTTTGCTACCATCGTTGGCTTTTGGACTTTAGGGCTCTTTGTCCAGCTGGTGGACTTTGTGATTATTATTTGTTCCATGTTTTTTTATTTTCTGACTGCTTTTGCTGTTATCAATTGGGCTACTGCTGTGTTTTCATGCTTCTATTTTTTCCCACTTGGTTCTGTTAACATCGAGCATATCCCAGTGATTTTTTATCTGATTATTTGGATCTTTACCTATGCTTTTGGGTGGACTCTTGGCCAGCTTGTTGGTATTAACTACCTTGGTTATTGGCTGAACTGGATTAATACTCTACATGCTGTCTCTGGGGTTTTGGTTTATTTTGCTCAGCAACTCTCTATTAAAGTTGTTGATTGCTTGGTGGACTTTGCCTTGAACCCTCTTAATTGTTTATTATATGCATATCATCTTAATTCAGTGGTTATCTGCTGTGGTTTTCTCCAACTTCATTTAGTTAAATTTATATCTATTGTAATGTCTATCCTAGATGGGTGGCTTTATGGAAAGCTTGTTGGTTTTTGTTCTCTAGCTGGTTGTTTCTTGTCTTGGATATTTCTTTGTATTGGTTCTTGGACTCTATGTTGGCTCCATCCGGTTGTTGTAGGATTTCGGGTCTATGTTATTTTTTTTCGACATTCTTTGTTATAATGGTTTTGGTGATTCTTTATGCAGGTTCTTGCCTTCCAGATACCTATTTTTATGCTCTACCTACTTGGTTATTAACGATGGCAATGTCTACTCTGATGGAGAGAGGTTTTATGGCCAACTTGCTGTCCCTTCCTGACTTATGCATTTGTGGTCAATTGGGCTGGGGGTTTGCAGACTTTTTGGTTTCTTGCAGCTTACTTAATTCCCCTGGCTGGCAATATGGTGTTGATTTTCTGTTGTTTGTAGCTTATGGGCTTTGTAGCCGGCCTGAAAACCATTTTAATTCTTGCCTCTCTTATCTCTTATCTTTTCCCTACCATTGTTAGACTAATGCAGACCACTGTTAAGATGCTCTTAACTAATTCATATTCAAACCCTATCATGCTCTATCTGAATGGGTTGTCTTATAGTGAGCTTCTTTGCCTAATGTCAGATCGATGAACTTCTTGTATTGGTGCTGGGCATTCTTTCACATGGTGTCTTATATCGAGTCTTATTTCTAGGATGGGAACCCCTTTCTCATTCTGACTTTTGCTGATTCTCTATCTACCCTGTATTTGATTATAGTTGCAGGTACTAAGGATATCAAGACTTTTATCAAATGGATGCAATACAAGTTTGTTAGCTATGATGGCTGTGATGATTTCACTCCCTTTTGGTTTGGTAGTAGCTCTTGTGATGTAACCCTTCTACTGAAGTTTGGATGCTCATATTTGCATCTGCCCCAACTTGGTGTGACTGAGCCTGAGCCTTCTCTATCATAACTCTTTATTATTATTCTCAGATTATGCAGTTTTTAGCTATCATTTTGTCTGTATTACCTTAACTGCTCTAACTTTTCTCTGTTTACATTCTTGCAGGTGCATCTCTCTTGTCCTCTTGTAGGTTTGCTCTAGAGTGTCATGCATTCTCCCATCCTGCAGAGCATTGGCCCTAATCTTCCACTGGCTTATTATGTTAATCAATTTGTATCTTTTGATTACTTTATTGTTTTCTTTTGCTTTTGGCTGTATTTAGATAGAGGATTTACTCCCTAGGCTGATTGTAGCTCTTTGAGCAATAGTTCTGGAGTTTATCCCCTTTAAGGACCTTATAACCCTCTTTTTGTGGCAATAAAATTCCCCTACATGGGGTTCCCAAAAAAAAAAAAACCCTAAACTATAAACCCTAAATTAACTTTAAACATAACCTAAAACCCTTAACCCTAAACCCTAACCCTAACCCTAAACCCTAAAATTTAAACCCTAAACCCTAAAACCCTAAAACTTAAACTCCAAACAAACCCTAAACTTTAAACTAAACAACTAACTAAACTAAAAACCTAAAACCCACCTTATCCTAACCACAACCTAAAAGCTAACACTAAATCTTGAACCCTCCCTCCATAAACCCACCTAAACTCTAAACCCTAAATCTGATCCTCAGTGACCCTAAACCTACCCACTTCCATAAACTATCCTACCCTAAACCCACTTAAATCACCCCTCCACAACCTAAACCTAAACCCAAACCTAAACCCACCCCAAACCTCCTAAACCTCCCTAAACCTTAACCCTACCCTACCTAAACCCTAAAACCAAGTCTAAACCCAAACTAAATAAATCCAAAAAATAAAATAATTAAGAAACCTAAACCCAAATAAAATAAAAAATAAAACTAAACTAAAATAAAATGAATAAAAATCTAAACTAAACTATAAACTAAAACAAAGCCAAAATTAAAAAACCTAAATAAAATAAAAACTAATGTACAATAAAAATAAAATACTCTGAAAATAAAATAAAATAAATACTAAATAAAAACCTAAACCTAAAAAAGAAACCTAAAAATAAATAAAAAAGAAAACCTAAACCCTAAACTAAAAAAAAACTTAAACCTCAAATAAATAAACTAAAATAAACCTAAACCTAAACTAAAATAAATAAAACCTAAACTTAAACCTAAAAAAATTTAAACATAAACCCTAAACTATATAAAATAAAATAAACTAAAATTAAACCTAATCTTAAACTAAAAAATAAAACCTAAAAATAAACCTAAAATATAACCCTAATTCCTAAAACTAAACCAAAAATTAAAAAATAATACCTAAACCTAAAAAAAATAAAATAAAACTAAAACTAAACTAAAAAATCAAAATAAACTGAAACCTAAACCTATAAAATAAACTAAAATAAAAAACATAAAATAAAATAAATAAATCTAAAATAAATAAACTAAATTAAATAAAAATAAAAATAAAACCTAAATAAAAACAAAAAATAGAATAAACTAAACTAAATAAACCTAAACTTAATGGTTTACCTAATTTTTAAAAAAATAACCAAAAACCCCAAACCCTAAAATTAAACCCTAAATCCTAATTCAAACCCTAAACACAAACCCTATAACCCTAAACCCTAAACTACTGACCCTAATCACAAATCCTAAAACCATAACTAAACCCTAAACCCTAACCACAAAAAAAAACACCTCCCAACCTAACCACTAACCCTACCTAACCCTAAACACTAAACCACAACCACAACCCTAAACCCTGCTAAACACTAAACCCTAAACCCAACCTAAACCCTAAACCCTAAAAATGCTAAACCCACTTAAACCCTAAAATCCAAACCTAAACCTAAACTAAATAAACCTAAAATAAAATAAATAAATAAACTTAAACTAAATAAATTAATTACTAAACTTAAACCTTAAATTTAAAATAAAATATAATAAAATAAAATAAAGAAACATAAACTAAACTATGAAATAAAATAAGAATTAAAGCTAAATAAAATAAAACTAAACTTAAAATAAAAATAAAATAAACCTAAAATAAAGTAAAATAAAAAGTAAATAAAAACCTAAACCTAAAAAATAAACCTAAAAATAAATAAAAAAATATCTAAACCATAAATTAAAAAAAAATGGAACCTAAAATGAAAATAGAATAAACAAAATAAAATAAACCTAAACCTAAGATCAAATAAAATAAATTATAATAATTAAACCCTAAACCTAAACCTAAGCTAAATAAAATAAAATAAACTAAAATAAACCTAAACCTAAAATAAAACCTAAAATATAAAAATAAAATCCTAAAACCTAAAGCTAAAAAAAAAATAAAATAAAAACTAATCAGTAAATAAAAAAATAAAATAAATAAAAAAATAAAATAAAAATAAAACTCAACTAAAAATAAACCTAAACCTAAACAAAAAATAAAACTTAAAAATAAACCTAAAATAAAAACCTAAAATGTAAACCTAAAAAATAAAATAAAAAACTTGAACCTTAACCTAAAAATAAAAAATAAAACCTAAACATAAAAAAAATAAATAAATCTCAACTAAAAAAAATTTAAACATTAACCTAAACCTAAAAAATAAACTAAAAAAAACCTAAAGTGAAATAAACAAATCCAAAATAAATAAACTAAATTAAATAAAAATAAAAAATAAACTTAAATAAAAATATAAAATAAAATAAACTAAAATAAATAAAAAATGAACTAAATAAACCAAAACCTACCAATTTACTTAATTAAAAAAAACCCCTAAACCCTAAACCCTAAACCATAAACCCTAAACCCTGAACATTAAACCCTAACCCTAACCCCAAACCCTAAACCCTTAAAGCATAAACCCTAAAACCTTAAACCCTAAACACTAAACCCTAAACGCTAAACCATAAACCCTAAACCCTAACCATAAACCCTAAACCTTAAACCCCAAACCCTAAACCTAAAACCCAAACCCTAAACTTAAACCTAAAGTGTCTAAATAAATTAAAAAATAAACCTAAATCCTAAAACCTAATAAACTTAAAACTATACCTAAACCCTAAGAATGGGCAGAACGTTGACGGTAGGAACATCACTGTCCACTAGGCTCAATCTAGATCTAGTGGTGGAGGGGAAGGCGGAGGCGGTGATTATCACAGTGGTGGTGGGGGATCTAGAGGTGCTGGTGGATATGGAGGTTGTGGTCAGAGCAGTGGTGGTTATGGTGGTAGGAGCGACGGAGGTTGTAGCCATGGTGGTGGATCCAACTACTTGAGTGGCCAAGGTGGTTCTGATGGAAACTAGAGGAACTGAAGAACGACTGATCCGATCTGCTGCTTATGGAACTATGTCTTTAGAAAAGAAAGAGTTCTAGTTTTCTAGAGCATTTGATTTGCTCTATGTGTGCTCATTTTTTATCTATGTTGTCGCTTGTGTGTTTGAGAACTTGGTGTGTTACGAGATTGATGAAATCAAAAAGAAGAAATGTAGATTCTGAATTTGTTATCTTTTAAAAAAAACCAAAATCCCTAAAACCCAAACTAATGCCTGAACCCTAAACCTAAAACCTAAACCGTAAACCCTAAACCTTAAAAAATAATAAAAAATAAAAAAATAAAAAACCCTAAATGCTAAACCCTTAAACTAACCCTAATCCTTAAACCCTAAACCTATAACCCTAAACCCTAAACCCAAAAACCCTAAACCCTAAACCCAAAACCTTAAACCTTAATAAGAAATTAATAAAACATAAAACTAAACTAATTAAAACTAAAACTAATAAATAATAAACTAAAACTAATAAATAATAAACACTAATAATAATAATAAACAAAACTAATAATAAACTAATAAAACTAATAAAACTAAAACTAAAAACTAAATAATAATAATTAATATACTAATAATAATAAAAAACTAATTGAAAAAAATATTAAACATAAACAAAAAAACCCCACTAATAAACTAACTAAAAATAAACTAAACTAATAAAACTAATAAAAACTAAACTAAACCTAAACTATTAACTAAAACTAAACTAAACTAAACCTAAATAACTAACTAATAATAATAACTAACTAATAAACCTAAACCATAAACATAACTAACCTAATAAATAACTAACTAATAAAAGAACTAAACATAATAACTAAACTAATTATAACTATACTAACTAAACTAAAACTAATAACTAATAAATAAAAACTAATAAATTAACTAAATAATTAATAAATAACTAATAATAATAATAACTAATAACTAAAACTAATAACTAAATTAAACTAATAAAACTAATAAACTAACAAGTAAATAATAATAACTAAATAATAATAATTTAATAAAAAAAAAACTAATAAACTAAACTAAAGAACAAATAATAACTAACACTAAACTAATAAATTAATAATAATAATAATAATAATAAACTAAACTAATAATAAACTAAATAATAAATAAAACCTAAATTAATATAATAAATCTAATAATAATAAATAAACCTAAGAAACTAACTAATAATAATAATAAACAAATAAAACTAACTAAAATAATAAACTAATAAATAATAATAATAATAATAAAATAAAATAAACTAAAAAACTAATAATACCAAAAGCACTAAATAATAATAAAATTAATAACATAAAACTAACTAAACTAATAATAATAATAAATAATAAATAAATAAAACTAAACTAAACTAAATACTAAACTAAATAATCTAATAAAACTAATAATAACTAACTACTAATAATAAACTAATAATAACTAAACTAACTAAATAAATAACTAATAATTAAACTAACTAAAATTAATAAACTAATAATAATAATTAAAACTAATAATAATAATAATAATAATAATAATGATAATAATAATAATAATAATAATAATAATAATAATAACTAAATAAACTTAAAGCTAAATCCCAAAACCTAAATTAATAAAAGTAATAATAATAAACTAATAATAATAAACTAAACTAAAGTAAAATAACTGATAACTAAACTAATAAAACTAATAATAATAACTAAACAATAACTAAAAAAACTAATAAACTTATAATAAAACTAAACTAAAACTAACTAATAACTAACTAATAAAACTTAATAAACTAATCAATGTTAAACTAAAAACATAATAATAACTAATAAAAAATAAAACTAATAATAACTAATTAATAACCTAAAAGTAATAATTAATAAACTAATAAACTAATAAACTAATAAACAAACTAACTAATAAAACTAAACTAATTAATAAATAAACCTAAACCATAATAAATAATAAACACTTAAACTAAACTAATAAACTAATAATTAAAAACTAAATAACTAACTAAAACTAAACCCTAATCCTAAACTATTAAACCATGAAAACTAACTAATAAATAAACATAATAATAACAAAACCTAATAAACTAACTAATAACTAATGATAAACTAATAATAAAACACATAACTAAAAAATTAATAATAATTAAATAATAATAATCTAATAAATTAATAACTAAATAAAACAAAACTAACTAAATAACTAAACTAAATAACTAAAGTAATAAACCTAATAAATAAACTAATAATTATAATAATAATAATAGAACTAACTAACAATAACTAAGCTAAAAAAACTAGTAATAATAATAATAATAATAATAATAATAATAATAACTAATAACTAACTAACTAAACTAATAAACTAATAATAATAAAAATAATAATAAACTAACTAATAAATAACTAAATAATTAAAAACTACTAAATAAATAAACTAAATAATAGTAATAAAACTAATAATAATAAACATAAACTAAAGAAAAAAACTAAACTAAAATAAAACTAATAATAAACCAACTAACCAAACTAATATAATAAACAATAAATAATTAATATAAATCTAAACCATAAACCAAACTAAAAAACTAAAAATAATAAACTAATAAACCTAAGCCCATAACTAAACTAATAAAAATAATAAACTAAATGAATAAATCAACTAACAAAACTAAACTAATAAAACTAAACCACTAACTAAAACTAACTAAAACCTAAATAGTAATAAAACCATAAACTAATAATAATAACTAACTAAACTAAATCAATAAATAACTAACTAATAATAACTAAACTAACTAATAATAACTAAAAAATAAACTAAAATAAACTAACTAAATGAACTAATAAACTAAACCTAAACCCTAAACTAAGCTAAAATACTAATAACTAAAACTAAAACTAATAAAACTAAACTTACAACCTAACTAAAACTAAAGTAACTAAATTAAACATAAAACTAATAATAAACTAATAATAACCTAAAACTAATATAACCAAATAACAACTCTTAAACACTAAACCTAAAACCTAAACCCCTAAAACTAAACTAAACCCTATTATTGGGCAATTTCAGGATCCTTCACATTCTTGGTGAGTTTTTGAGCCATTTCTCTCTTAGATTCCCTATAGATTTTCGGCCTTGGGCCAATCTCAACCTATTCTTATCACAGTGCCATGACTCATGGCATCGACTTCTTCAAATCCATGGGATAAATCCCATGTGCCGATGGATCTTGCTAGGGCATTAGATTTTTTGGGTAATCCTACTTCTAAATTACTTGCTATTACTAAATCTTTCAAAAAGGTTTTAGCTGGTAAGATTTCCTCCATCGAGCCTCCATTGAATTTGTTTTAAATTTGGATATTGAAAGATGAAGATATTGAAAGTTTAGTAGAGGCTTTTGCTTTTTCTTTGATTGGAAAGTTTCATTTAAATGGCCAAAGATGGAAGATATTAATTCTTTTTTTCATAGCTTAAATTATTCTAGTTTTTTTCTATTACTTTGATTGATGCAAGGCATGTTCTGATTAAACTTTCTAATGACCTTGATTATCAAAGAATTTTTTCTAGGCATTCTTACTATGTTTTTAATTGTCAAATGTATATTCTGATTAACCTTTCTATGTTACTAGAATTCTTATAGATATTAATATTACTAAAAGATATCCGAATGAAATTTGGTTGGGTTCAAAGAAATGCGATTATTTTTAGAAAGTTATTTTTGAGAACTTTCCCATTTTTTGTAATCATTGTAAGATTCATAGGCATTAAATTTCTGAATGATTTATTGCTCATCCCTCTATTAGAAAGAAAATCACTAGTAAGAATTCAATTGTTGAAAAAATTGATGATTCTCTCAAGTTGAATAAAGGAAAATTTGCTTTTCAAAATTTTGATGTTTTGCAAAACCAGATTTTTGAATCTTCTGAAAGGGTTTTACCTATTAATGATTTGTCTAATGCGAAAGGTAATTTTGATGTTTCTGAAAAATGTTTTAACTAATAATCATGCTCTAAGTGTTTCTTTTGATGATTTTGTTAAAGGGAAGACTTTAGAGGCTGTGGTTAATGATTCTAATGGTTTGGATGTTGTTCATAAGTCCTTTCATGATGATGGTTTGAATATTATTGATGATAACACCATTTCTTCCAATCAGCTGGATGCTATTTCTTTTTCTCCTATGTCTGCTTTAGGTCATGGGAAAGAGACTATTTTTTTGCCTTCTTTGATTGAGAATGGTGGTGAAAAGAATGTTCTTATTTTTGATATTTTAACTTCTGGTCCTAACAATCTTGTTAATATTGGTAATCCTTCATTTAAAAAATAAGATTTAGATACCTATGACAATTCTCTCATTGTGAATAGTTCTATTTCGATTCAAAATGATGGTTTTTCTATGGCTAGTAACTATGTTTAGAATTTTGGTAATATGCTATATGTTTCTAAGGGATTTGATTCTCATTTTAATCTCTTACATGAAGATTGTACTAAAAATTTGGATTCTGCTTCTCTTGCTTCTTTTAAGAATGAAGATAGAGAGGATAGTCTTCAAATTTTGTTGGACGATGAAAATATTGATAATTGTCTTCTTAATAATGTTGTTTCTACTCCTTTTTTCACTTATGATTGATAAATGCATACTATTTTTGATTTTTTTTGTCAAATGCTGTGGATGATTCTGAATGCTCTTCTTTGAAATTGATAGCTTCTGTTCATCCCCATGTCTTTCATAATAATATTGACTAATTTTCGTATGGAGATTTTTTTGGAGAAAGGGCATGGTTATAAAACTATTTACAAGAAAAAGAAAAAAGTGTTCAGATTAATGCCCCTCCTCACTTATAGAGTGTTACTCGTTCCAAAGATTCATTGAAATAGTCTCTCCTGTCCTTGGGTGGTTTTTATTTTTGGTTTATTTTTTCTCTATTGGTTGAGCTTTTGCTATGTGTTTTCTTGCTAGATGGAGTATTGGCTTTTTGGCTAATTTTCCTCCTTCTAGCTTGGTGTTTCTAGCTTTCTGTTTGCTAGTTTTTTTTTTTTGGTGCTCTTTGGCTAGTTGGTTTTGTGCTGGTGGCTTTGTTCCTGTTGGCTTGCATTTCTTTGGATGGTGCTTTTGCTCTCTTTGTTGGTGGTAGGTTGGGCTTTTTGTTACTAGCGTATGGTTTGTCCATTGGTTGGCTATTTCTCTAGCTGTATATTTTAGCTTTTGCTGGCCTTCTTCTTTTATTTTTGGTTGGTTTGATTCTCTTTCTCTTTCCTAGGGTATTTTTCCTAAGTTCTCTATTGTGTGGCTGCTCTAATGGTTCTTTCCTTTCCTTTGGTTGGTGCCTTGGTGGCTTTGGATTGGTGTTGCTGTGGGTTCTGTTGGCTTAGTGCCTTGGTGGCTTTGGATTGGTGTTATTATGGGCTCTGTTGGCTTTGTCTTTGAGGGCACTTTTCATATTTTCTTTGGGCTATGAGCATCTTTTCTCTCTTTTTTTAAGAGTTGTTCATATTTAGTTTTGTAGGGATTGCCTTATGTTAATTTTATATGTTTCTCTCCTCTCTGTTTCTATTTACATAGCTTCACTTTTTCTTTGGTTGGGTGTCTATTATGATAGGTTTGTAATTTTCTTTGGCATGGATGTATATAATGATATGATGGATTTTTTCCTCAATATTTTTGTGGCTTGTGACTTTTCCTATTTGTAATAATTCTTTGAAGCTAGATACACCTAGGATTATATGCCCATCATTATTGTGAATATCCTTCTTTCCTCATATCTGGGCTTGAGGTTTTTTCTATTTATGTTTTCTGATCTCCTTCTGGCTGATATTTATTGTAGGTTGCAAGTTCCCTTTCTCAGTTGGTCTGTTCTTCTTCTTGGAGGGAGCTAGAGTCTAACTGATGGTCTCTTTTTTCTTAGATGGCTGGAGTTGTCTTCAGTTGGAAGTTGGAAGTTTCCTTTTCTTATGGATTTTTGTCTCTTTGGAGGTTCTTTTGGAACTCTGTGGATTCTTCCCCTTCGCTGTCTTTTGCTTCGCTTTTTTAATTTTGTTTTTGTTTTTTTTTTCTTTATTGCCCTTTGATGTATTAGTTTAGGGATAAACTCTTTAGGATTTTCCTTTAGCTCATTTGAGCAGTAATTTTTTTTTTTTTAGTTTAGTCTCTAATATGGTCTTCTTATACCTATTTTTCTGAGCAATTATTTTCATTTAGTTAAAAAAAGAACCCTAAACCCTAAACACTAACCCAAAACCCAAAAATCCCTAAACCCTAAAGCCTAAACACTAGAACCCTTAATGTTAAACCCTAAATCCTAAATCCTTAACCCTAACCCTAAACCCTAAAACCCTAAACCCTAAAACACTAAACCCTAAACCCTAAACCCTAAACCCTAAACCCTAAAAACCTAAAAAACCTAAACCTAAATTAAATAAAATAAATAAAAAACCTAAACCTAAAGAAAATAAAATAAAATCCTAAACTAAAACCTAAACCTAAACCTAAAAATAAAATTAAATAAAAAAGAAAAATAAACTAAAATAAAATAAATAAAAACCTAAACTAAACTAAAAAAATAAAATTAACCTAAGAATAAAAAACCAAAATAAAATAGAAACTAAATGGAAAATAAAAATAAAATAAACCTATAACAAAATAAAATAAAAACTAAATGATAACCTAAATCTAAAAAATAAACCTAAAAATAAAAAAAATTAAAACCTAAACCGTAAACAAAAAAAAAGTAAACCTAAAGTAAAAAATAAAATAAACCTAAACCTAAACTAAAATAAACTAAACTAAAATTAATAAAACCTAAACTTAAACCTAAACCTAAACTAAATAAAATAAAATAAACTAAAAATAAACCTAAAACTTAAACCTAAAATAATAAAATAAAAACCTAAACCTTAAAAATAAAATAAAAATAAAATGCAACTAAAAAATAAACCTAAACCTAAAAAATAAACTAAGATAAAAATGGTAAACTAAAAATAAATAAACTTAAAATAAATAATCTAAAACAAATAAAAATAAAAAATATACCTAAATAAAAGTAAAAAAATATATAAACAAAAATAAATAAAAAATAAAGTAAATAAACTAAATAAACCTAAACCTACAAGTTTACTTAATTAAAAAAAAACTAAATCCTAAATCATAAACCCTAAACTCTAAACACTAATCCCTAAAAAACCCTAAACACTAAACCCTAAACCTTAAACACTAAACCCTAAAACCTAAACTCTAAACCCTATACCCTATACCCTAACCCTAAACCTAAAACCCTAAAAGCATAAACCCTAAAACCCTAAACCCTAAACCCTAAACCTCGGTTGAGCTAATTTTTATGAAAGCTGATCTTAAAGAAGTCAACAAAGAGGTTGTGAAATACAAAGTTGGTGCTCCTACCCATGTTGGTCTTGTTGCACCTATTGATGTTGTGATTCGTCCAAGCAACACTGGTGTAGATCCTTCACAAACTTCTTTCTTCCAGGATCTCAACATCCCAACTAAGATCAACAAGGCTACTATTGAAATTATCACCCTGGTTGAGCTGATTAAAAAAGGCAATAAGGTGGGATCCTCAAAGGCTGCTCTCCTCACTAAGTTGGGGATTAGTCCTTTTTCTTATAGCCTTGTTATCCAGTCTGTGTATGATGATGGTTTGGTGCTCAATCTTGAGGTGCTTGATCTCACTGAAGATGACCTCATCGAGAAGTTTTCGGCAAGCCTTTCAATGATCAATTCTCTCTCACTAGCCCTCTCTTATCTCACCCTTACTGCAGCGCCCCAAATGTTCATCAATGCTTACAAGATTGTCCTTGACATCGTGATTGCCACTGATTGCACATACCTACACGCCGAGAAGGTTAAGGAGTATTTGAAGGATCTTAGTAAATTTGATGTGGCTGGTGTGCCTGATGCTTCTGCTACTCCTACTACTGCTGCTGCTACTCTGGTTATTGTTGTGGAAGAGAAGAAGGAAGATCATGCTGAGGAATCTGATGATGATATGGGCTTCAGCTTGTTCGACTAAGCTTCATTGGCTTTCTATAAAACCAAATTTTATCATCTCTGGGAGTTAAAACATTTTGTGAAATATAAGTTTTGTGAATTTTTGAATAGCATTTTATTTTATCCTATTTTATTAGTCGTTAGAGGATAATGACTTCTTTGATTTGGTAATTTCTTGTTTGTTATGGAATCATCTGAGTTAAAAATAACTAGATAAAAAACCTAAACCCTAAACCTTAATAGTAAACCTTAAACCCTAAACCCCAAATCCAAAACCTAAACCTAAAGTAACTTAATAAATTAAAAAAATAAACCTAAACCCTAAAACCTAATAAACCTAAACTGAAACCTAAACAATAAGAATGGGCAGAACTTTAACGGTACGAACATCACTATCAACGAAGCTCATTTTAAAGTGGTGGTGGAGGCAGTGGAGGAAAAGGCGGAGGTGGCGGTTATCATAATAGTTGTGGGGGATTTGGAGGTGCTGGTGGAAATCGAGGGGGTGGTCAGAGCAGTGGTGGTTATGGAGGTGGGAGGAGCGATGGAGGTTACAGCTATGGTGGTGGAGGAGGGAGAGATAAGGGATATGATGGTGGGTCCTACTACTAGAGGCGAGGTGGTTCGGTTGGGCTGAGAAACTAAAACACTGATCCGATCTACTGCTTATGGAAATGTGTGTTTACAGTAGAGAGGGTTGTAGTTATCTTGGGTTTTCAATTTGCTCTATGTGTGCTTATTTTTTATCTATGTCATCGCTTCTATCTTAAAAAACTTTGTGTATAACTTGGTTGATGAAAGTGAGAAAAAGAAATTTTCCATCTGAGTTTGTTCTCTATAAAAAAACCAAAAACCTAAAACCCTAAACTAAAACCTGAACCCTAAACCTAGAACCTAAACCCTAAACACTAAACCTAAACCATAAACCCTAAAAATAAATAAACAAAAAACCCTACCCTAAACCCTAAACCCTAAAACTAGCCCTAAACCTACTACCCTAAACCCTAAACCTTAAAACCCTAAACCCTAAACCTAAATGAAAAAATAAACTAAAATAAAATACCTAAACTAAAATAAAATACCTAACCTAAAATAAATAAACCTGAAATAAATAAACTAAACTAAACAAAAATAAAAAAATAAACATAAATAAAAAAAATATAAAAATAAATAAAATTAAACTAAATAAACTAATTAAATAATATAAGAAATGTTGTAAATCTGGTTGTTCTCTATTTTAAAACCAAAACCCTAAACCCTAAACTTAAACCTGAACCCTAAACCTAAAATCTAAACCCTAAACCCTAAACCATAGAAACCCTAAACCCTAAAAGCCCTAAACCCTAAACTCCAAACCCTAAACCCTAAACCCTAAACCTTAAACACTAAACCCTAAACCCAAAACTCCTGACCCCAACTGACTAACCCTAAATAACCCTAAACCCTAAACCCTAAACCCTAAAAAATTTAAAACCTAAACCAAAACTAATTAAAACTTAAAAATAAAATTAATAAATAAAATCTAAACAAAGACAAAATAAAAAAATAAAATAAAATAAAAACATAAACTAAAACATAAATATAAAGCTAAACCTAAACCTAAAATGAAAACAAAATAAAAAATAAAAACTTAACTAAAATAAAATAAGTAAAAACATAAACTAAACTAAAAAATAGAAACCTTAAATAAAATAAAAACTTAACCTAAAATAAAAATAAAATAAACCTAAAAATAAAATAAACTAAAACTAAATAAAAGCCTAAACCTAAAAATAAAACCTAAAAAAAATAAAACCCAAACCCTAAACTATAAAAAAGTAAACCTAACATAAAAAGTAAAATAAACCAAAACCTAAACTAAAATAAATAAAACCTAAACCTAAACCTAAAACAAACTATACCTAAACCTAAATTTAAACTAAATAAAATAAAATAAACTAAAAATAAACCTAAATCTGAACTAATAAATAAAACCTAAAAATAAACTTAAAATAAAATCCTAAAACCAAAACCTGAAAATAAAAAATGAAACCTAATCCTAAAATATAAAATAAAAATAAAACTAAACTAAAAAAATAAACATAAACCTAAACCTAAACCTAAACCTAAAAAATAAAATAAAATAAAAAACTTATATTAAAATAAATAAACTAAACTAAATACAAATAAAAATAATCCTAAATCAAAATAAAAAATTAAATAAACTAAATAAACTTAAACTTACCAGTTTACTTAATTGAAAAAAATTAAAAATAAAAAATTAAAAAAAACCCTAACCCTAAACCCTAAAACTATTCCTAAACCCTAAAGTCTAAACCCTAAATGTACAACCCTAAATGCTAAACCCTAAACCTTAAAACCATAAACCCTAAACCATAAACCCTAATCCCTAAAATACTAAACCCTAAACCTTAAAGCTTAAACCCTAAAACATAAAGCCTAAAAAACCCTAAATCCTAAACCCTAAAGCTTAAACCCTAAACCATAAACCCTAAACCCTAACCCTAAACCCTAAAACCATAAAACCTAAACCCTTAACATTAAACCCTAAATGCTAAAAACTTTAAAACCTAAACCAAAACTAAATAAAAACTAAAAATAAAATAAATAAAATACCTAAACCTAAATAAAATAAGTAAAATAAAATAAAATAAAAACCTAAACTAAAACCTAAACCTAAACAAGAAAATAAACCAAAATAAACTAATTAAAATAAACTAAAATAAAATAAATATAAACCAAAACTAAATTAAAAAAATAAAATAAACCGAAGAATAGAAAACTTAAATAAAATCAAAACTAAATGTAAAATAAAAAAATAAACCTAAAAAAATTAAATAAAGCAAAAATAAAAACCTAAACCTAAAAAATAAACCTAAAAATAAAACATAAACCTAAAAAATAAACCTAAAAATAAACCCTAAACTCTAAACTCTAAACCCTAAACCAAAACCTAAAATAAAAATAAAATAAACAACATAAAATAAACTTTTAACTAAAATAAATAAAACCTAAACTTAAACTTAACCCTAAAATAAATAAAATAAAATAAATTAAAAATAAACCTAAACCTAAATTAAAAAAGTAAGCCTTAAATAAAAATAAAAACTTAAACTTATAAAAATAAAATAAAACCTAAAGCTAAATATAAAATAAAAAATAAAACCTAAACCTAAAAAATAAATAAAAATAAAACTCAACTGAAAAATAAACATAATACTAAACCTTAACCAAAAAAATAAACTAAAATAAAATAACTAAACTAAAATTAAAAACCTAGACTAAAATAAATAAATCTTAAATAAAAAAATTTAAGCTAAATAGAAATAAAAAATAAACATTAATAAAAAAAGAAATAAACAAAAAATTTAAAAAAATAAATTAAATAAACTAATTAAACAAAAGAAGAAATGTTGTAAATCTAAATTTATTCTCTGTTAAAAAAACCAAAATACCTAAACCCTAAACTAAAACCTGAACCCTAAACCCTATACCCTATACCCTAAAAACCCTATACCCTATACCCTAAACCCTAAAACCCTATACCTAAACCCTACCATAAACCCAAAAGAAAAACCCTAAACCCTAAACCCTAAACCCTAAAAAAAAATAAACCTACTAATTAAAAAAAAAAAAAAAAAACTAAACCAAAATAAATGAAACATAAACTAAAGCTAAACCTAAAGATAAAATAAAAAATAAAACTAAACTAAAATGAAATAAATAAAAACCTAAACTAAACTAAAAAAAACTAAAATATAATAAAAACTAAACCATAATAAAAATAAAATTAACCTAAAATAAAAACTAAATAAAACTTAAGCAATAAACCTAAAGATAAATAAAAAATATAATTTTAACCTTAAACTAAAAAAAAACCTAAACCAAAAATTAAAAAATTAAAAAAAGCTAAACCTAAACTAAAATAAACTAAAATAAAATAAATAAAACCTAAACCTAAACCTAAAATAAACTAAACCTAAACCAAAACCTTAACTAAATAAATGAAACCTAAACCTAAAATAAACCCTAAACCCTAAATTAAAAAAAAACTAAACCTAAAATAAAAATAAAATAAACCTAAACTTAAATTAAAATAAAATAAACTAAAATAAATAAAACCTAAACCTAAACCTAGACCTAAATAATAAATAAATAAAATAAAAATAAACCTAAACTGAAAAGTAAAACCTAAAAATAAACCTAAAATAAAAACCTAAAACCTAAACCTAAAAAAATTAAATAAAAACCTAAACCTAAACCTAAAATTAAAAAAGAAAACCTGAACCAAAAAAATAAAATAAAAATAAAACTAAACTAAAAAATAAACCTAAACCTAAACCCAAAAAAAACTAAAATAAAAAAACAAAACTAAAATAAATAAACCTGATGTAAATAAGATAAACTTAATAAAAATAAAAATAAACCTAAATCAAAATAAAAATGAACAAAACAATCATAAACCTATAAGTTTACTTAATTTAAAAATAAAGAAACAAAAAAAATGTAAAGAAAAATAAAAAAAACCTTAACCCTAAAGTCTAAAACCGTGAACCATAACCCTAACCCTAAAGTCTAAAATCGTAAACCCTAAAGCCTTAAACATACAACCCTAAATAATAAACCCTATACTACAAACCCTAAACCCTAAACCCTAAATAGTAAACCCTAATCCCTAAACTGTAAACCCTAAACCCTAAAAATGTAAAAATCTAAACCTCAACTAAATAAAACCTAAAAATAAAATAAATAAAAAGCCTAAACTTAAATAAAATAATGAAAATAAATAAAATAAAATATTAAACTAAAACCTAAACCTAAACCTAAACTTACAAATAAAATAAAATAATAAATAAAAACTAAGCTAAAATAAAATAAATAAAAACCTAAACTAAACTAAAAAATAAAATAAACCTAAAAATAAAAAACCCAAATAAAATAAAAACTAAACATACAATAAAAATAAAATAAAATTAAAATAAAATAAAATAAAAACTAAATGAAAACCTAAACCAAAAAAATAAACCTAAAAATAAAACCTAAAACTAAATAAAAATTAAACTTAAACCCTAAACTAAAAAAAACCTAAACCTAAAATAAAGAAAATAAAATAAAACTAATCCTAAACTAAAATAAACTTAAACTAAACTAAACCTAAACCCTAAACTAAATAAAATAAAATAAATAGAAAATAAACCTAAACTAAACTAAGAAACCTAAATAAACCTAAGAAAAAAATCTAAATAAAATAAAAACTAAATAAAAACATAAACCTAAAAAACCTAAAAATAAATAAAAAATATAACCTAAACCCTAAACTAAAAAAAAAATTATCCTAAAATAAACTTAAAATAAACCAAAACCTAAACTAAAATAAACTAAACTAAAATAAATAAAACGTAAAGCTAAACTAAATAAAATAAAATAAACTAAAAATAAACCTAAACTAAAAAATAAAACCTAAAACCTAAACCTAAAAAAATTAAATAAAAACCTAAACCTAAATATAAAAATAAAATAATAAAACCTAATCCTAAAAAATGAAATAAAAATAAAACTAAACTAAAAAAATAAACATAAACCTAAACCTAAACCTAAAAAATAAATAAACATTAAAAACCTAACCAAAAAAAAAATAAAGCTAAAATGAATAAACTAACCTAAACTAAATAAAAATAAAAGTAAACTTAAATTAAAATAAAAAATAAGTTAAAGTAAAATAAGTACAAAACAAACTAAATAAACCTAAACCTGCGGTTTGCTTAATTTTAAGAATAAAAAAAATAAAAAATCCTAGAATCCTACCCTAAACTCTAAATGCTCTGACCTAAACCCTAAACCCTATATTCTAAAACCATAGACCCTAAAACCCTAAAAGCTCAACCCTAAGCCCTAAATCCTAGTCCCTAAAACCCTAAACCCTAAACCCTAAACCCTAAACTTTAAAGCCTTAAGCCTAAACCTAAAGCCAAAAAAACCCGACACCCTAAACCCTAAAAACCTTAAACCCTAAAGCCTAAACACTAAACCCTAAACCCTAAACCCAAAACCATAAAACCCTAAACCTTAAACCCTAAACTGTAAACCATGAATGCTAAAAATCTAAAAACCTAAACCTAAACTAAGTAAAACATAAAAATATAAAATAAAAAAAATCTAAACCTAAATAAAATAAAATAAATAAAATAAAATAATAATTTAAAACTAAAATCTAAACCTAAACCTAAAAATAAGATAAAATAAACTAACTAAACAAACAAAAAGAAAATAAATAAAAACTTAAATTAAACTAAAAAAATAAAATAAACTTAAGAGTAAAAAACCAAAATAAAATAAAAACTAAACGTAAATAAAAATAAATTAAACCTAAAATAAACCTAAAATAAAATAAAATAAAAACTAAATAAAAGCTTAAACATAAAAAAGTAAACCTAAAAATAAATCCTAAACCTAAACTAAAAAAACATAATCCTAAAATGAAAATAAACCTAAACATAAACTAAAATAAACTAAACTAAAATAAATAAAACCTAAACCTGAACCTAAACATTAAACTAAATAAAATAATTGAAATTAAAAATAAACTAAAACCTAAATAAAAAAATAAAACCTAAAAATAAACCTAAAATAGAAACCTAAAACCTAAAACTAAAAAAATAAAATAAAAACCTTAGCCTAATCATAAAATAAAAAATAAAACTTAAACTTAAAAAGTAAAATTAAAATAAAACTCAACTAAAAAATAAACCTAAACCTAAACTTAATCAAAAAAAATAAATAAAATAAAATACCTAAACTAAAATAAAAAACCTAGACTAAAATAAATAAACCTAAAATAAATAAACTAAACTAAATAAAAAAAATAAAATTAAATAAAAATAAAAAATAAAATAAACTAAAATAAACATAAAATAAACTAAAAAAACTAATTAAATATGAGAAGAAATGTTGTAAATCTGAATTTGTTCTCTCTTAAAAAAAGACCCAAAAGCTAAACCCTAAACTAAACTTGGACCCTAAAACTTCTAATCCCTAAACCCTAAACACTAAACCCTAAAAACCCTATACCCAAAACACAAAATCCAAAATCCTAAACCCTAAAACCCTAAACCCATAACCTTAAACCCTAAACCCTAAACCTAAACCCTAAACCCAAAAAAAACCCTAAACCCTAAACCTTAAACCCTAAACCTTAAACTAACTCTAAACCCTAAACCTTCAAAAGCGAAAAATCTAAACCTAAACTAATTGAAACATAAAAAGAAATCGAAACAAAAATAAAATTAAAAAATAAAATAAAATAAAAACATAAACTAACACCTAAACCTAAACCTAAAAAAAATAAAATAAAAAATAAAAACTTAACTAAAATAAAATAAATAAAAGCCTAAACTAAACTAAAAATAAAAAACCTAAATAAAATAAAAACTAAACTTAAAATAAATTTAAATTAAGCCTAAAATAAAATAAAATAAAAAATAAATTAAAATCTAAACCTAAAAATAAAACCTAAACCCTAAACTAAAAAAAACCTAAACCTAAAAGAAAATTAAAAAAAAGAAAATAAACCTAAACCTAAACCTAAACTAAAATAAATAAAACCTCAAACTAAACCTAAACCATAAACTAAATTAAACAAATTAAATTAAAAGTAAACTTAAACCTAAATTAAAAAATAAAACTAAAAAATAAACCTAAAATAGAAACCTAAACCTAAACATAATATCAAAAATAAAACCTAAACCTAATAAGTAAAATAAAAATAAAACTCAAATAAAAAATAAACCTAAACCTAAACCTAATCCAAAAAAATAAAAAAAATAAAAAATAAAGGCTAAAATAAATAAACCTCAAATTAATAAACTAAACTAAATAAACATAAATAAACATAAATAAAAATAAAAATATAATAAACAAAAATAAATAAAAATTAAACTAATTAAATAAAGGAGGAAATGTTGTAAATTTGAATTTGTTCTCTATTAAAAAAACCAAAAACCCTAAACCGTAAACTAAAACTTGAATCCTAAACCTAAAACCTAAACCCCAAAACATAAACCCTAAACCCTCAAAACCCAAAACCCTAAACCCTAGACAGTAAATCGTAAACCCTAAAACCCTAAATCTAAAACCTTAAACCCTAAAACCTAAACCCTAAACCTTAAACCCTCAACCCAAAAAAAAACCTAATACAAAACCTAAACCTAAACCTAAAAAGAAAATAAAATAAAAAATAGAAACTTAACTAAAAATAAATAAATAAAAAACTAAACAAAACTAAAAAATAAAAATCCTAAATAAAATAAAAACTAAACTTAAAATAAAATAAAATTAGCCTAAAATAAAATAATATTAAAACTAAATCAAAACCTAAACCAAAATAATAAACCTAAAAATAAATAAATAAAAAATCTAAACTTTGAACTAAAAAAAAAACTTAAACCTAAACCTAAATGAAAATAAATAAAAACTAAACCTAAATAAAAACGTAAATAAAAAAAATAAAATAAACTTAAACTAAAAAATAAAACCTAAAATAAAAACCTAAAACCTTAACCCAAAAAAAGAAAATAAAAACCTAAACCTAAACCTAAAAATAAAAAAAATAAAACCTAACCTAAAAACCAAAAAAAAAACTAAACTCAAAAATAAACCTAACCTAAAAATAAATTAAAATAAATAAACCTAAAAATAAACTAAACTAAATAGAAATAAAAAAAATAAAATAAAATAAAATAAATAAAAAATTAAAAATAAACTAAGTAAGCAAAAGACGAAATGTTGTAAATATGAATTTGTTCTCTGTTAAGAAAACCAAAAACCCTAAACCCTAAACCTAAAAATAAACCCTAAACCCTAAATCCTAAACCCTAAAAACCCTAAACCCGAAACCCTAAACCCTAAACCCAAAAAACCCTAAACCCTAAACCCTAAACCCTAAAATTCTAAACCCTAAACCCAAAACCCTAAAACCTAAACCCAAAACCCAAAACACTAAACCCTAAACCCAAAATAGCTAAAAACCTAAACTTAAACTAATTGAAACTAAATAAAAAAAATAAAAAACCTAAATAAAATAAAATGTAAACTTATAATAAAAATAAAATTAACCTAAAAAAAAAACTAAAAAAACCTAAACCTAAACCATAAAACTAAAAATAAAACCTAAAAATAAGTAAATAATATAACCAAAACCATAAACAAAAAAAAAACCAAAACCTAAAATAAAAAAACAAAAAAAAACCTAAACCTAAACTAAAATTAATAAAACCTAAACATAAACCTAAAATAAACTAAACCTAGACCAAAACCTAAACTAAATAAATAAAATCAAAACCCTAAACTAAAAAAAGGAAACTGAACTTAAAATAAAAATAAAATAAACCTAAACCTAAATTAAAATAAAATAAACTAAAATAAATAAAACCTAAACCTAAACCTAGACCTAAACTAAAATAAATAAATAAAGTAAAAATAAACCTAAACATAAAAATAAAACTTAAAAGTAAACCTAAAATAAAATTCTAAAACCAAAACCTAAAAAAATTAAATAAAAACCTAAACCTAAACCTAAAATTTAAAAAAAAATAAAATCTAAACCTAAAAATAAAATATAAAAAACTAAAATAAAAAATAAACCTAACCCTAAACCTAAACCTTAAAAATAAACTAAAATAAAAAATACTAAACTCAAATAAATAAACCTTAAATAAATAAGCTAAACTAAATAAAAAATAAAATAAACATAAGTCAAAATAAAAAATAAACTAAATAATCCTAAACCTACAAGTTTACTTAATTTAAAAAATTTAAAAAAATAGAACAAAAAACCTAATGCTAAACACTAAACCCTAAAACCCTAAACCATAAACCCTAAACCCTAAACCCTAAAACATACAAACCTAAATAATAAACCCTAAACCACAAACCCAAAAATCTTAAACCCTAAACACTAAACCCTAATTCCTAAACAATAAAACCTAAACCCTAAAAACCTAAACAAAACAAAACTTAAAAATTTAATAAATAAAAAAGCCTAAACGTAAATAATATAACTAAAATAAAATGAAATAAAATCTTAAACGAAAACCTAAACCTAAACCTAAACTTAAAAATAAAATATAATAAAATAATAAATAAAACTAAACTAAAATAAAATAAATAAAACCCTATACTAAAAAATAAAATAAACCTAAAAATAAAACCCAAATAAAATAAAACTAATCATAAAATAAAATAAAAAATAAAATAAAATAAAATAAAATAAAACTAAAAATGACCTAAACAAAAAAAAATGTAAAAATATAACATAAAAATAAATAAATAACAAAACTTAAATCTTAAACTAAAAAAAAAAACCTAAACTTAAAATAAATAAAAGAAAATAAACCTAATCTTAAACTAAAATAAGCCAAACTAAAATAAATAAAACCTAAACCTAAACTTAAACTAAACTAAACTTATACCCTAAATTATACAAATTAAAATAAACTAAAAATGAATTTAAACTAAACTAAAAGAATAAAATAAACCTAAGAATAAAAGAACTAAATAAAATAATAACTAAACTTGAAATGAAAATAAAATAAACCTAAAATAAAATAAAATAAAAACTAAATAAAAACCTAAATCGAGAAATAAATTAAAAATAAAACCTAAATCCTAAACTAAAAAAAAACCTTAACCTAAATTAAAAATAAAACAAACCAAAACCAAAACAAAAATAAACTAAACTAAAATAAATAAAACATAAAACTAAACCTAAGCTATATAAAATACAATAAACTAAAAATAAACCTAAACTTAAACTAAATAACTAAAACCTATAATAAACGTCAGATAAAAACATTAAACCTAAACATAAAAAATAAAATAAAAAACTAAACCTAAAAATAAAAATAAAAAATAAAACCTAATCCTAAAATATAAAATAAAAATAAAACTAAACTAAAAAATAAACATAAACCTAAACCCTAACTAAAAAAAAATAAATAAAATAAAAAAACTAAACTAAAATAAAGTCAAAATAAATCAAAATAAGAAATAAAATAAATAAATAAATAAACTAAATAAACCTAAAGCTACCAGTTTATTAATTTTTAAAAAATGTAAAAAACAAAAAAAATAAAAAATTATAACCCTAAACCCTAAAGCTTAATGCCTAAACCCTAAAGCCTAAAAAACCCCAATCCTTAAACCGTAAACCCTAAACCATAAAACCTAAACCCTAAACCCTAAACCCTAAACCCTAAAAACCCTAAAAACCCTAAACTCTAAAGCCTAAACACTAAACCCGAAACCCTAAACCTAAACCCTAAACCCTAAACCCTAAACCCTAAAACTCTAAATCATAAACCCTAAACCGTAAACGTTAAACCTTAAATATTTAAAAACCTAAACTTAAACTAAGTAAAACTTAAAAATAAAAAATAAAAGAACCTAAACCTAGATAAAATATAAAATATAAAATAAAATAAAAACCTAAACTAAAACCTAAACCTAAACCTAAAAAAAAATAAAATAAAATAACTAAAATAAACAAAAATAAAAACCTAAATTATACTAAAAATAAAATAAACTTTATAGCAAAAAACCTAAATAAAATAAAAACTAAATGTAAAATAAAAATAAAATAAACCTAAAATACAATAAAATAAAAACTAAATAAAAGGCTAAAGATAAAAAGTAAACCTAAAAATAAAACCTAAACCAAAACTAATAAAAACTTAATCCTAAAATGAAAATAAAATAAAATAAACCTAAACCAAAACTTAAGTAAACTAAACTAAAATAAATAAAACCTAAACCTAGACCTAAACACTAAATTAAATAAAATAAAAGAAATTAAAAATAAACTTAAACCTAAATAAATAAATAAAACTTAGAAATAAACCTAAAATAAAAACCTAAAACCTACACCTAAAAAAATAAAATAAAAACGTAAACCTAAACATAAAATAAAAAATAAAACCTAAATCAATAAAATCAAATAGAAATAAAACTCAAATAAAAAATAAACCTAAACCTAAACTTAATCCAAAAAATAAACTAAAATAAAATACCTAAACTAAAATAAAAAACCTAGACTAAAATAAATAAACTAAACTAAATAAACATAAAAAAATAAAAAATAAAATAAACTAAAATAAATAAAAAAATAAACTAAATAAATTAATTAAACAAATGAATGAATGTTTTAAATTTGAATTTGTTCTTTGATAAAAAAAACCAAAAAACATTAATCCACTAAAAACTTAAACCCAAATCCACAGACCCAAAACCATCAACCCAAACCCAACCCAAAACAAAACCCTAAACCCCTAAACCCTCAACCTTAAACCCAAAGACCTAAACGCTAAACACTAAACCCTAAACCCTAAACCTTAAACTAACCTTAAACCCTAAAAAGATAAAAACCTAAACCTAAACTATTTAAAACTTAAAAATAAGATAAATAAAAAAATCTAAACCAAAATAAAATTAGAAAAAAAAAAGAATAAACTTAAACCTAAACCTAAAATGAAAGTAAAATAAAAAAAATAAAAACTTAACTAAAATAAAATAAATAAAAACCTAAACTAAACTAAAAAAATAAAAAACCTAAATAAAATAAAAACTAAACCTAAAATAAAAATAAAATTAACTTAAAATAAAATAAAATAAAAACTAAATAAAAACTTAAACCTAAATAATAAACCTAAAAATAAATAATAAATAAAACCTAAACCTAAACCTAAAATAAAAATAAAATAAACATAAATCTAAAAATAAATAAATAAAATGTAAACCTAAAATAAAATAAAATAAAATAAAATAAACTAAAAATAAACTTAAACTAAAAAAATAAAACCTAAAATGAACCTAAAGTAATAAACCACCTAAAAAAATAAAATAAAATCCTAAACCTAAACTTAAAATATAAAATAAACCTAAACTTAAAACTAAAATAAAAAAAAACTAAAAAATAAACCTAAACCTAAACCTAAACCTGAAAAATAAATAAAATAAAAACCTGAACTAAAATAAATAAAACTAAAATAAATAAACTAAACTAAATAAAAAATAAACTTAAATTAAAATAAAAAATAACCTAAAGTAACCTAAACCTACCAGCTTACTTAATTTAAAAAAATAAAAATAAAACCCTGACCCTAAATTGTATACACAAACCCTGCCATAAACCACCTAAACATACCCCATATACCCTAAACCCCAAACCCTGTACCCTAAACCCTCACACCCTAATCTCTGATGCCAAACCCTAAACCTAAAACCTAAACTACCAAATGTAAAGTAAATTAAATAAAACCTAAACTTAAATAAAATAAATCAAAGTAAAACTAAACTAAACCTAAACCCAAACCCAAACAAACCCTACCCTCCTCACCAACCCAAAGACCTAAACTCTGACCTAAACCCACCCTAACCTTAAACCTAAAGATAAAACCTAAACCTAAACTATTTAAAACCTAAAAATAAGATAAATAAAATCTAAAAATAAAATTAGAAAAGAATAAAACTAAACCTAAAATGAAAGTAAAATAAAAAATAAAACTAAACTAATATAAAATAAATAAAAACCTAAACTAAACTAAAAAAATAAAACCTAAATAAAATAAAAACTAAACCTAAAATAAAAATAAAATTAACCTAAAATAAAATAAAATAAAAACTAAATAAAAACTTAAACCTAAATAATAAACCTAAAATAAATAATAAATAAAACCTAAACCTAAACCTAAAATAAAAATAAAATAAACCTAAATCTAAAAATAAATAAATAAAATGTAAACCTAAAATAAAATAAAATAAAATAAAATAAACTAAAAATAAACTTAAACTAAAAAAAATAAAACCTAAAAATGAACCTAAAGTAATAACCTAAAACCTACACCTAAAATAATAAAATAAAATCCTAAACCTAAACTTAAAAATATAAAATAAAACCTAAACATAAAAACTAAAATAAAAAAAACTAAACAAAAAAATAAACCTAAACCTAAACCTAAACCTGAAAAATAAATAAAATAAAAACCTGAACTAAAATAAATAAAACTAAAATAAGTAAACTAAACTAAATAAAAAAAATAAACTTAAATTAAAATAAAAAATAACCTAAAGTAACCTAAACCTACCAGCTTACTTAATTTAAAAAAAAATAAAAAATAAAAAACCCTAACCCTAAATTGTATACCCTAAAACCCTAAACCATAAACCCTAAACCTTAAACCCTAAAACATACAACCCTATACCATAAAACCTAAACCCCAAACCCTAAACCCTAAAAACCTAAAAAACCTAAATTGAAACCAAATAAAATGTAAAAATAAATTAAATAAAAACCTAAACCTAAATAAAATAAATCAAAATAAAAAACTAAACTAAAACCTAAACCTAAACCTAAACCTAAAAAAACCACTAAACTAAAAAAAAAAAAAAAAACCTAAACTAAACTAAAAAATAAAATTAACCTAAAAATAAAAACCCAAATAAAATAAAAACTAAACATAAAATAAAATTAAAATAGGCACAAAATAAGTATATAATAAAACTGAGCAAACAAAAAAAATAAAGCTTAAAAATGTTAACAAAATAAGAAAATTAAAATAGAAACACAACATTAATCCCAAGAGAAAAAACTTAAGCACTAAAATGAGAAAATAAATTAAAACTCGATCTAAAGCTAGATTAAATTGAAGCTAAGATAGATAAAACCTAAAGGGTGATCTTAAAGCTAAATTAAATTAAATTAAATTAAAATAAACCTAAACCTAAAGCTAAAATAAAATCAAAAAAATAAACTAAGGTGTTAAACCTAAAATGGAGATAAACCTAAATGTAAAACCTAAAAATAAAAAGATTAAACCTAAACTAAAAATTAAATTAAAATAAAGACTAACTAAAAATAAAATAGGCTAAACTAAACCAAAGATAAACTAAAAAACTGAACTAAATAGATAAATAATCTAATAAAAATAAAAAATATCTTGGTTTTAGTTACTTGGTTTACTTAATTTTTAAAAGAACTAGACACTAGGCAGCACCACAAAACCTAAAGTAACCACACTACCAAAACCCTTAAAAACTAAACCTAAAACCACAACCTGCTGGCATGACCCAAAAAACTAAACCTGACCACTACTTTAAAACCTAAACCCCTTTGGTGGTGGCATTTTAGAAACTTTAAAGGCAAATGTTCTTTGTGCTTTTGCATCCACTTCTTGCATGTTACGGTTATCTTTGTTGATTAATTAATGATACAAGCTATTGAGATTTGCTTACAAAAAGGTTGGCTCAATATCTAGATTGAGGTGGATGCTCTCTTGCTGATTGATATGTTGACTTCCACCAAGGAGGGAAATATAGATTTGTATTACCTCCTTAATCATACTATAGCTCTCCTATCTCAAGTTTGTTTCAAAATCACTCATATTTGGCATGAAGGCAATGCCTGTGATGATTACCTTGCTAATCTAGGTGCTAGATTAAATGACATAACTTTCTTTGATCAGCTTAATCTTCCTTAAAATTTGTGTGGATTGGTTAATTTGGACAATATTGGATTACCCTATCTCAAAGATTAGTCTCATTTTATGCTTTTTGTTCTATTAACGGTTTTGCCTTACCTGTATATTCAACCTTTAGTTTTATTTATATTGCAACTTTGTTTTTCTGATGCATTTCCCTAAAACTACTATCTGGTTATCCTGTGATGGAGGCTCTTGCCTCTGTAGCCTCAGCTGTTGGTTTACTGTTAATTGTCTAGCTACTTGTTGGGTTTTATTGTATTTATTGTTTCCCTATTTCCCTTACTGAATGGGGTTGTGCTTCCTGTTTCCCTAATCTGGTTTTGTCTTCCTTTTCCTAATCTGAGGACGGTGTGTATTTTGATTTCCACCACTGCTATTTCATTGCACGATTGGGACAATTTATTGCATCCCATTCCTGCTGTCTTTTTTGATACTATTTTCCTAGCTGCTGGTCTATTTTCTCTTGATTTGAAGGATTTAATGCTGCTATCTTTTTTTATTCCCCCATTATTTCAATGCAGTAATGGTCTTCCAACATTAACCTCTATCGAGTTCAATATTTGGTTTGCTATTTTGGCTACTGGCTGAATGGTATTTCGAGTTTTTATCTTTAGCAGGCTAACTATTGCGGTTGGTTTTCTGACTGGTCTTTTGTTATGTTATTTGCTGTGTGGTTAACCATATTATCTGTGCCTTTGTGATATGGGTATATCTATTGTTTCATTTTCCTCTTGGATCTTTTAGACATGTGTAATTACTGTTGTGATCATGCTTTTATCAAGGTGATTGTTAACATCTGAATTGCTGACCTTGAATGGCTCTCCTCTTTACGGGCTATTTTCCTAGCCAAGAGGTTTCAGTTGGGTAGGGATATTTTTACTTATATGCTGAATGGTTTTTTTGGTTTGCGGCTGCCCTAATTTTATGTGACTGAGCCTGAGCCTATTCCCACACACTACTCTGTAATTCTGTCATTTTATTCTGATTTTACATTTAATTTAAGTTGTATCACTTTAATTGTGCTAATTCTTTCTTCTAGATGTTTACAGACTCTGTGTTATTTTCTTGCATGTTCCTTCTCTTGTGGAGGCATAGGCTTCTCTCATCCTCAAGATTTTTTGATGAAGGTGGTCCAATGGCGATTCTCTTTGATCATCTTATTTGTTTTGCTTTCCTGTCTTTTTTGCTTTGTTTAGATTATGTTCAGACAGGGGATTTACTCTCAAGGCTATTTGTAGCTCTTTGAGCAGTAGATCTTGAGTTTATCCCCTCTTAAGAACCTTGTAACCCATTTTTTGTGGCAATATTCCACTATATGGGGTTCCCTAAAAGAAAACCTAAAAAACCTAAACCCTAAACCTTAAACCCTAAACCCTAACCCTAAACACTAAACCCTAAAAGCATAAACCCTAAAACCATAAACCGTAAACCCAAAACCATAAACCCTAAACCCTAAACCCTAACCCTAAATACTAAACCCTAAACCCTAAACCTTAAACCTCAAATACTAGACCTAAACCTAAAGTAACTAAATAAATTAAAAAATAAACCTATACCCCAAAACCTAAACCCTGAGAATGGGCAGAACCTTCACGGCAGGAACATCACCATCAACCAGCCTCAGTCTAGATCTTATGGTGGAGGCGGAGGCGGCAGTTATCGCAGTGGTAGTGGGAGATTTAGAGGTGCTGGTGGATATGGAGGTGGTGGTCGGAGCAGTGGTGGTTATGGTGTTGGGAGGAGCGACGGAGGTTACAACTGTGGTGGCAGCGGAGGGAGAGATTGGGGATATGATGGTGGATCCCACTACAGAATAGGCCAAGGTGGTTTTGATGAGAACTGTAGAAATTGAATAACGGCCAATCCGATCTGCTACATATGGAACTATGTCTTTACAATATAAATGATTCTACTTATCTAGGGTTTTTGATTTGCTGTATGTGTGTTCATTTTTTATCTATGTCATCACTTGTGTTTTAGAAAACTTGGTGTGTTACATGGTTGATGAAATCAAAAAGAAAAAATGTTGAATCTGAATTTGTTATCTGTTAAAAAAACATATATATGAAAAACCCTAAACCATAAACTAGAACCTGATCCTTAATCCTAAAAGCTAAACCCTTAGCCCTAAACCCTAAACCCTAAAAACCCTAAACCCTAAACCTTAAACCCTAAAACCTAAACCCAAAACCTTAAACCACAAACCCTAAACCCTAAACTAACCCTAAACCCTAATCCTAAACCAAAAATAAAGTAAACTTAAACTTAAACCTAAATTAAATAAAATATAATAAACAAAAAATAAACATAACCTAAACTAAAAAATAAAACCTAAAATTAAACATAAAATAAAAACTTAAAACATAAACCTAGAAAAATAAAATAAAACATAAACCTGAACATAAAAATAAAAAATAAAACCTAAACCTAATAATAAACTAAAAACAAAACTCAACTAAAAAATATACCTGATCCTAAAAAATAAAATAAAATAAAAATCCAAATTAAAATAAATAAACTAAACTAAATAAAAAATAAATAAAAATAAAAATTCAAATAAACTAAATAAACCTAAACCTACCAGTTTATTTAATTTTTAAAAAAAAACCTTAAACCCTAAGCTAACCCTAAACCCTAAAGCCTAAACACTAAACTCTAAACCCTAAAACTAACCATAAACCCTAAACCCTTAAGCTCTAAACTCTAAACCCTAAAAACTTAAAAACATAAACCTAAACTAAATAAATCCTAAAAATAAAATATATAAAAAAACCTAAACCTAAAAAAAATAAAATAATAAAAATAATAAAACCTAAAATAAAATTTGGATCTAAAACTAAAAAATAAAATAAAATAAACAAATAAAATAAAACAAAATAAAAAATTAAATCTAAACTAAACTTAAAAAATAAAATAAACTTAAGAATAAAAAACCTAAATAAAATAAAAAGTAAAAGTATAAAACTAAAATAAACCTAAACCTAAAAGAAACCTAAAAATAAATAAAAAATAAAACCTAAACCCTGAACTAAAAAAAAACTAAACCTAAAATAAAAATAAAATAAATCTAAACCTAAACTAAAATAAATTAAACTAAAAAAAATAAAACCTAAACCTAAACATAAAATAAACTAAACCTAAACCTAAACCTAAACTAAATAAAATAAAATAAAAATAAACTTAAACCTAAACTAAAAATAAAACCTAAAAATAAGCCTAAAATAAAAATCAAAAACCTAAACCTAAAAAATAAACTAAAATGGAAAACCTAAACTAAAATAAAGAAACCTAAATTAAACAAAAAATAAAATAAAGATAAAAAAATAATAAACTAAATAAACTAAACCCTAAATCCTAAACCCTAACTAAATCCTAACCCTAAACCCTAAAAAACATAAGCCTTAAACCTACACAAAAACCACTAAACATAGGCCAAAGGCCTTGGCCAGCCTAAAACCCAAAATACTAAACCCTACTAACCACCAAACCAACCAAAAATGGGAGTAAACTTAAACTTAAACCTAAACTAAGTAAATATAATAAACTAAAAATAACCTAAACTAAAAAATAAAACCTAAAATAAACTTAAAATAAAAACCTAAAACATAAACCTAGAAAAATAAAATAAAACCATAAACCTGAACATAAAAATAAAAAATAAAACCTAAACCTAAAAATAAAATAAAAAGAAAACTCAACTAAAAAGTAAACCTCATCCTAAAAAATAAAATAAAATAAAAAGCCAAATGAAAATTAATAAACTAAATTAAATAAAAATAAATAAATATAATAAATATAAATAAATATAAATAAAAATTCAGATAAACTAAATAAACCTAAACCTACCAGTTTACTTAATTAAAAAACCTTAAACCCTAAGTTAACCCTAAACCCTAGAGGCTAAACACTAAACTCTAAACCCTAAACCCTAACCCTAAACCCTAAACCCAAACCCTAAACTAAAACACAAAGCATAAACCTAAATTAAAAAAAAAATAAAATATATAAAAAACCTAAACCTAAAAAAATAAAAAAATAAAAAAAATAAAAACTTAAAATAAAACCTAGATCTAAAATTAAAAATAAAATAAAATAAACAAATAATAATTAAAAAAATTAAAAAAAATAAATTCTAAACTAAACTTAAAAAAATAAAATAAACTTAAGAATAAAAAACCTAAATAAAATAAAAACTAAAAGTATAAAAATAAAATAAACCTAAACCTAAAAAAAATCAAAAAATAAATAAAAAATTAAACCTAAACCCTTAACTAAAAAAAAACTAAACCTAAAATAATAATAAAACAAATAAAATAAAATATTCTTAAACCTAAACTAAAATAAACTAACCTAAATAAATAAAACCTAAACCCAAACCTAAACCTAAACTGAATAAAATAAAATAAACTTAAACTTAAACCTAAACTAAAAATAAAACTTAAAAATAAGGCTAAAATAAAAACCTAAAACCTAAACCTAAAAAAATAAAATAAAATAAACCTAAGCCTAAACTTAAAAAATAAACTAAAATAAATAAACCTAAAATTAATAAACTAAACTAAATAAAAAACCTAAATAAAAATAAAAATAAATTAAATTAAATAAATAAAAGAATAAACTAAATAAACCTAAACCTTCCAGATTACTTAATTAAAAAAAACCATAAACCCTAAATCCTAAACCTACAACCCTAAACCTACAACCCTAAACCCTAAATCCTAAAAACATAAACCCTAAAACCCTAAACCCTAAACCCTAAACTCTAAACCCTAAACACTAAACCTACAACCATAAACCCTAAACCTACAACCACAAACCCTAAACCCTAAACCTACAACCCTAAACCATAAACCTAAAACCCTAAACCCTAACAATTCTAAACCCAAAACCTCAAACCAAAACTTAAACCAAAAGTAACTAAATAAATTAAAAAAATAAACCTAAACCCTAAAACCTAATAAACCTAAACTTAAACCTTAAAACCTAATAAACCTAAACCTAGATCCTAAGAATTGGCAAAACCTTGATGGTAGGAACATCACCGTCAACCAGCCTTAGTCTAGATCTGACGGTGGAGGCGAAGGCGATGGTTATCGTAGTTGAGGTGGGGGATCTAGAGGTGCTGGTGGATATGGGGATGGTGGTCGGAGGAGTGGTCATAATAGAGGCGGGAGGATTGACGGAGGTTACAATCGTGGTGGTCGCATAGAGAGATCGTGGATATGATAGTGGATCCCGCTACTGGGTGGTTTTGATGGGAACTGGAGAAATTGAAGAACAGCTGATCTGATATGCTGCTTATGGAACTATATCTTGATAGTAGAGACAATTATACTTATCTAGGGTTTTTGATTTGCTCTATGCATGCTCATTTTTTAAGTTTGTCATCACTTGTGTCTTAGAAAACTTGTTGTGTTACTTGGTTGATGAAATCAGAAAGAGGAAATGTTGAATTTGAATTTGTTTATCGTTAAAAAAAACCAAAAACCCTAAACCCTAAACTAAAACTTGAACCCTAAACCTAAAAGCTAAACCCTAAACCCTAAACCCAAAACTCTAAAAATCTTAAACCCTAAACCCTAAACCCTAAACCCTAAACTCTAAAACCTAAATCCCAAACCCTAAACCAGCCAACCCAAACCAAACCTAAAAATAAAGAAATCCTAAACCTAAACCTAAACTAAATAAAATAAAATAAACTAAAAATAAACCTAAACCTAAACTAAAAAATAAAACCTAAAAATAAATCTAAAATAAAAACCAAAAATGTAAACCAAAATAAAAATAAAAACATAAACCTAAACATAAAAAAAATCCTAAACTTTAAAAATAAAATAAAAATAAAACTTCACTAAAAAATAAACCTAAAACTAAACCTAAACCAAAAAAATAAAATATAATAAAAAACTTACCTAAAAAAAAATTAAAATTAAAACAAACTAAATAAACCTAAACCAACCGGTTTACTTAATTTTAAAAAAAATCCTAAACCTTAAGCTAACTCTAATCCCCAAAGCCTAAACACTAAACTCTAAACCCTAAACCCTAAACCCTAACCCTAAACCCTAAACCCTAAAATCCTAATCCCTAAAACCTTAAACTCTTAACACGAAACCTTAAAAACTAAACCTAAATAAAATAAAAAATAAAATAAAAACCTAAACTAAAACCTAAATCTAAACCTAAAAATAAAATATAATAAACTAATAAAAATAAAGTAAAATAAAATAAATAAAAACATAAACTAAACTAAAAAAATAAAATAAACCTAACAATAAAAAACCTAAATCAAATAAAAACTAAACTTAAAATATGAATAAAATAAACTTAATATAAAATAAAATAAAAACTAAATATAAACCTAAACCTAAACAATAAACCCTAAAATAAAACCTATCAATAAATTAAAAATATAATCTAAACCCTAAACTAAAAAAACCTAAACCAAAAATAAAAATAAAATCAACATAAACCTAAACTAAAATAAATTAACCTAAAGTAAATAAAACCTAACCCTAAACCTAAAATAAACTTAACCTAAACTAAATAAGATAAAATAAACTAAAAAATAAACCAAAACCTAAACTAAAAAATAAAACATAATAATAAACATAAAATAAAAGCCAAAAACCCTAAACCTACCTAAACCTAAAAATTAAAAATAAAACCTAAACCTAAAAAATAAAATAAAAATAAAACTAAACTAAAAAAATAAACATAAACCTAAACTAAAACCTAAAAAATAAACTAAAATAAAATCTTAAAATAAAATAAGTAAACATAAAATAAATAAACTAAACAGAATAAAATTTAAAAATAAACCTAATTAAAAATAAAAATTAAATTAAATAAAATAAATAAACCTAAACTTATCATTTTACTTAATTTTAAAAAAAAACCCTAAACCCTAAACCCTGAACACTAAACACTAAATCCTAAACCCTAAACCCTAAACCCTAGGCCTAAACCCTAAACCTCCCACTCCATCATAAACCCTAAACCCACTAACCTAAACTAAACTCTAACAGGCCCTAAACCCTAAATGTTATACTTCGTGAGCCCTAAACCCTAACACTAATCCTGCCCTAAACCCTAAACCCTGGTAAATCCTAGGCCCCAGACCTAAACTGACCCAAACCACACCTGACTCATACTGACCTAAACCTGAGCAGGCCCTCAGGTAAACCATAAACTAACCCTAAACTTGACACTGACTTGGCTACTCCAAACCCTAAATGACCCTACCCTCGTTAAACTAACCACAAACCCTAAAACCCAAAACCTTAAACCCTAAACCTTAAACCCTAAATCCTAAACCCTAAACCCTAAACCCTAAATTTTATAACCTTAGATCATAAACCCTAAACCCCAAATCCTAAACCCTAAACCCTAAACCATAAACCCTAAACACTAAACCATAAACCCTAAACCCTAAACCCTAAAAATCTAAACTAAATCAAACCTAAAAATAAAATAAATAAAGAAACCTAAACCTAAATAAAATAATAATGTAAACTAAAACCTAAACCTAAATATAAAAATAAAATAAATTAAAAAAACTAAACTAAAATTAAATAAATAAAAACCTAAACTAAACTAAAAAATAAAATAAACCTAAACATAAAAAACTTAAATAAAATAAAAAAATAAACCAAAAATAAAATAAAAACTAAATAAATACCTAAAGCTAAAAATTAAACCTAAAAATAAAAAATAAAACCTAAACACTAAACTAAAAAAAGAACTAAACCTAAAATAATCAAAATAAACTAAACATAAACCTAAACTAACATAAATAAAACCTAAACTTTAAACCCTAAACCATAAAACCCTGAATCCTAAACCCTAAACCCTAAACCCTAAAATCGACATCCCTAAAGTCTAAACCCTAAACCTGAAATGCTAAACCCTAAACCCTAAACCCTAAAAACTGAATTTCCTAAACCTATACTAAATAAAACCTAAAAATAAAATAAAAAAAACTTAAAACAAAATAAAATAAGAAAAAATAAAAAAAACCTAAACTAAAATGTAAAACTAAACCTAAAACTAAAAATAAAATAAAAAATAAAAACTATACAAAAAATACACAAAATCCTAAACCAAACTAAAAAAATAAAATAAACCTAAAATAAAATAAAATAGAAATTAAATAAAAATGAAAACCTAATCAATAAACCTAAAAATAAATAAAAAATAAAACCTAAACCCTAGACAAAAAATACCTAAACCTTAAGTAAAATAAACTAAACTAAAATTAATAAAACCTAAACCTAAACCTAAAATAAAATAAACCTATACCTAAACTAAATAAAATAAAATAAAATAAAAAGAAACCTAAACCTAAACTAAAAATAAAACCTAAAAATAAACCTAAAATAAAAACTTAAAAACTAAACCTGAAAAAAGAAAAATAAAAACCTAAATTAAAACTTAAATTTAAAAAACAAAATAAAAATGAAACTAAACTAAAAAATAAACATAAATATAAACTTAAACCTCATAATTAAACTGAAACTAAAAACCTAAACTAAAATAAATAAACATAAAAAATAAAGTAAACAAAATAAAATACAAATTAACCTAAATAAAAATATAAAATAAACTAAATAAACCTAAACTGTCGGGTTTCTATTATTTTAAAAAATAACCCAACCAAAATCCTAATGAGCACTAAATAAACACTAAATCCTAAACACTAAAACCTAAACCCTAAACCCTAAACCTACAACCCAAAACCCTAAACCCTAAAAAACCCTTAACCCTAAATCTTAAACCTTAAACGCTAAACCCTAAACTAACCCTAAACCCTAAACTCTAAACTCCTAATCTTAAACTATAAACTTAATCCCTAACTCACACTAAACCTAAACCTAAACTAATCCAATAACCTAAACCTTAAACCCTAAAAAAAAAAAAAAAAAAAACTAAAACTCAAAAACTCCTAAACCTCACCTAAAACCTAAAACCCTAAACAAAACCTAAACCCTAAAACCTAAACTAACCTAAACCTTAAACCTAACTAAACCAAACTAAAACTTAACTAATAAAAATAAAACCTAAAATAAACCTAAAATAAAACTTAAAACTAAACCTAAAAAAAGAAAAATAAAAACCTAAATTAAAACTTTAATTTAAAAAACAAAATAAAAATGAAACTAAACTAAAGAAATAAACATAAATATAAACTTAAACCTCATAATTAAACTGAAACTAAAAACCTAAACTAAAATAAATAAACATAAAAAATAAAGTAAACAAAATAAAAATACAAAATTAACCTAAATAAAAATATAAAATAAACTAAATAAACCTAAACCTATCGATTTCTATTATTTTAAAAAATAACCCAAAACCAAAATCCTAAACCGTAATCACTAAATCCTAAACACTAAAACCTAAACCCTAAACCCTAAACTTACAACCCAAAACCCTAAACCCTAAAAAACCCTTAACCCTAAATTTTAAACCTCAAACGCTAAACCCTAAACTAACCCTAAACCCTAAACTATAAACCCTAATCCTTAAACCATAAACTCTAATCCCTAACCCTGACCATAAACCTTAAAACCCTAAACCTTAATCTTTAAACTAACCCTAAACCTTAAACCTAAACCTTAAAGTCTAAACCTAAAGTTTAAACTATAAACCCTAAACCCTAATCTAACCTTAAACTCTAAATCAATCTCAACGCTAAAGCTCAAAAACCCTAAACCTTAAATCCTAAACACTAAACTCAAAATCCTAAAACCTAAACCCTAATCCTAAACCTTAAACCCTAAAACCTAACCCTAAACCTTAAACCCTAAAACCCTAAACATTAACCCTAAACCCTAAACCTTAGAACTAACCATAAGCCCTAAACCTACGACCCTAAACCCTAAACTAAAAAAAATAAAATAAAATCCTAAACTAAAACCTAAACCTAAACATAAATATAAAATAAAATAAAAAATAAAAACTAAACTAAAATAAAATAGATAAAAACCTCAACTAAAATAAAAAATTAAAATAAACTTAAAAATAATAAACATAAATAAATTAAAAACTAAACATAAAATAAAAATAAAATAAACCTAAAATAAACTAAAATAAAAACTAAATAAAAACCTAAACCTCAAAAATAAACCAAAAAATAAAACATAAAAATAAATAAAAAATAAAACTAAAACCCTAAACTAAAAAAATTAAACCTAAAATAAAGAAAATAAAATAAACCTAATTCTAAACTAAAATAGACTAAAATAAAATAAAAAAACCTAACCTAAACTAAACCAAAAACCTAAACTAAATATAATAAAACAAACTAAAAATAAACCTAAACAATACTAAAAAACAAAATAAACCTAAGAATAAAAAACCTAAATAAAATAAAAACTAAACCTAAAATAAAAATAAAATATACCTAAATAAAATAAAATAAAAACTAAATAAAAACCTAAACCTAAAAAAAAAACCTAAAAATAAATAAAAAATAAAACCTAAACCCTAAACAAAAATAAAACCTAAACCTAAAATAAAAATAAAATAAACCAAAACCTAAACTAAAATAAAATAAAATAAAATAAAATATACTAAAATAAACTAAAACTAAACCTAAACCTAAACTGAATAAAATAAAATATACTAAATAAACCTAAACCTAAATTAAAAAATAGAACCTAAAATAACCTAAAATAAAAACCTAAACCCTAAACCTAAAAAAATAAATAAAATCCTAAACCAAAAAAGAAAAAAAATAAAACCAAATCCTAAAAAAGAAAATACATATAAAACTAAACTAAAAAATAAACATAAGCATAAACCTAAACTTAAACCTAAAAAATAAAATAAAATAAAAAACCAAAACAAAATTAATTAAAGCTAAAAAAATAAACTAAACTAAATAAAAATAAAAATAAGCCTAAATCAAAATAAATAAATGAAATAAACTAAAATAAGTAAAAAAAATAACTGAATAAACCCAACCCTACTAGTTTGCTTAATTTTTAAAAAATAAAAAATAAAAGAATTAAAAAAAACCCCAATCCTAAACCCTAAACCCAAAAAATATCCATAAACCCTAAACTCTAAACCCTAAGCTTACAACCCTAAACCCTAAACCTAAAACAATTACACTAAAACACTTAAACCCTAAACACTAAACCCTAAACCATAATTCTGAAAACCCTAAACCCTTAACCCTAAATCCTAAACCCTAAAAACTAAAAAACCATAAATCGTAAACCCTAAACCCTAAACTATCCCTAAACCCTAAACCTTAAACCCTGAACCCTAAACCCTAAACCCTAACCCTAAACCCTAACCCCTAAAACCCTAAACCCTAAAACCCTAAACCCTAAATATTAAACCTTAAAAACATAAAGACATAAACCTAAACTAAATAAAACCTAAAAATATTATAATTAAAAAACCTAAACTTAAATAAAATAAAAACCTAAACTAAAACCTAAACCTAAACCTAAAAATTAAATAAAATAAACTAACTAAAATAAATAAAAAATAAAATAAATAAAAACCTAAATTAAACTAAAATATAAAATAAACCTAAGTATAAAACACCTAAGTAAAATTGAAACTAAACGTAAAATAAAAAATTAAATAAACCCTAAATATAATAAAATAAAAACTAAAAAGTAAACATAGAAATAAAACCTAATCCCTAAACTAAATAAAAATCTAAACTTAAAATAAAATAAACCTAAACCTAGAAAAATAAATAAACTAAACAAAAATAAATAAAACCTAAATTAAACCTAAACCCTAAACTAAATAAAATAAATAAAATTAAAAATAAACCTAAACCTAAATAAAAAAATAAAACCTAAAATAAAAACCTAAAACTTAAACCTAAAAAAATAAAATAAAAAGCTAAACTTAAACATATAATAAAAAAATAAAAACTAAACCTAAAAAATAAAATAAAAATAAAACTCAACTAAAAAATAAACCTAAACCTAAACCTAATCCAAAAAAATAAACTAAAATAAAAACCTAGACTAAGATAAATAAACCTAAAATAAATAAACTAAACTAAATAAAAAAATAAACATAAATAAATGTAAAAAATAAAATATACTAAAATTAATAAAAAAAATAAACTAAATAAACTAATTAAATATAAGAAGAAATGTTGCAAATCTAAATTTGTTCTCTATTAAAAAATAACTAAACTAAACTAAACTAAACCTAACCTAAACCTAAAACCCTAAACCTAAACCCTAAGCCATAAAACCCTAAACCTAAAACCCCCCTAAACCCTAAAACCTAATACCTAAACCCTAAACCCTAAAATCATAAACCCAAAACCTCTAAAACAGGACCCTAAACCTCAACATTAAACACTAAAACCTAAACCCTAAACACTAAACCCTAAACCCTAAACACAAAAAAATAAACCCTAAACCCTAAACCCTAAACCCTAAATGCTAAACCCTAAACTTAAACCTTAAACTAACCAAAAACCTTAAGCCCTAAAAAGCTAAAAACCTAAACTTAAACTAATTAAAACCTAAAAATAAAATATATAAAAAATCTAAACAAAATCAAAATAAGAAAATAAAATAAATTAAAAACATAAACTAAAACTTAAACCTTAACCTAGAAAGAAAATATAGTAAAAAAAATTAACAAAAATAAAAAAAATAAAACACTAAACAAAATTAAGAAAACCTAAATAAAATAAAAACTAAACCTAAAATAAAAATAAAATAAACTTAAAATTAAATAAACCTATAAATAAACCTAGAAGATAAACCTAAAGATAAATCCTAAACTCTAAACTTAAAAAAACCTAAACCTAAACCCTAGACTAAATAAAATAAATTAAATAAAAACTAAACCTAAACCTAAATTAAAATATAAAACCTAAAAATAAACCTAAAATACAAACCTAAAACCTAAACCTAAAAAAAATACAATAAAAACCTAAAAAAATAAAACTTAAACCTAAAATAATATAAACCTAAACATAAAATAAAAAATAAAACTTAAACCTAAAAAATAAAAAAAATAAAACTCAATTAAAAAATAAACCAAAACCTAAACCTAATCTAAAAAAATAAACTAAAATAAAATACCTAAACCAAAATAAAAAAATAAGACAAAAATAAATAAACCTAAAATAAATAAACTAAACTAAATAAAAATAAAAAATAAACATAAATAAAATAAAAAAATAAATAAACTTATATAAATAAAAAATAAACTAAATAAACTAATTAAACAAAAGAAGAAATGTTGTAAATCTGAATTTGTTTTGTGTTAACAAAAACAAAAACCCTAAACCCTAAACTAAAAATTGAACCTTAAACCTAGAACCTAAACACTAAACCCGAAACCCTAAACCCTAAAAACCTTAAACCCTAAACTCTAAACCCTAAACCCTAAACAATAAACTCTAAAACCTAAACACTAAACCCTAAACCCTAAACCCCAAACCCTAAACCCTAAACCCTAAGCTAACCCTAATCCCTAAACCCTAAAATCCTAAAAGCCTAAACATAAACTAATTAAAACCTTAAATAAAATAAATAAATAAATCTAAACCAAAATAAAATAAGAAAAGAAAATAAAATAAAAACATAAAGCTAAACTTAATCCTAAACCTAAAGCTAAAAAGAAAATAAAATAAAAAAATAAAAACATAACTAAAATTAAATAACTAAAAACCTAAACTATACTAAAAATAAAAAAACCTAAATAAAATAAAAATTTATCCTAAAATAAATATAAAATTGTCCTAAAATAAAATAAAATAAAACTTAATAAAACCTAAACCTAAATAATAAACCAAAAAATAAAACCAAAAAAATAAATAAAAAATAAAACCTAAACCCTAAACTAAAATAAACCCAAAACTTAAAATAAAAATAAAATAAACCTAAAACTAATCTAAAATAAATAAAACTTAAACCTAAGTCTAAACCTAAACTAAAAAACAAAATAAAATAAAATAAACTAAAAATAAACTTAAACTAAAAAATAAAACCTAAAAATAAACCTCAAATAAAGACCTATAACCTAAATCTTAAAAAAAAATTAAAACCTAAACCTAGAATTAAAAATTAAAATCAAACTTAAAAAATAAAATAAAAATAAAACTGAACGAAAAAATAAACCTAAACCTAAACCTACAAAATAAAATAAAATAAAAAACCTAAACTAAAAGAAATAAATTAAATAAATTAAAAATAAAAAGAAACCTAAATCAAAAGAAAAAAATAAACTAAATAAACATAAACCTACCACTTTACTTAATTTAAAAAAATAAAAAAATAAAAAAAATTTAAAAAATAAAAAACACTCTACCTGTAAACCCTAAACCCTAAAACCCTAAACCCTAATCCCTAAACCCTAAAACATATAACCCTAAACCATAAACCCTAAATCCTAATCCCTAAACCCTAAATCTTAAACACTAAACCCTAATCTCTAAACCCTAAGCCCTAAACCCTAAAAACCTAAAAACCTAAAAACCTAAACCTAAACTAGATAAAACCTAAAAATAAATAAAAAAACCAAAATCTAAATAAAATAAAATAAAATAAAATAAATCAAAAAATCCTAAGCCTAAACCTAAACCTAAAAATAAAATAAAATTAAAATTAAACCTAAAGAAAAAATAAATAAATAAAATCCTAAACTAAATTAAAAAATAAAATAAACCTAAAAATAAAAAAACCAAAATAAAATAAAAATGAAACATAAATTAAAAATAAAATAAATCTAAAATAACATAAAATAAAAACCTAAACCTAAAAATAAAAATAAAAATATTACCTAAGAAAAAACATAAACCCTAAACTAAAAAAAACATAAATCTAAAATAAAGAAAATAAAATAAACCTAATCCTAAAAAAAAATAAACTAAACTAAAATAAATAAAACATAAACCTAAACCTAAACTAATCTAAACTTGAACCCTAAGTTAAATAAAATAAAAATAAGCCTAAACTAAAACTAAAAAATAAAACCTACAAATAAATCAAAAATGAAAAACTAAAACCTAAACCTAAGAAAATAAAATAAAAACCTAAACCTAAACATAAAAATAAAAAATAAAACTTAAACCTAAAAAATAAAATAAAAATATACTACACTAAAAAATAAAATAAAACTTAAATCTGAACTAAAAAAATAAACTAAAATGAAGAAACTAAACTAAATAATCAAAACCTAAATAAAAATAAAAATAAAATAAACTAGATTAACTTAAACCTACTGAGTTACTTAATTTAAAAAAAAGGAACACTAAACCCTTCAACCATAAACCCTAAACCCTAAACCCTAAATCCTAAGCCCTAAATCTTAAACCCTAAAACTAACCCTGAACCCAAAACCCTAAACCTAGAACCCTAAACCATAAACCCTAAACCCTAAACCCTAAACGAATAAACCCTAAAATCCGAAACCCTAAACAATAACCCTAAACGCCAAACTCTAAACCTCAAATACTAAACCTAAACCTAAAGTAAATAAAGAGATTAAAAAATAAACCTAATCCTTAAGACCTTATAGACCTAAACCTAAACCCTAACAATGGGCAGAACCTTGACGGTAGGAACATCACCATCAACCAGCATCAGTCTAGATCTGGCGGTGCAGGTGGAGGCGGCGGTTATCACAGTGGTGGTGGGGGATTTAGAGGTGCTGGTGGATATGGACGTGGTGGTCAGAGTAGTGGTGGTTATGGATGTGGGAGGATCGACGGAGGTTACAGCCATGGTGGTGGTGGAGCGAGATATCAAGGATATGATGGTGGATCCCGAGGCCAGGGTGGTTTTCATGGGAACAAGAGAAATTGAAGAACAGCCAATTATATTTCGCTATGGACTGTCTTTCTATACATAGTTTAGTTATCTCGGGTTTTTGATTTGCTCTATGTGTGCTCATTTTTAATCTATGTCGTCACTTATGTCTTAGAAAACTTGGTGTGTTACTTAGTTGATTAAATCAGAAGTAAAAAATGTTGAATCTGAATTTGTTCATCGTTAACAAAAAAAAACCAAAAACCCTAAACCCTAAACTAAAACCTGAACACTAAACCTAAAACCTAAACCCAAAACCCTAAACCGTTGTGGCGACCGAGGGAGAGATAGAGGATATGATGGTGTATCCAGCTACTGGAGAGGCCGAGGTGCTTCTGATGGGAATTATAGAAATTGAAGAATGGTCGAACCAATCTGCTGCTTATGGAACTGTGTCTCTATAGTAGAAATGGTTGTGGTTATCCAGGGTTTCTGATTTGCTCTATTTGTGCTCATTTTTGATCTATGTCATCACTTGTGTCTTAAAAAACTTTTTGTGTTACTTGGTTGATGAAATTGAAAAGAAGAAATGTTGAATCTAAATTTGTTCTTCGTTAAATATATATATATATATATATATATATATATATATAAAAACCTTAAACCCTAAACTAAAACATGAACCCTAAACTTAAACCCTAAACCCTAAACCCAATAACCCTAAACCCTAAACACTAAACCCTAAACCATAAACCCTAAAACCTAAACCCTAAACCCTAAACCCCAAACCATAAACCCTAAACCCTAAATTAACCTTAAACCCTAAACCTAAACTTAAAATAAAGTAAACCTAAACCTAAACTTAAACTAAATATAAGAAAATAAACTAAAAATAAACCTATACCTAAAAAAATAAAACACAAATAATACTCAAATAGAAAATAAACCTAAACTTATAAAATAAAATAAAATTAAAACCTAAATTATAAAAAATAAGAATAAATAAAAATAAAAAATAAAATAAACTAAATAAACCTAAACCTACTAGTTTACTTAATTTTTTAAAACAAAAACTTTAAGCCCTAAGCTAACCCTAAACCCTAAAGCCTAAACACTAAACTCTAAACCCTAAACCCTAACCCTAAACCTTAAATCGTAAAATCCTAATCCATAAAACCCTAAACCCTAAAAACCTAAAAAACTAAACCTAAACTAAATAAAACCTAAAAATAAAATATATAAAAAAACCTAAACCTAAATAAAATAAAATAATAAAATAATATAAAAACCTAAACTAAAATGTAGATCTAAACCTAAAAATAAAATAAAATGAACAAATAAAAAATAAACTAAATTAAAATAAATAAAAACCTAAACTAAAATTAAAAAATAAAATAAACCTAAGAATAAAAAACCTAAATAAAATAAAAACTAAAAGTAAAGTAAAACTAAAATTAATCAAAATTAAATAAAATGAAAACTAAATAAAAACCTATACCTAAAAAATAAACCTAAAAATAAAACCTAAAATAATTAAAAAATAAAACTGAAACATTAAACTAAAAAAAACCCTAAAACTAAAACAAAAATAAAATAAACAAAATAAAATAAACCTAAACCACAACTAGAATAAACTAAACTAAAATAAATAAAACCTAAACCTAAACATAAAATAAACTAAACCTAAACCTACACCTTAACTAAATAAAATAAAATAACCAAGCAATAAACCTAAACATAAACTAAAAAATAAAACTTAAAAATAAACTTAAAATAAAAACCTAAATCCTAAACCAAAAAAAATAAAATAAAAACCTAAACCAAAACCTAAAATTAAAAAAAATAAAACCTACACCTAAAACATAAAATAAAAATAAAATTTAACTAAAAAATAAACCTAAACCTAAAAAAAAACTAAAATAAAAATCTAAACTAAAATAAATAAACCTAAAATAAATAAACTAAACTAAATCAAAAATAAAAATAAAAATAAAAAAATAAAATAAACAAAAATAAATAAACAAATAAACTAAATAAACCTAAACCTATCGGTTTACTTAATTTAAGAAAAAAAAACATAAACCTTAAATCCTAAACCTTAAACCCTAAACCTACAACCGTAAAACCTAAACCCTAAAATCATAAACCATAAAACCCTAAACCCTAAACCCTAAACTAAACCTAAACCCCAAACCTAAACCACCACACATAAACCCTATTCTTATAATCACTAAACCTCACATCCTAAACCCTAAATCCTAAACCCTAAAAAACCATAAACCCTAAACCCTAAACCCTAACCCTAAACCATATATCCTAAAAGCATAAACCCTAAAACCCTAAAACCTAAACACTAAACCATAAGCCCTAACCCTTAACCCTAAACCATGAACCTCAAACATAAACCTAAGCCAAAACTAAGTAAATAAATTAAAAAATAAACCTAAACCCCAAAACCTAATAGACCCAAACCTAAACCCTAAGAATGGGCAAAACCTTGCCAGTAGGAACATCACTGTCAACCATCCTTAGTGTAGATCTAGAGGTGGAGGCAGAGGCAATAGTTATTGTAGTGGTGGTTTGGGATTTGGGGGTACTGGCGGATATGGAGGTGGTGGTCAAACAAGTGGTGGTTATGCAAGCGGGAGGAGCAACGAAGGTTACAGCTGTGGAGGCAGAGGGAGAGATCGAGGATAATATGGTGGATCCCGAGGCCAGGGTGGTTTTCATGGGAATAAGAGAAACTGAAGAACAGCCAATTATATTTGCTGCATATGAAACTGTGTCTTTACAATATAGATGGTTGTAGTTATCTAGGGTTTTTGATTTGCTCTATGCGTGCTCATTTTTTATCTATGTTGTCACTTGTGTCTTACAAAACTTGGAGTGTTACTTGGTTGATGAAATCGAAAATAAAAAATGTTGAATCTGAATTTGTTCACTGTAAAAAAAAAATCAAAAACCCTAAACCCTAAACTAAAACCTTAACCGTAAACCTAAAACCTAAACCCAAAACCTTAAACCCTAAAACCTAAATCCTAAAACCTAAAATCTTAAACCCTAAACCATAAACCCTAAACCCTAAAACCTAAACCCTAAACCATAAACCCAAAACCCTAAACCCTAATCTTAAACCTAAAATAAAGTAAACCCAAACCTAAACCTAAACTAAATAAAATAAAATAATCTAAAAATAAACCTAAACTAAAAAAACCTAAAAATAAACATAAAATAAAACCTAAAACCTAAACCTAAAGAAATAAAATAAAAACATAAGCCTAAACCTAAAAATAAAAAATAAAACCTAAACTTAAAAAATAAAAAAAAATTAAACTCAACTAAAAATAAACCTAAACCTAAACATAAACCTAAAAAACAAAATAAAATAAAAAACCCAACTAAAATAAATAAACTAAACTAAATAAAAATAAAAACTAAACCAAAACTTACAGGTTTACATAATTTTAAAAAAAAACCCGTAAACCTTAAGCTAACCCTAAACACTAAAGCCTAAACACTAAACTCTAAACCCTAAACCCTAACCCTAAACCATAAACCCTAAAACCCTAAACCTTAAAACACTAAACCTTAAACCCTAAAAACCTAAAAAACTAAACCTAAACTAAACAAAACCTAAAAATAAAATATATAAAAAAACCTAAAGCTAAATAAAACAAAAAAGTAGAATAAAATAAAATAAAAACCTAAAGTAAAACCTAAGTCAAAACCAAAAAATAAAATAAAATAACTTAATAAAAATAAACTAAATTAAAATAAATAAAAACCTAAAGTAAACTAAGAAAATAAAATAAACATAATAATAAAAAACTTAAATAATAAAAAAAACTAAACGTAAAGTAATAATGAAATATACCGAAAATAAAATAAAATAAAAACCTAAACCTAAACAATAAACCTAAAAATAAAACCTAAAAATAAATAAAAAATAAAATCTAAACCCTAAACTAAAAAAAACTAAACCAAAAATAAAAAATAAACTTAAACAAAAATATAAAATAAACTAAATAAACCTAAACCTATTGGTTTGCTTAATTTAAAAAACCCTAAACCCTAAAACTAACCCTAAACCCTAAACCAAAATTCTAAACTCTCAAACTCTAGTAACCTAAACCATAAAAAACTAACCCAAACCCTGACCTAAACCTTAAATAATAAACCTTAAACCCTAAACCCTAACACTAACCTAAACCTAAACCCGAAACCCTAAATAAAGCTTAACACCTAAACCTAAACTCTAAAACCTAAACCTGAGGCTCCCCTCTACCACTATATCATCCTATCTCCCTCTGATCACTAAAGAAGCTACCCTAAATCTTATCCCATCCTACCACTCCCTAAACCCTGACCCCTCTAAATCATGAATAACCCTTTTACCCATGCCTGTAAACCTCCCACCTAAAACCCTAAACCCTAAACCCTAAACCTTACCCAGGCTCTAAAACCCCAGTCTAAACCCTCCTAAACCTAAAAAGATCTGCAACCCTAAACCTTAAACTCCCACCTGGGCCACTAAACTTAACACCTTACCCTAAAACTAAATCAAATAAAAATAAAATAAATAAAAAAACCTAAACCTAAATAAAATAAAAACCTAAACTAAAAGCTAAACCTAAACTTAAACCTATACCTAAAAATAAATAAATAAATAAATAAAAACGTAAACTAAATAAAAAAATAAAGTAAACCTCAAAAAAACTTAAATTAAATAAAAACTAAATGCAAAATAAAAAATAAAATAAACCCAAAATAAAATAAAATAAAACTAAATAAAACCTAAACCTAAAATAAACTTAAAATAAACCCTAAACTTAAAATAAAACCTAAATAAAGTAAACCCCAAAACTTTAAATTAAATAAAAACTAAATGCAAAATAAAAAATAAAATAAACCCAAAATAAAATAAAATAAAAACTAAATAAAAACCTAAACCTAAAAAATAAACTTAAAAATAAACCCTAAACTTAAAAATAAAACCTAAACCTAAAATAAACAAAATAAAATAAACATAAACCAAAACTAAAATAAATAAAACCTAAACCTAAAACCCGAAACCCTAAACCCTGAAACCCTAAACCTTAAACCATAAATCCTAAACCCTAAAACCTACAACCCTAAACCCTAAACCCTAAATCGAAAACCCAAAACCTAAAACCCAAAATCCAAAACCTTAAACTCTAAAAAACCAATTTCCAAAACAAAAAATAAATAAAACCTAAAAAAAATAAATAAAAAATAAAGCTAAATAAAATAAGAAAAATAAAAAATAAAAATAAAACCAAAACCTAAACCTAAAATAAACATAAAATTATATAAAAAATAAAAACTAATCAAAGATAAAATACATAAACACCCTAAACCCTAAACCCTAAAACCCTAAACCATCACCCTAAACTTTAAACCATAAAATTAACCCTAAGCCCTAAACCTACAACCCTAAACCATAAACCCTAAACCCTAAAACCCTAAACTCAAACCCTACCTACAACCTAAACCCAAAACATAAACCTAAACCTAAACCCTAAACCTTAAACCTAAACCTTAAACCTAAACTAAACTTGAAACTAAAACTAAAACTAATACAAATTAAAAAACCTAAACTAAAACCTTAATCTAAACCTAAAAATAAAATAAAATAAAATAATAAAAACTAAATAAAAATAAAATAATTAAAAACTTAAACTAAACTAAAAATGAAAATAAACCTTAAATAAAAACCAAAATATAATAAAAACTAAACATAAAATAAAAATAAAATAAACTTAAAATAAAATAAAATAAAACTAAATAAAATAAAAAAACCTAAAAAAACAATAAAAATAAATTTAAATAAACCAAAATAAAAAAAATATAACCCTAAACCTACAACCCTAAACCATAAACCCTAAACACTAAACCATAGACCATAAATCCTAAACCCTAAACCATAAAATTAACCCTAAACCCTAAAGCCTAAAAAACCCTTAACCCTAAACCCTAAACACTAATCCCTAAACCCTAAACCCTAAACCCTAACCCTAGCCCTAAACCTCAAACCAAAAAACCCTAAAGCTTAAACACTAAACTAACCCTAAACCCTAAAGCCTAAACACTAAACCCTAAACCCTAATCTAACCCTAAATCCTAAGTTGTCCCCATAAACTCCAAAAACCCTAAACCTTAAAGCTCAAACACTAAACCCTAAACCCTAAGACCTAAACCATAACCCTAAACCCTAAAACCTAAAACACTAAACCATAAAAACCTAAACCCTAAACCCTAAACCCTAAAAACATAAAAACCTAAACCTAAACTAAATAAAACATAAAAATAAAATAATTAAATAAACATAAACTTAAAAATAAAATAAAATAAAAAAGCTAAAAAAAAATCAAATAAAATCAATAAAAACCTAAATAAAACTAAAAAAGTAAAATGAACCCGAGAAAACCTAAATAAAATAAACATAAAATAAAATAAAATAAAATAAAATAAAAATAAATAAAAAACTAAATAAAAAAAAATAAACCTAAAAATAAAATGAAACCTAAATTCAAATAAATAAAATAAAATAAGCATAAACCTAAATTAAAATAAATAAAACATAAATGTAAAGCAGTGAACCCTAAACCCTAAACCCTAAAACCCTAAACCCTAAACCCTAAACACTAAACATTTAGCTTTAGGTTTATTTTTTTGTTTTGTTTTATTTTTATTTTTTTAGGTTTAGGTTTAATTTTTTATTTTAGGTTTAGGTTTAGGTTTTTATTTTATTTTTTTAGGTTTAAGTTTTAGGTTTTTATTTTAAGTTTATTTTTAGGTTTTATTTTTTTAGTTTAGGTTTAGGTTTATTTTTAGTTTATTTTATTTTATTTATGGGTTTAGTTTATTTATTTGTTATTTTAGGTTTTATTTATTTAGGTTAATGTTTATTTTATTTTATTTATTTTAGGTTTAAGTTTTTTTTTTGGGTTTAGGTTTTATTTTATGTTATTTTTTTTAAGTTTAGGTTTATTTTATTTTATTTTATTTTCTAGATTATTTTATTTTATTTTTATTTTATGATTAGTTTTTATTTAATTTAGGCATTTTATTTTTAATTTTATTTTATTTTTTAGTTTAGGTTAGGTTTTTAATTATTTTATTTTAGTTTAGTTTTTATTTTTATTTTATTTTATTTTTAGGTTTTTAGGCTAGGTTATTTATTTTTTTATCTTATTTAAGTTTAGGTTTTATTTTGTTTTAGGTTTTATTTAGTTTAGGTTTAGATTTTGTTCGTGTAGGGGTTTAGGGTTTAAGGTTTATGGGCCTAGGGGTTAAGGTTTAGGGTTTAGGGTTTAGGGTTTAGGGTTTAGGTTTAGGTTTAGCTTTGGTTTTAGGTTATGGTTTAGGTTTTATAGTTTTTTTAACGAGAACAAATTTAGAATCAACATTCCTTCTTTTCAATTTCATCAACCAAGTAACAAACTAGGGAAGTGAGGTAATCAAATGACCTCCTTGGGGCTAGCTAAAGCCTCATGTTCCCGAGATGTCCAGACTATATACCCCTTACCATTCGATCTTATATAAATCATCACATGAATAGACGAAAGAGAATTCAAAATTCAAACATTTAAGCTATAAGCACATGCATTTCTTATATATTTATAGCTAGTATCATGACACATATTATTATTCATTTATTAGCTTTTGAAAAATACATTTGGATTTAATAGTGATAATAGCCTCGCATATATTAAATTAAATCAACACATGCAAGTTTACATAAAGGAAATCCATTTTATTTTTCGTGATTTTGAAAAGATGGATGGATATATTCAAATGACATACCAAATTTAACATGACTGGAAAGAGGACAATCAAATGTAAGCATGTGATTCATTCAACCAAACTAGTTCTTAAGGACAATCAAATCAAATAAGATTATTTAAAACAAACCAAAGCTTTTTTATTAATTAAGTTTTTGATTTGATTTGATTTAAAGAGGAGAAGAGAAATCATCACTTGCTGTTTTAAACCAATTTACACATTACTGATTTGATTTAATTTAAGGAAATGTAATTAAGTTGAGTTTATGGGTTAATTAAGTTAAACCCTTAATTATATGAATTAATTACCTTTACTTATGTCACCTTAAAGTAATTAACTAAAAAATTATGAGCCAACATGATATGCATGGAAAATAAACTTGCCATGGTCTTAGGAAATAAAAGGGGCCTAATGCAATTGGCTCATGATTAATAGTTCATTAGATTGAAGAACTTAATTCATTATTCTTATGGTTTTCCCACACATATGGACTAACCATAATTCTGTTAAACTCTTTTAGGTTTTTTAAATACCTAAGATCTACCCCATGATTTGATTAATTAAGGTCTGATGTGATCATGATTTCAATTTGATTAAGTGATTTATTTAATTAGTTAAATCTTAATTAATTTAATTTTAAAAATGGGTGAAATGAACTTAGGGAAAGGGGTCCCAACCCTATTCCTTAGTTCACTTACTATTTTGAACAATGATTAGTAAATTTAATTAACCAATTTATTACTATTCATGGGATTAATTAATCATTAATTAACTTAAAAGAGTATTTAAGGTTTAATTAGTCAATCTCCTAATTAAGTGAGCAATAAATCTTAATAAAATCATGGGAGCCAGAGGTCATCCCAATAAATTAACCCATAAATTTTGGGAATAATTTCTCAAGTAATTTATGAGTAATTAAGCTAATAAATTTTGTAATTAAACCTTAATTACTATTAAAAATTATTTCAGATCATTTTTATTTAATTCTCCTCTGAAATAACTTTAAAATGAGTATTTATTATCATTATTTTGATCTCACTATGATGTTTTATGATTTTTAGAAGTTTTAGACATTAAAAATGATTAATTATTTAAAGCCTAATCCTACCCAAACTTATGTATAAACCACATGTATGTGGGTGGCGATTATTTATATCCGATCTAAGATGGATGGCCGATTAATCATTAATTCGATTAAATTGATCTAGAAGATCTAATCTTGACCGTTCATTTTGATCACACAAAATAGACGGTGCGTGATCTAACATCACGCAAGTGAGGGAGAATGGAGTCCATCCTCCATTGCTCACTTGATCCAAGCTTACTCATACTCAGATCGACTCCAAAAGGATCCCACACCTTTACGACATCGATCGGAGGGGATCCAATGATCAAGATCACACAAGATGCAAGTTTTCATCAAAAATCTCCAACCCATTTTTTGCCTATGGATCAGTTTTCAAAGCAAACCTCACCGGAGCTCAATACCTGCTACTCAAATGATTGAGAAAGCTTCATCTAGTCGAGACAAAGCCCTATTGAGTAGTAATTGGATCAATCCATTGACATTCGCTCGAAAGGCTACGAACCAATGATTTGGAGCTCAGCTTTGATCGAAGTCCCACCTCCAGTGCTCATGAATCTTAGAAGATGATTCATTCTTGCTCAATGAGGCCTAGGGAAGGTGTGTGCAAAGTTAATTTATCTTTGATAGAGAAATGGAGAAGTTAGGTCTGAAATGGAAGTGTCCTATTTCAGGATGGATGGTAATGGCATTTTTTGATCAAGGAATGAGCTTGGGAGCTTAGGGAATGGCTTTAGAGGGTTATCTTGGGTATCTAGCTTTCTGAAGGGATGATTTTTGTGTGTATTTGAGTGGAAATAAGAAGGTGTAACGCCTTCATCCGATATGAAGGGTCAAGCATACACCTCTTATTTCCACTCAAATACACACAAAAATCATTCCTTCAGAACCCTAGATACCCAAGATAATCCTCTAGAGCCATTCCCTAAGCTCCCAAGCTCATTCCTCGATCGAAAAATGTCATTACCTTCCATCCCAAAGACACTTCTGCACTCTAACTTCTCCATTTCTCCATCAAAGATAAATTAACTTTGCACACACCTTCCCTAGGCCTCATTGAGCAAGAAGGGTTATCTTGGGTATCTAGGGTTCTGAAGGAATGATTTTTGTGTGTATTTGAGTGGAAATAAGAAGGTGTATACGCCTTCATCTTGATCGGACGGGTTTGGATTCTAGTGGCCTTCTGATCATCTCAGGGAGTCATGGGTGGCAGGCAGGAGTTGAGTTGGCTCAACTTGGTTGGTTGAAGGTGTGGAGGTGGCTGGCAAGGAGAATCATGGGTTCTTTTGGGTTTCAAATGTTCCAATGGGTAGGGTGAGGTGATTTCACCTCCCATGGCTCATGACCAACCCAACCACCCCTTGGGTCAAGTTGGGCAGTGTCCTAGGTGCCTAGGTGGACCATTGAGATAGTACCTAGTGGCCAAGGAATGAAAATGACCATTTACATGGGTGATTTGTCTCATGTGATGCCCTTGACCCAAGGGTAGAATGATCATTTGGCATTGAATTTAATTTGGGTAGATTTGAAATGAGCCAAAAGTGCGTTAGCCCAAATTTCAAGTTAATTGGAGTTGATTTGGTTAGGTTTGTTTCAATTTGACCTAAAAGAGTCAAAAATGGGTTAGCCCAAATTTCAAGTTAATTGGAGTTGATTTGGTTAGGTTTGTTTCAATTTGACCTAAAAGAGTCAAATTGAGACAAACCTAACCAAATCAACTCCAATGAACTCCAATTATATTGGGTATCTAGTGTTCTGAAGGAATGATTTTTGTGTGTATTTGAGTGGAAATAAGAAGGTGTATAGCCCCTTCATCTCGATGATGGGATCGAGTTTGGCTTCTAGTGGCCTTATGATCATCTCAGGGAGTCGTGGGTGGCAGGCAGGAGTTGAGTTGGCTTAACTTGGTTGGTTGAAGGTGTGGAGGTGGCAGGCAAGGAGAATCATGGGTTTCCTATGGGTTTCAAATGTTCCAATGGGTAGGGTGAGGTGATTTCACCTCCCATGGCTCATGGCCAACCCAACCACCCCTTGGGTCAAGTTGGGCAGTGTCCTAGGTTCCTAGGTGGACCATTGGGATAGTACCTTGTGGCCAAGGAATGGAAATGACCACTTACATGGGTGATTTTTCTCATGTGATGCCCTTGACCCAAGGGTAGAATGATCATTTGGCATCGAATTTAATTTGGGTAGATTTGAAAGGAGCCAAAAGTAGGTTAGCCCAAATTTTAAGTTAATTGGTGTTGATTTGGTTAGGTTTGTTTCAATTTGACTCTTTTAGGTCAAATTAGGTTGGTTGAGTCAAGTTGACCAATTGGTCAAATTTGGCCAAATCAAGGGTTGGGTCAAGTTCATATGATCATTTAGGATGTTTTGGTTCAATTAGTTTGGTTTAGTTTGGCTTAGATTTGATTTTTGCTCATTTGAATTCATTTGGGTCAAATGGGTTAAGTTAATTGACCAGCCAAATTGGCCAAATTGGCTTGGGTGTTGGTTAATTAAATTGGCTTGGGTATTGGTTTGTTAAGTTGACCAATTGAATATGATTGTATACTTTGGTTTCAAATTAATTTGAATTTAATAACTGCCAACTTGAACCTTTTGGTCAATTTGGGCTAAGTAGGTCAATTGGGTTCAATTAGGTCCAAATCAAGGCTTTGGTCAAGTTCAACAATCAATTTCGAATGAACTTGAGCTATTAGTTGCAATCAATTTGGTTTATATTTTGATTTTACCCAATTTGGTCTTTCATGTCAATTTGGGTCAACTTGGGTCAAGAGGGCCAATTGGGTTTGGTTTGACTTAATTTAAGGTCAAGTCGTATTCAAATATTGATTTTGATTTGGTATGAATCATTAGTTTCAAGGATTTAGGCATTTGGCTAGTTTGGGTTCATATGGGTAAAGGGGTTGTTGACTTGGTTAAATAATTAAGTTGACTTGGTTTGACCCAATTTGTGATAATTGATCAACCTAGGGTGATCAACAATCATGATGGGAGGTTTTGATGGGCTTGGTTCAATACAATTTTAGTAGAATTAAAACTTGGCTCAAATAGGTCAAATTGGCCACTTTGGGTAAAGTAGACCAATTAGGTTTAGTTGGCTTGATTTTGGGTTGAGTTTGATTGAGTTGAGTTTATATATGGATTTGGGATTGATATGTAAATTCAATTATTATTGGCTTAAGTTCAAATGGGTTTTTGTTCATTTGAATATTTCAAGTAAAAAAAGTTAAGTTAGGTTTGACTTAGGTTGATTTTAGATTGGCTTGATGATTACAGATTTCATTTATATATGTGACTATGATTAAAGGTATGATTGATTCATGAGAAAATCAATTGAATCTAGGTTTTGGAATGAAGGAATTTGGCTAAGTCCATAGAGTTGGGGCAACTGGCTTAGGTTTGGATTTTGATTTAGTTTGATTTAGTTTTGATGATTTAAATGTATATTTCATTTAAATTTTGAATATGATTGATTTGTGAGAAAATAAATTCAGTTTGACTTGATTTGGATTAAGATGTAGCTAAGTCCATGGGATAGGTCATATGGCTTAGGAAGGGTTTTAATTTAATTTCATTTAGTTTGATTTAGTTTTGATCATTTAAATGTAGATTTGATTTATATTTAGGAAGATAATTGAAGATATAAATTTATTATGAGATAATCATTTTGGACTAATTTGATTAAGATTGATTGGCTCATAGGTTAGAATGGCTTTCCGAAGGGTTTCAAGTTTTTTTGGAATTTGGATTTGGATTTGGATTTGAATTTGATGTTTGAATTGAACTTGAGGTTTGCTTTGAGAAGGTGAACATGGATTGTATTTGGGTTGTAGGGTAGGTGGATTATCCTAATCTCTATGGCATTACCTAATCTTATGGTTAACCATTCTAAGTCCTTAGGCTTTGGTTAAGTGTTTATCTAATTATTAGAAGTGTCTTATGACTAGTGAAGTCTTAGTGTCTAGAAGACTCCTAAGTCTAAGATGGGAAGATTGATTATGCACTACAAAAGTGAGGTCAATAGGCCTTAGGCTTTGTAGTGTTTCCCTTGGAGATAGATGATTAGTAGACTAAAGCCAAGTTTCACATTATAGACTCAGATACATCTTTCAATGCTTTGCTTCGAAAATAATGGATACATGTGAACAACATAGTTCCATCCTCTCTACATCAGTGTATGATGTTTGTGAGAGGTGGGATTGTCTACTATGTCAAAGGAGATCTCAAGCCATTTACAGATGACAAGGTTGGCATATATGAGAATGTGGCTTACTACCTCCCTCAAAATTAACAAGTCTATTCTTGTGAACTTGGCCTAAGTTAAAAAATAAAAAAATAATAAAAAAAAAGAAAAGAAAATAAAAAAAAGAAAAGAAAAGAAAAGAGAAAATGAAAAAGAAAATAAAAGTGAGTAGAAATAAACATGGAGGAGGAAGTGGAGCCTGACATTAGAATCCACACATAGTTCATTACTCCATTCGAACATATGTGTAGGATGACCTGACCTCCACCATGTAGAGGAAGAGGCCGGTTCAGAGGCAGTCCGAGGAGTGGAAAACCTCATTATTGGCCACCCAATAGAAGATATGTCATAATTACAAAGCAATACACATGCTATCCATATAGACTTAAAATCTAGTTCATAGGATGAGTCTTATATGGTTAGCACACCAACCAGCTCTTCTTGACAATAGATTCCCTTAGAGGTGACACTTGAGCTAGATAGCGATGAAGACCGGGCTCCAAAGCAAAGCAAAAGTGTATCCAAGTCTATATGTGAAACAGTTAGGCATCAGTTGGGAACCTTAGCTATAACCCCACTTTCCTCTAAAAAAATTGAGGGTTTGGTAGTTAAGGAAGCCCCTAAGTTATGCACAGCTGTTAAGACTCAGAGGTTCTTTCTGGAAGCATCATCCTCAAGTCAAGAAGTTGACGTAGAACTTGAGGATGATTAATATAAAGATTTAATAGAATTACCTTTTGATTAGTACTTGCCTTGTGTTCATAATCTAGCAAAGAAAGGGTTAATCCCACATACTTGGTCAAAGCACAAGTCTGACTACTTCAAAGGAATATGGAAGAACAAATGCAAAAGCTCTCAATCAAGACTAGGACTAGGTTTCAGTACTATGGGTACAATCAATGATGATGATTACTACTTAGTCATCACCAATCATTTGGAATTTGATAGGTTATTTTCAAATCACATTAACTCATATGAGGAGCTGTGCTTAGAAACTTCAAATGATCTAGATGATTTTGAAGTCAAAGATGCACTGCCAGAGTTCGAAGAAGAGATCAAGTCAACCATCAATGAGCTCAAGGGAATCCTCTTAGGAACTGAAGAAGATCCATGCCTGATATACATCAGTTCTTTGTTGAATGAAATTGAAACTAATGACTAAGTTAATCTATTAACTGAGTTTAAGGACTGCTTTGCATGGAGTTATGAAGGGATGCCGCATTGGCTCGATGTAGCGTCCATAAAGTAATAGAACTCCCTATCAAAACAAGCTTATGCATATCGATTAGACATAGAACAATAGGTCATTTCTAAAGTAAAGAAACTAATCTATGGCTTCATCGAAGAAAAATATCATACGGTTAGCAACATCATCCCAGTTAAGAAAAAGAATGGACAAATTCACATATGCATTTTGGGATAAATAAGGCATATCCAAAGATGAATTTCCACTACCAATCGGCGATGGGACATTGCCTCATCTCATGTAGTCTTCTCTTTCATGGATGGTTCATCTGGATATAACCAAATAAAGAATGCGCTTGAAGATGAAAGAAACACTGCTTTAAAACCTCGATCATAATATTTTTCTATAAGGTCATGCCTTTCAACCTTAAAAATGTCAGTGCTACATACCAATGGGATATGACTCGAATATTTGAAGAACTCATTCATTATCAAGTAAAGTGCTATGTTGATGATCTCGTGGTCAAAAGTAGAGAAATGGAATACCATCTTTTTTACTTGAGAGTAGTTTTTGAATTATTAAGATAATTTAACTTCAAAATGAATCCCCTGAAGTGTGCATTCGGAGTAGATTCAGGGAAATTCCTTGGGTTTGTTGTCTGACACTAGGGAATTAAAATCATCCGGAGAAGTTACCTGTGATATTAGAAATGCCACACGCTAAAAGATTAACTCAACTCAAATTAATCCAAGGGTGGTTGGCATATCTAAGATGCTTTATATCATACCTATTGGGAAGATGTCAGCCATTTTCAACACTTATCAAAAAGGATGCCAAGTTCAACTGGAATGATAAGTGTGAGCATGCCTTCAAAGAACTCAAGCATTACTGACACCACCGGTTCTATCCAGGCAGTCTCAAACTTTATAATCTTGCATTAGATGACTCCTTGGTGCTTTGTTGGCCCAAGTCAATGACAAAGGAAAGGAAAACACACTCTACTACCTCATCCATCATCTAATCTCTGCTGAAGCTAATTATCCACCCATTAAGAAGCATTGCCTAACTTTAATCTTTGTATCCCAAAAGCTACAACACTACATGCTTCCTCATAAAGTGAACTTAATCTCTAGGATCAATCCACTATAGTATCTCATGACATGGCCAACACTATCTGAATGATTAGCACGATGGTCCATTATCCTCTCACTGTTTGACATCACCTTCATACCCTTCCATGCTGACATTACCTTCGTACCCCTCCGTGTGGTGAAAGGACAAGCATTAGTGGATTTCTTAGCAGCACACCCACTTCCTGCTGACTTTCCAGTTAGTGATGATCTCCCTGATGAACAAATCATGAACTTAGTGGATACTAGCATTCACTATTGGGAGATGTACTTTCATGGTGCAGCTTCCTCTCAAAGAGGAGAAAAACCATAATCTACTATTCCAAGAAAGGCAGGCGTAACAATAGTTCTCTTAACTCCAGACCGTGATGTGATGAGATTCTCATATCATTTGTCCAATCCTTGTGCCAACAATGAAGCCAAATATGAGGCTCTAATTGCCGGTCTGGAGTTAGATGTTACACTAAGCATCTAGAACTTCAACATCTTCAGGGATTCTCAGCTAGTTATCAACCAAATCACTGGGTCTTATAAGGTTATAAAGCCCAAGCTCCATCACTACCATAAGTACACCATGGAGTTATTGGCCCAAATCCCAAAGGTTAATACCATTTATAGGATTCCTCGAGGAGAGAACGTCATAGCATATGTTTTACCCAAGATTGCCAAGAAGTTGGCATGTCCTGAGGATGAGTCCATATCAATAAAGGTCCAAATTAGACAAGCCTTGTCCCTTATTAATATTGAACTCATCAAAATGTTCTCTCTCAAAGGGGAGGTTTCCATTGCCAAGAAGGATGAGGAGTTAGATTGGAGGCAACCATTCATGGATTATGTAAATAAAGGAAAACTACCTCAAGAGAAGTCCCAAGCCCATCAGATGAAGCAGAGAGCACTTTCCTACCTTCTTGTGGATGGTGTCTTGTACCAGCGATCTTTCGATCAAATATGGTTACATTGTTTAGACAAGCATAAAGCCCGTAAGATCATGATCGAGGTACACTCAGGATTATATGGAGCTAACCAATCTGGTCCGAAGATGAAAGCCAAGATCAAGAGACTAAGATACTATTCATCATCGATGATCAAAGATTGCATGGATATGACTAGGTGATGCCTCCAATGTCAAATACACAGTGTGGTCCTACACCAAACACCTAACATTCTACATCTTACATTAGCCTCATGGCCATTCGAGTGTTGGGGTAGGTAAGTGGGTCCATTGATTCTCTCTTTCAAGGGTCATCAGTTCATCACTCTACTTTTCCAAATGGTGAAGGTGATTCTCTCAGAAAAGTCATAGTTCAGCATGTGCTTTAGTTTTTTAGGAACCATATCGTATATATGTTCGGAGTGCCTCGACGAATGATATCTAATAATGGTACTACAATCAAGACCACCGAGATCAACAACTTTGCCCGGAGACACAAAATAGATTGGAGATATTCTACCATCAACTACCCAAGGGAAAATAGCTTAGTAGAAGCCTTCAACAAAACTCTCATTTAAAAACTAAAGAAGACACTCGATAATAACAAGCGACAGTGGCATGAGTAGTTAGTTGAAGCCTTGTTGGCCTACCACACCACATATAGAACTCAAACTCAGTATACTCCTTTCTCCTTAGTGTATGGGTTCAAAGCTGTTCTAACATTAGAGGTCCAACTCCCATCACTAAGGATAGTTATGGGTAGCAAGATCACAATAGAGCAAAATGCCAAGTAGTAGTTTGAAGAGCTTAAAAGTTTGGATGAGAGATGCCTACAAACCTCAAGTGCAAAGTTAAAATGATTCAAGCACAAAACAAGTTGGTACATCCAAGGGCTTTTCAAGTAGGAGAGCTTATTTTAGTTCTAAGGAGGCCGATTATTTCTCATTGTAAGATGGGAGGCAAGTTTGAACCTACTTGGGAAGGCTCTTTTTCCATAAGGAAGGCTACCAAGGCGGATTTTATTAGCTTATTAATCTTATGGGAGAGTGCCCAATTTTTCTAATCAAAGGGCTCTACTTAAAGAGATATTATAAATCATGTTTCATTAAAATTATCATCAATGAAAATCCCATTTTGAATTTGGTCTCTTCCATGTTGAAAGTATTCTTATTTGCGAATCCACCATGATGTGTTTAGGGTAGGTGTAAGGAACCAAAGCAGCATCATATCCTTCATTGACACAACACAAACACAAACTACACACAAACATATAAAATAAACACATATCTTTTATCTCAGGCTACTCTGATTTGAGATAATGCCACCAGTAGCACTCATTTAGATGCTGCTCTAGGTCAGGCGGACATGCTACCCTGCTAGTGTGTCACCCCATTGGTCTTCTTGCTTCAGAGGATGTAAATTTTCTACACTTTCCTTCCTTACTTGGCCACTATACACCGATGAGCGCCTTATTAGTTTGGTAGGGCTTACTGTGTGGGCAGTAAGCTACCTCATGTTGGCTTTGTTTAAGATGATGTTAGTCTACTATGCTTTCTTCTTGGATTAACCTTCATGCACTGATTGGGTCAAGTATATTTGAGGTTTAGGGTAAGTACCCTAGCAGCTCCTTCCCTCTTGATTTCTTCAAGTCTAGGTCAAGTCCTTCATTGGGACTCTGCCTTGAGTAGTCGCTCTAGGTCAGACAACATCTGTCTCTCCGATGACAGACTATCCCGATGATCAGTTCAGCTTGGAAAGTTGTAAGCCTACTCGCTTTCTTTCCAAATTGATCATTGCACATTGACGGAAACCTTAAGTTGTTTGGTTATCACTATGCTAATAAATACACCTTAGGTTGGTTGGCTCTCACATCTTAGGATACACCACTCATGGTAGATGTAAGTTTTCTATGATTTCTCTTTGAGTTGTCCACCTACACCTATAGGCTTTCTTTTTCAGGGCTTAGCATAACGCTCCTAACAGCACCTCCCCTGTTGGCACTATATTTGGATCACGTCCTTTGTGATCCCATTTAGACACTACCTGGGCTACTATCAGATTGGATAGTTCACCTTTCATAGTACCAACCCCTGTGGTTGGAGAATTTGTCCTGTGGATGTGTAGATTCTCCCTTGGTCTAGTAAATCTAAGATAGGTCAAAACCGACATGGCCCTTTCTCAATGTGGTCCCTCGTACACCAACAGAGTCCATGCAAACATATAAATAAAATATAAATTCACTTGTGGATTAAGAGCACACCCATAGTGGTACCTTTTTCCCAAGCAAGTATCCTATTTTTAGGGCAATGTCAGCAAAACTCCTTATAGGAATCGTCTGACTACTCTTGAGTTGATATAAATCCCAGTGACATCAACCTAGTTTCCCTAAGTCAGTTGATTTGTATATGCAGGTCACTAGCTTGTTCCCTACTTTAAAGATGTAAGTCCTTACCTTCTTCCTATGCACGAAAAGGCAACCCCTTAGGTTGGCTAGCTCTACCCTAGGGCCAATAGACTATCCTTTTGGATTTATAAATCTGAGATAGGACAAGTTCGATATAGCCCCTTCTCAATATGTCCATCGCACCCCGATATGGATAAAAATTAAATCTAGAAACTTTGACCAAGCTCACATCTTCAGTGGATATGCCCTCAATTTGAAATCAAACTAAACCAAACAAACCATATCTAATCACATTAAATTAAGGTAAAATTAATCTAGACTACTTTTAAGTTAACATAAGTTCCCAGTGCATTCACTATTATAGGTCAGTTCGATTTGTTGTGCATCCACAGTCAAATTATTCCTCAGAAGATGTAAGTCTACTACACCTTCTTCCTAGCACAGTAATTGCACATTGAAAGGGAAGCCCTTAGGTTGGCTAGCTCTACCCTATAGCTAGTAGACTATTTGGATTTGTAAACCTGTGGTAGGTCAAGGTTGATATAACTCCTTCTTAGTGGGTCCATCATACATTGACTGGGCCTATACATGAACTCAGATGAAATTAAACCCAATCTGATTTTCCTTAGTGGAGTTAAATCATACTCTTCTTCGTAGTGGAGCCCCAAATAATATATAAATAAGTCAAGCAAATAAATCAAATTCAAAACCAAACTCCCTAGTGGGGCCAAATTAAACCAACTCCCCTAGTTGAGTCTAAATCAAAGAAATCCAACCAAACTCTTATCCCTAGTGGATATATCCTCAAATAAATCTATGAAATCAAACTAAAATTTTAATCCCTAGCTGATAGCTTGGACCTACTTCCTTAGTGGAAGGGTCATATACCCGATCCCTAGCGAACTCAAGCCCATATCTCTAATAGATATGCCTCCACATCAATTAAAACAAAACAACTAAAAGTTAATTCAATCTTAATCCTTGGTGGATTATAAATTCTTATCCCTAGTGGATCTTCTTTCCACAAATCATATAATCAAATCAAATTCAAACCTTATCCTCGATAGATTTTCTTCTTCTATGCCCTCGACATAGACCCCTCATATGTCATATTGAATGCATGGGTGATCCCTGGATCTCCATGTCCTTGACATGTAATTCTCATCAAATCTTATTTCTTCTCTTATGCACAACTTTAATACTTCAACCAAAATCCTAACAATGTATTCATTCAAATTACATCATCTTAATATTGTAAGCAACATTTTATGATTTGTGATTGTGCAAGCTCAAACTAACTATACAATATCATGATAAACATATTATTGTGTGAATTAACACATTATATTCTATTATAATATATGATGTTATATTATAATTTTCTATAATATAATATATTGTCTAACATTACACCTGATTATAATCACTTAAAATGAACAAATAACAAAATTTTCTCAAGATATGAATAATGTTCATTTTGGATGTAAAATTGTTATTTTTTTCTATTAGAAATGATGCAGAATAGCATAATTTTGGTGTTGCTTCTTGGTGTGTGTCGTGTATTTGGCAAAATTCTTCCATCTAAACCCTCAAATTAACAATTTTGTGAGTTTTTGACCAAATGTATTATAAAAATGTAAAACATACTAAAATGTACAATAACATTTAGTAACACACCACCACATTCATATATATGTGAAGTTATATTGTTATGTACATTATATTTTAATATTCTTTCATATAATATATTATCTTACATTACACCTTAAAATGAATCACTTTAGTCAAAAAAATTATAAAATTTGGTTGAAAAATGAACATTTATTTTGGATGAAAAATTCCATTCTTTTGATTAAATGGCACACCATTGCACACCCTAATGATGTTTCCTAAAGCTTACCATAAATTTGACCAAATCCCATCATCTCAGTGTACAAATCAATATTTTTATGAATTATACCAGCACAAACTCTACTACATCATACTATAATAAACTAAAATATGCTAAACAATAAGTAGTAATACACAATAATATGTTATAATGCAAGATTCTACACTATGTTATGGCATCCTATATTATAATACAATATAACATATTTTATTATACTATATTGCATATCACATCACAAGGGATTGCTTAAGATAAAAAATCATAAAATTAGTCTAAATAGTAAAAAACTATATATTTGAGTTATATCAGTTACATATTTTAAATTGAAATAATATATTATGATGCCATGCTTTAGCTATTATGAATTTGACTAAATTCCACCATTTTATAGTCTAAATCAACTATTTTATAAATAATGCTACTGTAGGCTCGATTTCATGATTGTAAAATACTAAAAGAATTTAAAATGCACATAATAATATATTATGATTTATGATGCTATACTATGCTACAACAAATAATATTTATTTTGAACATAAAATCATACTTTTTAGACTACAAGTGGCGTAGCACACCTTTGGTACTACAACCTAATTCCCACTTCAACTTTAACAAATTTCATCATCTGATTTATTAAAACAATATTTTTATGATTTATATTGATATAGACTATAAGCCACAGTACCATAATATACAAAAACATTTTAAAACATCTCATAACATCCAAAAACATGTCACTACATGCTCAAATATATGATGCTACATTATACTATAATATATGGTATTATAATATGATTTAGGGTTAGGGTTTAGGGTATTCAAATCTCTAATAGTGAAGGAAAAGTCTCTTGAAGATATTTCTTTAACTACCATAACTATGTTAAGATTTGGTCATTCTTTAGATCTACTCCTAATGACACCTGTATTCAAGTTTAGAGTTTAGGGTTTAGGGTTAAGGTTTTTGGTTAGTTTAAGGTTTAGGGTTTAGAGTTAGTTTAGAGTTTAGGGTTTTGGGTTAAGGGTTTAGGATTTATGGTTTAGTGTTTAGGGTTTATGGTTTTTAGGGTTTAGGATTTAGGTGTTAGGGTTTAGGGTTTAGGTTTAGGGTTTAAGTTTTAGTTTAGGGTTTATGATTTAAGGTTTTTTTAATAAAGAACAAATTCAAATTCAAAATCTCTTCTTTTTGATTTCATCAACTGAGTAGCACACCATGTTTTCTAAGACACAAGAGATGACATAGATAAAAAATGGGCACCTATGGAGCAAATCAAAAACCCTAGATAAGTAGAACCATCACTAATATGAAGATATAGTTCTATAAGTAGCAGATTAGATTGGTCATTCTTCTGTTTCTCCAATTCCAATCTGAACCACCCTCGCCTCTACTACCACCACGGTTGTAACCTCCATCACTACTCCCACCTCCATTACCACCACTACTCTGACCACCACCTCTATATCCACCATCACCTCTAGATCCCCCTCCACCACTATGATAACCACCTCCTTTAACCTCTCTACTAAATCAAAATCTTACCCATATAGTTTAGGTTTAGGGTATAGGATTTAGGGTTTAGTGTTAGTTTAGGGTTTAGGGTTACTTTAGAGTTTAGGGTTTAGGGTATAGTGTTTGGGGTTTAAAGTTTAGGGTTGTAGATTTTAAGGTTTAGGGTTTAGGGTTTAGAGTTTAGGGTTTAAGGTTTTATGGTTTAGGGTTTCAGGTTTAGGGTTCAGGGTTTTAGGGTTTAGGGTTTAGGGTTTAGGGTATAGGGTTTATGGTTTAAGGTTTAGAGTTTTAGGGTTTAGGGTTTAGGGTTTAGGGTTTAGGATTTATGATTTAGGGTTTAAGTTTTCTTTTAATTAAGTGAATCAGGATTAGGTTTATATAGTTTATTTTATTTTTTATTTTTATTTAGGTTTATTTTTTATTTTTATTTAGTTTAATTTATTTATTTTAGGTTAATTTATTTTTATTTAGGTATTTTATTTTAGTTTATTTTTTAGGTTTAGGTTTATTTTTTAGTTGAGTTTTATTTTTATTTCATTTTTTAGGTTTAGGTTTTATTTTTTATTTTTAGGTTTAGATTTAGGTTTTTATTGTTTAGGTTAGGTTTTTATTTTATGTTTATTTTAAGGTTTTATTTTTTTAGTTTAGGTTTAGGTTTATTTTTAGATTATTATTTTTATTTAGTTTAGGTTTAGGTTTAGATTTAGTTTATTTTAAGTTTAGGTTTAGGTTTTATTTGTTTTAGTTTAGTTTACATTAGTTTAGGTTTAGGTTTAATTTATTTTGTTTATTCTATTTTTATTTTAGGTTTAGTTTTTTTTGTTTAGGGTTTATGTTTTATTTTTTATTTATTTAAGATTTTATTTTTAAGTTTAGGTTTTTATTTAGTTTTTATTTTATTTTAAGTTTATTTTATTTTTATTTATTTAGTTTTATTTATTTTATTTAAGTTTTTATTTTATATTAAGCTTCTTCTAGTTCCCATGTAACCACCACCTCCTCTGAGTATGGATCCACCATCATATCTCATCTCCATCCTCACCACTGCCAGTAACCTCTGTCACTCCTCCCGCCTCCATAACCACCACTACTCTGAGCACCACCTCCATATCCACGAGCACCTCTAGATCCCCCACATCCATAAAGATAACCGTCGCCTCCACCTTTGCCTCCACTGCCAGATCTACACTGAGCCTAGTTGACACTGATGTTCTTACCATCAAGGCTTTGTACATTCTTAAGTTTTAGGGTTAGTTTATGGTTTTAGGATTTAGGGCTAATTTAGGGTTTAATGTTTAGGGTTTAGGGTTTTGGGATTAGGGTTCACAGTTTAGGGTTTTTAGGTTTAGGGTTGTGGTTTGTTTGGGGTTGTGGTTGGGTTTAGGTTTAGAGTTTAAGGTTTTAGAGTTTTTGGTTTAGTGTTGTAAGTTTAGGGTTGTAGGTTTAGCATTTAGGGTTTAGGGTTAGTTTTAGAGATTTGGGTTTAGGGTTTAGGATTTAGGATTTATGGTGTAGGGGGTTTTTTTAAAAAAAAGTAAGTAAGCTGGTAGTTTAAGTTTATGTAGTTCATTATTTTCTTTTTTTATTTGAGTTTATTTTATTTTTTATTTTTATTTAGGTTTATTTTTAATTTTTATTTAGTTTAGTTTATTTATTTTAGTTTATTTTTTTTAGTTTATGTTTTTATTTTTATTTATTTTATAGGTTTAGGTTTATTTTTTAGATGAGTTTTATTTTTATTTTTATTTTTAGGGGTTGGTTTTATTTTTTATTTTAAGGTTTATGTTTTTATTTTATATTTTTATGTTTAGGTTTTAGGTTTTATTTTTTAGTTTAGGTTTAGGTTTATTTGTAGTTTATTTTATTTTATTTAGTTTAGGTTTAAGTTTTCTTTATTTTAGTTTAGGTTTAGTTTTTAGGTTTATTTTTTAGGTTTAGGTTTTTATTTAGTTTTATTTTATTTTAATTTTGGTTATTTTATTTTTTTTTGTTTTTGATTAGTTTTAGTTTATTTAGGTTTTATATTCTTAGGTTTACTTTATTTTTTAATTTAGTTTAGCTTTTTATTTATTTTCTTTTTATTTTATTTTATTTTTTATTTTATTATATTTGTAGGTTTAGGTTTTTATTTTATTTTATTTTTTTATTATATTAAGGTTTAGTTATTTTTATTTAACTTATTATTAAGTTTTATTTAGTTTAGATTTAGGTTTTTAGGTTTTTTGGGTATAGGGTTTAGAGTTTAAGGTATAGCATTTCAGGGATTAGGGTTTTAGGGTTTAGGGTTTTAGGTTTAGGTTTAGGGTTTAGTGTTAAGGCTTTAGGGTTTTTAGGTTTAGGATTTAGGGTTTTGGGTTAGTTTTAGGGTTTAGGGTTTAGTGTTTAGATTTTAGGATTTACGGTTTAGGTTTAGTGTTTAGGGTTTATGTTTTTTTTTTTAAATTAAGTAAACTGGTAGGTTTAGGTTTATTTAGTTTAATTTTATTTATTTTAGTTTATTTTATCTTTTACTTTTATTTAGGTTTATTTTTTAATTTCATTTAATTTAGTTTATTTATTTTAGGTTTATTTATTTTAGTTTAGCTTTTTATTTTAGTTGAGTTTTATTTTATTTTTTATTTTTAGGTTTATGTTTTATTTTTTATTTGGTTTAAGTTTAGCTATTTTATTTTTAGGTTTAGGTTTAGGTATTATTTTATGTTTATTTTTTTTTTATTTTATAGTTTAGGTTTAGGTTTATTTTTAGTTTATTTTAATTTATTTAGTTTTGATTTATGTTTAGGTTTAGTTTATTTTCTGTTTAGGTTTAGGTTTTATTTATATTAGTTTAACTTTATTTTATTTTGTTTATTTTATTTTTATTTTAGGTTTGGTGTTTTTTTTACTTAGGGTTTAGGTTTTACTTTTTATTTAATTCTAAGTTTTCTTTTTAGGTTTATTTTTTAGGTTTAGGTTTTTATTTTGTTTCTTTATTTTATTTTAGGTTTATTTTATTTTTATTTTAGGTTTAGTTTTTATTTTATTTAGGTTTTTTTATTTTTTTAGTTTAGTTTAGGTTTTTATTTATTTTATTTTAGTTTAGTTTTTATTTTTTATTTTACTTTCTTTTTTAGTTTAAGTTTAGGTTTAGGTTTTAGTTTATGTTTTTATTTTATTTTGGTTTAGGTTATTTATTTATTTTATTTTTAGGTTTTATTTAGTTTAGGTTTTGGTTTTTAGCTTTTTAGGGTTTAGTGATTAGGGTTACTTTAATGTTTAGGGATTAGGGTTCAGGGTTTGTGGTTTAGGGTTTAGGGTTTAGGTTTTATTTATTTTAGTTTAGTTTATTTCAATTTATGTTTAGGTTTATTTTATTTTTATTTTAGGTTTAGGTTTAGGTTTAGGCTTAGGTTTTATTTCTTTTAGTTTAGTTTATTTTAGTTTAGGTTTAAGTTTATTTTATTTTGTTTATTTTACTTTTTATTTTAAGTTTTTTTTTTTTGGTTAGGGTTTAGTTTTTTTTAAAACTTTTTTTATGTTTTATTTTTAGGTTTATTTTTTAGGTTTAGGTTTTTATTTCATTTTTATTTTATTTTGTTTTTTGTTTATTTAATTTTTATTTTACATCTAGTTTTTATTTTATTTAGATTTTTTATTATTAGGTTTACTTTATTTTTTAATTTAGTTTGGGTTTTTATTTACTTAATTTTCTTTTATTTTTATATTTATTTTATTTTATTATTAGGTTTAGATTTTTAGTTTATTTTATTTTTATTATTTTAGGTTTTGGTATTTTATTTATCTTATTATTTGGTTTTATTTAATTTAGGTTTTAGGTTTTTGGGTTTAAGATTTATGGTTTAAATTTTAGTTTTATGGTTATGGTTTTAGGGTTTTTTTGGGTTTGTATTTAGTTTAGGGTTTAGGTTTAGGGTTTAAAGTTTAGGGTTTAGTGTTTAGGCTTTAGGATTTAGGGTTTAGGGTTTTGGGTTAGTTTTAGGATTTAGGGTTTATGGTTGAGAGTTTAGGATTTAGGGTTTAGGGTTTAGGGTTCAGTGTTTTTTTAAAAAAATAATTAAGTAAACTAGTAGGTTTAGATTTATTTAGTTTTTTTTTTATTTATTTTAGTTTATTTTATTTTTAATTTTTATTTAGATTTATTTTTATTTTTAATTAGTTTAGTTTAATTATTTTAGGTATATTTATTTTAGTTTACCTTTTTATTTTAATTTTTTTTAGGTTTAGTTTTAGTCAGTTTTATTTTATTTCATTTGTTAGGTTTAGGTTTTATTTTTATTTTACATCTAGTTTTTATTTTATTTAGGTTTTTTATTATTAGGTTTACTTTATTTTTTAATTTAGTTTGGGTTTTTATTTAATTTATTTTCTTTTATTTTTATATTTATTTTATTTTATTTTTAGGCTTAGATTTTTATTTTATTTTATTTTTTTATTATATTTAGGTTTTGGTATTTTTATTTATCTTATTATTTGGTTTTATTTAGTTTAGGTTTAGGTTTTTAGGTTTTTTGGGTTTAGGATTTAGGGTTTAAAGTTTAGGGTTTAGTGTATAGGCTTTAGGATTTAGGGTTTAGGGTTTTGGGTTAGTTTTAGGGTTTAGGGTTTATGGTTGAGAGTTTAGGATTTAGGGATTAGGGTTTAGGGTTCAATGTTTTTTTTAAAAAAATAATTAAGTAAACTAGTAGGTTTAGAATTATTTAGTTTATTTTTTATTTATTTTAGTTTATTTTATTTTTAATTTTTATTTAGATTTATTTTTATTTTTAATTAGTTTACTTTATTTATTTTAGGTTTATTTATTTTAGTTTACCTTTTTTATTTTAATTTATTTTTTTAGGTTTAGGTTTATTTTTTAGTTGAGTTTTATTTTTATTTCATTTGTTAGGTTTAGGTTGTATTTTTTATTTTTAGGTTTAAGTTTAGGTTTTTATTTTAATTTTTTAGGTTTAGGTTTTAAGTTCTTAGTTTATGATTACTTATATGTTTTTTTTTAGGTTTAAGTTTATTTTTAGTTTATTTTATTTTATTTAGTTTAAGTTTAGGTTTAGTTTTAGTTTATTTTAGATTTAGGTTATTTTTATTTTTGTTTAGGTTTAGCTTTAATTTATTTTATTTATTTTATATTTATTTTAGGTTTTGTTTTTTTAATTTAGGGTTTAGTTTTTATTTTTTATTTATTTTTAGGTTTAATTTTTAGGTTTAGGTTTTTTTAGTTTTTATTTTATTTAATTTTAGGTTTATTTTATTTTTATTATAGGTTTAGTTTTTTATTTTATTTAGGTTTTTTTAGTTTAGTTTATGTTTTTATTTATTTAATTTTAGTTTAGTTTTTATTTTTTATTTTCTTTTTTAGTTTAGGTTTAGGTTTAGGTTTTAGTTTATGTTTTACTTTGATTTACTTTTTTTATTTTATTTTGGTTTAGGTTTTTTTTATCTATTTTATTTTTACATTTTATTTAGTTTAGGCTTAGGTTTTTAGCTTTTTAGCATTTAGGGTTTGGGGTTTAGGGTTTTGGATTTAGGGTTTAGGTTTTGGGTTTAAGCTTTTGTTTAGGGTTTTAGGTTTTTTTAAATAGAGAACAAATTCATATTCAACATTTCTTCTTTTCTATTTCATCAACCAAGTAGCACTCCAATTTTTCTAAGACACAAACGATGACATAGATCAAAAATGAGAAGCCATAGAGCAAATCAAAATCCCTAGATAAGTATAACCATCTCTACTGTAAAGATACAGTTCCATAAGAAGCAGATCGAATCGGATGTTCTTCAGTTTCTCCAAACATCCCACACACACACACACACACCTCTCGATTAGCGAGATCCACCATCATATCACCGATCTCTCCCTCAGCCATGACCATGGCTGTAACCTCCGTCGGTCCTCACGCCTCATTAACCACCAATGCTCTGACCACCACCTCCATATCCACCAACACCTCCAGATCCCCCACCACCACTGAGATAATCGCCGCCACTGCCTTCGCTTCCACTGCCAAATCTAGATTGAGCCTGGTTGGCAATGATGTTCCTGCCATCAAGGTTATGCCCGTTCTTAGGGTTTAGGTTTAAGTTTAGATTTTTTAGGTTTTATGACTTAGGTTTATTTTTAAATTTATTTAGTTACTTTAGGATTAGGTTTAGGGTTTGGGGTTTAGGGTTTAGGGTTTAGGGTCTAAGGTTTAGGGTTTTATGGTTTGTGCTTTTAGTGTGTACAGTTTAGGTTTAGGGTTTAGGGTTTTAGGGTATAGGGTTTGAGGGTTGCAAGTTTTAAGGTTTAGGGTTTAGGGTTTAGGGTTTAGGTTTTAGGGTTTAAGGTTTTAGTTTTTAAGGTTTAGGGTTCAGGGTTTAGGGTTTTAGGGTTTTAGGGTTTAGAATTTAGGGTTTAGGGTTTATGGTTTATGGTTTATAGTTTAGGGTTTAAGGTTTAGGGTTTAGGTTTTAGATTTTAAGGTTTTTAGATTTAGGGTTTAGGGTTGTACGTTTAGGGTTTAGGATTGGTTTTAGAGTTTAGGGTTTAGGGTTTGGGGTTTAGGATTTAAGGTTTAGGGGTTTTTTTAAATTAAGTAAACTAGTAGGTTTAGGTTTATTTAATTTATTTTTATTTATTTGAGTTTATTTTATTTTTTATTTTATTAGGTTTATTTTTATTTTTATTTACTTTAGTTTATTTATTTTATGTTTATTTATTTTAGTTTATTTCTTAGGTTTAGGTTTATTTTTTAGTTGAGTTTTACTTTTATTTAATCTTAGGTTTAGGTTTTATTTTTTATTTTAGGTTTAGGTTTAGGTTTTATTTTATTTCTAGTTTAGGTTTAGGTATTTATTTTAGGTTTATTTTTAAGTTTTATTTTTTAGTTTAGGTTTAGGTTTAGTTTATTTTAGGTTTAGGTTTAGGTTTAAGTTTTATTTATATTTGTTTAGTTTATTTTAGTTTAAGATTAGGTTAATTTTATTTTGCTAATTTTATTTTTATTTTAGGTTTAGGTTTTTTTTAGTTTAGGCTTTAGATTTTATTTTTTATTTATTTTTAGGTTTATTTTTTTAGATTTAGGATTTTATTTCGTTTTTATTTTATTTTACTTTTATTTTATTAAGTTTTTTATTCTTAGGTTTACTTTATTTTTGTAGTTTAGTTTAGGGTTTTATTTATTTTATTTTAGTATATTTTTTTTTTAGGTTTAGGTTTTTATTTTATTTTATTTTCTTATTTTATTTAGGTTTAGGTATTTATATTTATCTAATTATTAAGTTATATTTAGTTTAGGTTTAGGTTTTTAGGATTTTAGGTTTTTTGGGTTTAGGGTTTGTTTGGGTTTAGTGTAGTTTATTTGGGTTTAGGTTTTTGGAGTTGGGTTTAGGGTCAGTGTTAGCTTTAGGGTTTAGGGTTTTTGGGATTAGTGTTTAGGGTTTGTTTAGGCTTTAGGCTTTAGGGATTCTTTTTTTAAATTCAAAACCAGAGGTTTAGTTTATTTAGTTTATTTTAGTTTATTTTAATTTTAGTTTATTTTATTTTATTATTATTTAGGTTTATTTTTTATTTTTATTTAGTTTGGTTTATTTATTTTAGGTTTGTTTATTTTAGTTTAGCTTTTTTATTTTAGTTTATTTTAAGTTTAGGTTTATGTTTATTTTTAGTTTAGTTTTATTTTATTTTATTTTTAGGTTTTGGTTTTTTTATTTTAGGTTTAGGTTTTATTTTTTTTTTTTTTAGGTTTAGGTTTAGGTTTTATTTTAGGTTTTTTTTTAGTAGTTTAGGTTTATTTTTAGTTTATTTTATTTTATTAGTTTTTAGGTTTAGTTTATTTTAGGTTAATGTTAAGGTTTTATTTATTTTAGTTTAGTTTATTTTAGTTTAGGATTAGGATTATTTTATTTTGTTTATTTTAGGTTTAGGTTTTTCTTTAGTTTAGGGTTTAGGTTTTATTTTTTATTCATTTTTAGGTTTATTTTTTAAGTTTAGTTTTTTATTTAATTTTTATTTTATTTTATTTTAGGTTTATCTTATTTTTATTTTACACTTAGTTTTTATTTTATTTAGGTTTTTTATTTTTAGGTTTTTTTATTTTAGTTTAGGTTTTATTTATTTTATTTTACTTCCATTTTTATATTATTTATTTTTTTATGTTTAAATTTAGGTTTATGTTCAGGTTTTAGTTTTAGTTTTTATTTTATTTTTATTTAAGTTATTTTATTTAATTTATTTTTAGGTTTAATTTAGTTTAGGTTTAGGTTTTAAGTTTTTAGGGCTTAGGGTTTAGGGTTTGGGGTCTAGGGTTTAGGGTTTAGGTTTGTAGGTTTCAGGGTTTAGAGTTGTAGGGTTTAGGGTTTAGGGTTTAGGATTTATGGTTTTAATGTTTAGGGTTTAGGGTTTAAGGTTATAGGTTTAGGGTTCAGGGTTTAGGGTTTAGGGTTAATTTTAGGGTTTAGGGTGTAGGGTTATGGTTTTTTTTAATTTTATAAATTTTTTTTAGATTTTTATTTATTTTATTTTTTATTTTTATTTAGGTTTTTTAATTTTTACTTTAGTTTAATTATTTTAGGTTTATTGTTTTTTTAGGTTTTTTATTTTAGTTTATTTTCTAGGTTTAGGTTTAGCTTTAGGTTTATTTTTTCAGTTTTGTTTTATTTTTATTTTATTTTTAGGTTTAGGTTTTATTTTTTATTTTTAGGTTTAGGTTTAGGTTTTTATTTTATTTTTTAGGTCTAGGTTTCAGGTTTTTATTTTAGTTTACTTTTAGGTTTTATTTTATTAGTTTTGGTTTAGGTTTATTTTTAGTTTATTTTATTATATTTAGGGCTTTGGTTTAAGTTTAGGTTTAGTATATTTTTGGTTTAGGGTTTAAGTTTTATTTTTTATTTATTTTTAGGATTTATTTTTAGGTTTAAGTTCTTATTTAGTTTTTATTTTATTTTTATTTTATGTTTATCTTTTATTTTATTTAGGTTTTCTATTTTTTAGTTTAGTTTAGGTTTGAATTTATTTTATTTTATTTTAGTTTAACTTTTATTTTAGCTTATTTTTAGGTTTAGGTTTTTGTTTAGGTTTATATTTTATTTTGGTTTAGATTATTTTATTTATTTTATTTTTAGGTTTTATTTTGTTTAGGTTTAGATTTTATAGTTTTAGGGTTTAGGGTGGGTTGATTTAGAGTTTAGGTTTATGGTGGGAGGTTTAGGGTTTAGGTTTTTAGAGTTTAGGTTTTAGTGTTTAGGGTTTAGGGTTTAGGGTTTAGTTAGGTTTAAGATTTAGTTTAGGTTTTAGTTTAGGGTTTAGGTTTTAGTTTTTTAACGAGAACAAGATTCAACATTTCTTCTTTTTGATTTCATCAACCAAGTTACACACCAAGTTCTCTAAGACACATGTGACTACAAAGATAGAAAATGAGCATGCATAGAGCAAATCAAAGACCCTAGATAACTAGAATCATCTTTACTATAAAGACATAGTTCCAAGCAGATCATATCAATGCTCTCCTAGTAGCAGATCCACCATCATATGATCTATCCCTCTGCCACCACCATTGTAATTTTGGCTCCTACCACCCCATAACCACCATGCTCACCACCACCTCCATATCCAATTAGTTCCCCACCACCACTATCAGTTACATGTACTATTTAGCCTCCATCGCTAAATCTAGATTAAGCAAGTTTGACAGTGATATTCTTGTCGTCAAGGATCTGCCCATTCTTAAGGTTTAGGTTTTTTTTAATTTATTTAGGTAATTTAGGTTTAGATTGAAGGTTTGGGGTTTGGGGTTTAGGGTTTAGGGTTTGGGTTTAGGGTTTAAGGTTTAGGCTTAAAGTGTAAGATTTATGATTTAGGGTTCAGTGTTTTAAGGTTTATGATTTTAGGGTTCAGGGTTTAGGATTATTGTTCAAAGTTTAGGGTTTAGGGTTTAGGGTTTAAGGTTTTTTAGGGATTAGGGTTTAAGGTTTAGGGTTTAGGATTTAGGGTTTAAGGTTTACGGTTTAAGGTTTTTTTAAAAAAACATTAGTGTAAAGTGATAGGTTTAGGTTTTTTAATTTATTTAGTTTAGTTTTTATTTATTTTAGTTTATTTTATTTTTATTTATGTTTATTTTTTTATTTAGTTTAGTTTATTTTTTTAGGTTTATTAATTTTAGTTTAAGTTTTTTATTTTAGTTTATTTTTTGGTTTAGGTTTATTTTTTAGTTGAGTTTTATTCTTATTTTATTTTTTAGGTTTATGCTTTTTTTTTAGGTTTAGGTTTACATTTTAATTTTAATTTTTTAGGTTTAGGTTTTAGGTTTTTACTTTAGGTTTTATTTTTTAGTTTAGGTTTAGGTTAATTTTTAGTTTATTTTATTTAATTTAGTTTAGGTTTATGTTTTGTTTTAGTTTATGTCAGGTTTAGGTTTTATTTAGTTTAGTTTAGCTTATTTTAGTTTAGGTTTAGGGTTATTTTATTTTGTTTATTTTATTTTAATTTTAGGTTTAGGTTTTTTTTTAGTTTATGGTTTAGGTTTTATTTTTTATTTATTTTTAGGTTTTAATTTTTGGTTTATATTTTAGGTTTAGGTTTTTATTTAGTTTTTATTTTATTTTATTTTAGGTTTCTTTTATTTTTATTTTACATTTTCTTATTAAGATTTTTTATTCTTAGGTTTATTTTATTTTTTAGTTTAGTTTCAGTTTATTTTATTTTATTTTTTGTTTAATTTTATTTTATATTTTATTTTATTTTTAGGTTTAGGTTTTTATTTTATTTTATTTCTTTAGTTTATTTAGGTTTAGGTTTATTTATTTATTTATTATGTTTTATTTAGTTTAAGTTTAGGTTTTTAGGTTTTTAGGGTTTAGGGTTTAAGGTCTAAGGTTTTTGGTTTAGGGTTTAGGGTTGTACGTTTTAGGACATAGGGTTTAGGGTTTAGGGTTTAGGTTTTAATTTAGAGTTTAGGGTTTAGGGTTTTGGGTTGTAGATTTAGTGTTTAGGCAGAGTTTTAGGTTTATGATTTAGGGTTTAGGGTTCTTTTTAAATTAAGTAAACAAGTAGGTTTAGGTTTATTTAGTTTAGGGTTTAGGTGTTTAAATTTTAGTGTTTAGGATTTAGGGTTAGGGTTTAGGGTTTAGGATTTAGTGTTTAGGGCTTATGGTTTTTAGGGTTTAGGGTTTAGGGTTAAGGGTTAGTTTAGGGTTTAGTTTAGGGTTTAGGGTTTAGGGTTTAAGGTTTAGGATTTAGGGTTTAGGGTTTAGTATTTTTACGATTAGGGTTTAGGGTTTAGGGTTAGTTTAGGGTTTAGGGTTTATAGTTTAATGATTAGGGTTTTGGGGTTTTGGGTTATGGTTAGGGTTTAGGGTTTAGAGTTTAGGGTTTTTTAGGGTTTAGGGTTTAGGGTTTTCGGTTTAGAGTTAGTTTTAGGGTTTGGGGTTTAGGTTTTAGGGTTTTCGTTTTAGGGCTTTTTATAAAACAAAATATTAAGTAAACCGTTAGGTTTAGGTTTATTTAGTTTATTTACTTTATTTAGTTTCTTTTTCTATTTTTATAGTTTATTTTATTTTTTATTTTTATTTTTTTTATTTTTTTATTTTAGGTTTATTTATTTTAGTTTACGGTTTTTTATCTTAGTTTATTTTTTAGATTTAGGTTTAGGTTTATGTTTATGTTTATTTTTTTAGTTGAGTTTTATTTTTATTTTATTTTTTAGGTTTAAGTTTACTTTTTTATTTTTAGATTTATGTTTATGTTTTTATTTTATTTTTTTAGGTTTAGATTTGAGGTTTTTATTTTAGGTTTATTTTTAGGTTTTATTTTTAGTTTAGATTTAGGTTTATTTTTAGTTTATTTTATTTAGCTTAGGTTTAGGTTTAGGTTTAATTTATTTTAGGTTTAGGTTTAGGCTTTATATATTTTAGTTTAGTTTATTTTAGTTTAGGTTTAGGTTTATTGTATTTTTATTTTAGATCTAGGCTTTTTTTTTTAGTTTAGGGTTTAGTTTTGCTTTTTATTTATTTTTTATTTTTATTTTTTAGGTTTACATTTTTATTTAGTTTTTATTATATTTTCTTTTAGATTTAATTTATATTTATTTTACATTTATTTTTATTATATTAAAGTTTTTTATTATTAGGTTTATTTTATTTTTTTTTGCTTAGTTTAGGTTGTTCTTTATTTTATTTTATTTATTTTTATTTTTATTTTTATTATTTTTTAATTTAGGTTTTTATTTTATTTTATTTTTTATTTTATTTTGGTTGAAGTTTATTTATTTATTTTATTTTAGGATTTATTTATTTTAGGTTTAGGTTTTTAGGTTTAGGGTTTAGGGTTTAGGGTTTAGGGTTTTAGGGTTTTAGATTTTAGGGTTTAGGGTTAGAGTTTAGGGTATAGGGTTTAGTGTTTAGGCTTTAAGGTTTAGGGTTTTTAGGGTTTAGGGTTTAGGTTTTAGGGTTTAGGGTTCTGGATTTGTGGTTTAGGGTTTTGTGATAATTGATCAACCTAGGGTGATCAACAATCATGATGGGAGATTTTGATGGGCTTGGTTCAATCCAATTTTGGTAGGATTAGAACTTGGCTCAAATAGGTCAAATTAGCCATTTTGGGTCAAGTGGACCAATTGGGTTTAGGTGGCTTGATTTTGGGTTGAGTTTGATTTAGTTGAGTTTATATATGGATTTAGGATTAATATATAAATTTAATTGCAATGGGCTTGGGTTAAAATGGGTTTTGGTTCATTTGAACATTTCAAGTTAGAAAGGATAAGTTGGGTTTGACTTGGGTTGATTTTAGTTTGGCTTGATGATTGTAGATTTCATTTATACTTATGAATATGATTAAAGGTATGATTGATTCATGAGAAAATCAATTGAATTTGGGTTTTAGAATGAAGGAATTTGGCTAAGTCCATGGAGTTGCGTCATGTGGCTTAAGTTTGGATTTTGATTTGGTTTGATTTAGTTTTGATGATTTAAATGTATATTTCATTTAAATTTTGAAAGATGATTGAAAATATGATTGATTTGTGAAAATCAATTGAGTTTGACTTGATTTTGATTAATATTAGCTAAGTCCATGGGATAGGTCATATGGCTTAGGAAGGGTTTTGATTTAATTTGATTTAGTTTGATTTACTTTTGATCATTTGAATGTATATTTGATTTATATTTAGGAAGATGATTGAAGATATAAATTCATTATGAGAAACTCAATTTATTTTGGATTGATTTGGATTAATATTTGGCTAAGTCCATAGGATAGGTCATATGGCTTGGGAAGGGTTTCAAGTTCGAATTTGATCATGGGCTTCAATCATTTGGTTTTGGAATTTGGTTTGGATTTGGATTTGAATTTGATGTTTGAATTGAACTTGTGGTATGGTTTGAGAAGGTGAACATGGATTGGATTTGGGTTGTAGGGTAGGTGGACTATCTTAATCCCTAAGGCATAACCTAATATGGTTAACCCTTCTAAGTCTTTAGGCTTAGGTTAAGTGTTTACTATTATTAGAAGTGTCTTATGACTAGGAAGTCTTGATGTCTAGAAGACTCTAGTCTAAGATGGAAGATTGAATCACACTCCAAAGTGAGGTCACAAGGCTTAGGCTCCATAGCTACCCTTGGAGATAGATGATTGGATGACCGAAGCCAAGTTTCACATTATAGACACCGATACATCTTTCAATGCTTTGCTTGGGAGACCATGCATACATGAGAACAACATCATTCCATCCTCTCTACATGTATGAAGTTGTGAGAGGTGGGATCATCTTTGTGTCAAAGGAGATCTCAAGCCATTTATAGTTCGAGGTCATATATAAGGATGCTTACTACCTCCCTCAAAATCAACAAGTGTATTCTGAACTTGGCCAAAGTTTAAAATAAAAGAAAAGAAAAAAAGAAAAAAGAAAAGAAAAGAAAAAGAAAAGAAACGAGAAAATGAAAAAGAAAATAAAAGGGAGCAGAAATAGACTTAGAGGAGGAAGTGGAGCCTTACTTTAGATACCACCCATAGTTCGTTACTCCATTCGAACATATGGGTAGGATGACCTGACCTCCACCAGGAAGAGGAAGAGGGCAGTTCAGAGGCAGTCCCAAGGGTGGAAAACCTCCTTATTGGCCACCTATTAGAAGATATGTCCCATCTACTAAGAGTACACTTGTTATTCATATAGACTTAGAATCTAGTTCATAGGATGAGTCTTATATAGTTAGTACACCAACCAGCTCTTCTCAGTAGTAGATTCCTTTGGAGGTGACACTTGAGTCAGATAGCGATGAAAATCGGGCTCCAAAGCAAAGCATAAGTGTATCCAAGTCTATATGTGAAACAATTAGCATCAGTTGGGAATCTTAGCTCTAACCTTACTTTCCTCTCAAAAAGTTGAGTGTTTGGTAGTTAAGGAAGCCCTAAGTCATCCACAAGTGTGAAGACTCAGAGGTTCTTTCTGGGAGCATCATCCTCAAGTCAAGAAGTTGATGTAGAACTTGAGAATGATTCATATAAAGATTTAATAGAATTACTTTTTTAATGGTACTTTCCTTGTGTTCATAATTTAGCAAAGAAAGGGTTAATCCCATATACTTGGTCAAAGCATGTCTTACAAAGAATATGGAAGAACAAATGCTAAAGCTCTCAATCAAGATTGAGACTAGGAATCAGTATAGTGGGTCTAGTCGATGATGACGATTACTACTTAGTCATCACCAATTATTTGGAATCTAATAGGTTTTTTTCAAATCTCACAAACTCATATGAGGAGTTGTGCTTAGAAACTTTAGATGATCCAGATGATTTTGAAGTCAAATATGCACTGTCGGAGTTTGAAGAAGACATGATCAAGTTAACCATCGATGAGCTCAAGGAAATCAACTTAGGAATTGAAGAAGATCCACGCCCAACATACATCAGTTCTTTGTTGAATGAAATTGAAACCAATGACTTAGTTAGGCTATTGATTGAGTTTAAGGACTACCTTATAGGCAGTTATGAAGAGATGCCTAGATTGGCTCTTTATGTAGTGGTCCATAAACTAGTAATAGAGCCCTGCTTTCTATCAAGCAAGCTCCTAGATGCATGTGATTAGACATAGAATAATAGGTCATTTATGAAGTCAAGAAATTGATCAATGTTGGCTTCATCAAAAGAAAAATACCTACTTGGTTGTAATGTCATCCCAGTTAAGAAAAAGAATGACCAAATTCACATATGCATCGATTTTAGGGATTTAAATAAGGCATGTCTAAAAGATGAATTTTCACCACCAATCCCAGAGTTGATGGTGGACGTTGTCTCATCTCATGCAGTCTTCTCTTTCATGGATAGCTCATCTAGATATAATCAAATAAATATGGCCCCTGAAGATGAAAGAAATATTGCTTTAGAACCTCGATCAAAATTTATTGCTATAAGGTCATGCCTTTCAACCTTAAAAATATTGGTGCTACATACCAGCGGGATATGAGTCGAATCTTCGAGGAACTCATTCATCATCAGGTTGAGTGCTATGTCAATGATCTTGTGGTCAAAAGTAAAGAAAAGGAAGAATATCTCTTTGACTTAAGAGTAGTTTTTGAATAGTTAAGATAATTTAACATCTCTTTAACCCCCTGAAGTGTACATTCGGAGTAGCTTCAGAGAAATTCCTTGGGATTATTGTCCGACAGCAGGGAATCAAAATCAATCCAGAGAATATCAAGGTGATATTAGAAATTCCACCCCCTAAAATTTAACTCAACTCAGATCATTCCAAGGGCGGTTGGCATAACTAAGATGCTTTATATCCAACTTATCGAGAAGATGTCAGACATTCTCAACACTTGCCAAAAATGATGCCAAGTTTAAGTGGGATGATAAGTGTGAGTGTGCCTTCAAAGACATCAAGCATTACTTGATGATGTCATTCTAATAGCCCTATCACAAGCTGCTCATACTTTAAACTGTTATGTTAGATGACTCCCTTGGTGCTTTATTGGACCAAGCTAATGATGAAGGGAAGGAAAATACACTCTACTACATTAGCCATCATCTAATCCTTGTCGAGGCTAATTATCCACCCATTGAGAAGCATTGCTTAGCTTTAATTTTTGCATCCCAAAAGCTACAACACTACATGCTTCCTCATAAGGTGAACTTAATCTCTAAGATCAATCCTATAGTATCTCATGAAATGTATTATATGGTTGGCGATGGTCCGTGATCCTCTCACAATTTGACATTAGCTTTGCACCCCTCCGTGCAGTGAAAGGATAAGCGTTATCCAATTTCTTAGTAGCACACCCACCTCCTGCTAACTCTCCACTTAGTGATGATTTCCCCAATGAACAAATCATGAACATAGGGGATACTAGCATTCACTGCTGGGAGATGTACTTTGATGGTGCAGCATTCTCTCAAAGAGGAGAAGAACCATAATCTAATATTCCAAGAAAGGTAAGGGTAGGAATAGTTCTCTTAACTTTGGACCACGATGTGTTGAGATTCTCATATCATATGTCCAATCCTTACACCAAAAATGAAGCTAAATATGAGGCTCTGATTATCAACCTTGAGTTAGCCATTACTCTAAGCATTGAGAACATCAACATCTTTGAGGATTCTTAGCCAGTTATTAACCAAATCGTTGGGTCCTATAAGGTTATAAAGCCCAAGCTCCATCACTACCATAAGTACACAATGGAGTTGTTAGCCTAAATCCTAGAGGTTACCATTTATAAGATTCCTCGAGGAGAGAACGCTGTAGCATATGCTTTAGCCAAGTTTGCCAAGGAGTTGACATGTCCAAAGGATGAGTCTATATCAATAAAGGTCCAAAATAGACAAGTCTTTAACATTATTGATATTGAACTCATCAAAAAGTACTCCCTTGAAGGGGAGGTTGCTATTTCCAAGAAGGATGAGGAGTTAGACTGGAGGCAACCATTCATGGATTACCTAAATAAAGATAAACTACCTCAAGAGAAGTCTCAAGCCCATCAGATGAAGCAAAGTACTTTCCTATGCTCTAATGGATGGTGTCTTATACTAGCAATCTTTCGATCATATGTGATTATGTTATTTAGACAAGCATGAAGCCCATAAGATCGTGACTGAGGTATACTCAAGATTATGTGGAACCAATCGATCCAAGATGAAAGCTATGATCAAGAGATTAGGATACTACTAGCCATCGATGATCAAATATTGCATAGATACAACTAGGCGATGCCACCAAAATCAAATACACGGTGTGATCCTACATCAACCACCCAACATTCTATATCTTACATTGGCCTCATGGCCATTCAAGTGTTGGGGTTCTGACATTGTGGGTCTGATTGATCCTGCTTCTTCCAAGGGTCATCGGTTCATCTTAGTTACTACTGACTACATTTCCAAATGGAAGAAAGTTATTCCACTCAGAGATGTCACAGCTCAGCATGTGCTTCAATTTTTAGGAACCATATCGTATATAAGTTCAGAGTGCCTCAATGAATTATATCTGATAATGGTACTATATTTAAGAGCACTGAGATCAACAACTTTGCCCGGGGACACAACATAGATTGGATATATTTTACCATCAACTACCTGAGGGCAAATGAATTAATAGAAACCTTCAACAAAACTCTCATCTTGCTAAAGAAGACACTCAACAATAATAAGCGATAGTGGCATGAGCAGTTAGTGAAGCCTTGTGGGCCTAATGCACCATATATAGAACTCCAACTCAATCTACTCCTTTCTCCTTAGTGTATGGGTCCAAATCCATTCTACCATTAAGAGTCCAACTCCCATCACTAAGGATAGTTGTGGTAAGATCATATAGCGAATGCCAAGTTACGTTAGAGAGATCAAGGTTTGGAGGAGAGAGCTTGTGAGCATGCCAAAACCTTGAGTTGTACAAAGCTAAAATGATTCAAGATAATAATAAATTGTTCCATCCAAGAGCTTTTTAAATAAGAGAGCTTATTTTAGTTCCAATGAGAGTAATTATTGCCCGTCATAAGATGGGAGGCAAGTTTGAACCCACATAGGAAGGCCCTTTAGCCATATAGAAGGCCTACTAATGAAGATCTTATCAGCTTATTAATCATACGGGAGAGCGCCATATGCTTCCAATCAATGGGCTCTACTTAAATAAATATTATAAATCATATTTAAAAATAATTAACATCAATGAAAATACCATTTTGAATTCAATCTCTTCCATGTCAAAAGTATTCTTATTTAGGAATCCGCCATGATGTATTTAGGGTAGGTGTAAGGAACCCGAGCATCATCCTATCCTTCATTGACACAACACAAATACAAACTACACACAAACATATAAAACAAAAATATATATTTTATCTCAGGCTACCCTGAGTTGAGATAACACCCCTAGCAGAACTCACTCAGTAGCTGCTTTAGGTCGGGTTGACGTGCTACCCTGCTAGTGTGTCACCCCAGTGGTGTTCTTGCTTTGGAGGATGTAAGTATGCTATGCTTTCCTTCCTTACTTGGCCACTGCACACCAATGAGCGCCTTGTTAGTTTGGTAGGCCTTAATGCATGGCCGGTAAGCTACCTCATGTTGGCTTTGTTTAAAAGGATGTGAGTCTACTACACTTTCTTCTTGGATTAGCCTTCATTCACTGACTGGATCGAGTATATTTGAGGTTTAAGATAAGTCCCCTAGTGGATCCTTCCCTCCTGACTACTTCAAGTCTAGGTCTAGTCTTTCCTCGGTGCTCCACTTAGTAGTCACTCTAGGTCAAATAACATTTATCCTGTCGATGACAGATTATCCAAATGATTAGTTCCACTTGAAAAGTTGTAGGCCTACATGCTTTCTTTCCAGATAGATCATTGCATATCGACGAACACCTTAGGTTGGTTGGGTCTCACTATGTTGACTGATAAACCACTCATGCTGACAGATACACTTTAGGTTGGTTGATTCTCGCACCTTAGGATACACCACTCATGGAAGATGTAAGTCTGCCATGTTTTCTCCTTAAGTTGGCCACCATACACCTATAGGGTTTCTTTTTCAAGGCTCAAGATAATGCCCTTAATAAAACCTCCCTTATGGGAACTATATTTGGATCACATCCTTTGCGACCCCATTTTGATACTACTCAGGTTACTATCAGATTGGATAGTTCCCCTTTCATAGTAACCACCCCTGTGGTTGGAGAATCCATCCTGTGGATGTGCAGATTCTCCCTTGGTCCAATAAATCTGAGATAGGTCAAGGCCTACATAACCCCTTCTTAGTGTGGTCCCTCGCACACCAATAGAATCCATGCAAACATATAAACAAAATATATATTAACTTATGGATTAAAAGAACACCACTAGTGGTACCTTTTCCCAAGCAAGCATCCTATCTTTAGGGCGGTGTTAGCAAAACTCCTTTTCGAAATCGCTTGGCTACTCTTGAGTCAATATAAGTTCCTAGCAGCATTCACTCAGTAGTGAGGTCAATTTGTTGTGCTACCAACAAGTCACCCCAGCGGTTGTTCCCTACTTTAGAAGATGTAAGTCTACTATGCTTTTTTTCAAGCACAGCCATTGCACACCGAAAGTCAACCCCTTAGGTTGGCTAGATCTACCCCACAGCTAGTAGATTATCCCTTTGGATTTGTAAATCTGAGATAGGGAAAGTATGATATATCCCCTTCTTAGTGGTCCATCATACACTAACATCATCCATAAATTAAATCTATCAAATTTGACCAAGCTCACATCCCCAAGAGATATGCCCTCAGTTCAAAAGCAAACTAAACCAAACAAACCATATCAAATCACATGAAATTAAGATAAAATTAATATTGATTACCTTTGAGTTGACATAAGTCCTCAACGACATTCACTCAATAGTCACCTTGGGTCAGGTTAAATTTGTTGTGCATCCGATAGGTCACCCTAGATGTTGTTCCTCACTTTGGAAGATGTAAGTCTGCTACGCTTTCTTCCTAGCACAGCCATTGCACACTGAAAGGAAAAATTAAACCAACTCCCCTAGTTGAGTCTAAATCAAAGAAATCCAATCAAACTCTTATTCCTAGTGGATACATCCCCAAAATAATCTATGAAATTAAACTCAAATCCTAATCCCTAGCAGATAGCCCAAACTTGCTTCCCTAGTGGAAGCTTCATATACCCTATCCCCAGCAGACTCGAGCCCATATCTCTAGCAAATATGCATCCACATCAATTAAAACAAAACAAATTAAATTCGATTCGATCTTAATCCCTTGTGGATTATAGATTCTTATCCCCAGGAAATCTTCTTTCCATAAATCATATAATCAAATCAAATTCACACCTTATCCCCAATAGATTTTCTTTTTCTATGCCTACATAGACTCCTCACATGTCATGTCCAATGCATGTGTGTTCCCCTAGTAGATCTCCCTCCATTTCCTTGACATTGAATTCTCATCAAATCTTTCTTCTCTTATGCACACCTTTAATACTTCAACCAAAAGGCTAACAATGTATACGTTCAAATTACATCATCTTAACATTGTAATCAACATTTTATGATTTGTGATGGTGCAAGCTCAAACTAACTATACAATATGATGCTAAACATATTATAGTGTGAATTAACACACTATATTATATTATAATATATGATGTTATATTATAAGTTGCTATAATATAATATATTGTCTAACATTACACCTCATTAGAATCATTTAAAAAAAACAAACAATAAATTTTTTTCAAAATATGAATAATGTTCATTTTGGATGTAAAATTGTTGTTTTTTTTAGAAACGGTACAAAACAGCATAATTTTTTGTGTTGCTTCTTGGTGTGTGCCGTGAATTTGGCCAAATTCTTCCATCTCAACATTAAAAACTTTTTTGTGAGTTTTGACCCAATGTATTATAACAAAAGTAAAACACATTAAAATGTATAATAACATTTAGAAACACGCAAATATTCATATATATGTGAAGTTATATTGTTATGTACATTAAATTTTAATATGCTTTCATATTTGCTTCGTTCGGTTACGTATTGCTAAAATAAATCACTTTAATCAAAAAGTTTATAAAATTTGGTTAAAAAATGAACATTTATTTTGGATGCAAAATTCCATTCTTTTGATTAAATGGCACACCATAGCACACTCCCAATGATGTTCCCTAAATCTTACCTTAAATTTGGCCAAATCCCATCATCTCGTCCTATAAATTAGAATTTTAATGAATTATACCAATACAAACTCTACTTCATTATACTATAACAAACTAAAATATGTTAAACAACAAGTAGTAATACACAATAGTATGCTATAATGCATGATGCTACACTATGTTATGAAATCCTATATTATAATACACCATAACATATTATATTATATTATATTGCATATCACATCACAAGGGATTTCTTAAAACAAAAAAAATCATAAAATTAGTCTAAAGAATAAAAACCTAAATATTTTAGTCATATCACGAACATATTTTAAATTGAAATAATAAATTATGATACCATGCTCTACCTATTATGAATTTGGCCAAATTCAACCATTTTAAAGTCTAAATCAACATTTTTATAAATAATTCTAATTTAGGCTCGACTGTATGATTGTAAAATACTAAAAGAATTTAAAATGCGTAGAAAAATACATTATGATATATGATGTTATACTATGCTACGACATATAATATTTATTTTGAACCTAAAATCTTACTTTTTTAGTAGTATACCTTTGGTACTACAACCTAATTACACTTCAAATTTAACAAATTTAATCATCGATTTATTAAAGAATATTTTATGATTTATATTAATATAGACTATAGACAATACATTAATATACTAAAACATTTCAAAACATCTTATAACATCCAAAAACACATCACTACATGCTCAAATATATGATGCTACATTATAATATAATATATGGTAATATAATATGATTTAGGGTTAGGGTTTAGGGTATTCAAATCTCTAATAGTCAAGGGAAAGTCTCTTGAAGACATTTTCTTTAGCTACCATAACTATGTTAGGATTAGGTCATTCTATAGATCTACTCCTAATGACATCTTTATTCAAGGTTTAGGGTTTAGGGTTTAAGGTTTGCATTTAAGGTTAGTTTAGGGTTTAGGGCTTAGGGTTAGTTTAGGGTTTATGGTTTAGGGTTTAGGGTATAGGGTTTAGGGTTTAGGGTTTAGGGTTTAGGGTTGTAAGTTTTATGGTTTACGGTTTATGGTATTAAGGTTTAAGGTTTAGGGTTTAGGGTTTAGGATTTATAAAACAGTAAGTTTAGGTTTATTTAGTATAATTTTTATTTTTTTTAGTTTATTTTATTTTTATTTTTATTTAGGTTTTTTTTAATTTTAATTAGTTTAGTCAATTTATTTTAAATTTATTTATTTTAGTTTAGGTTTTTTATTTTAGTTTATTTTTTAGGTTTAGGTTTAGGTTTAGGTTTATTTTTAGTTGAGTTTTATTTTTATTTTATTTTTTAGGTTTAGTTTTTTTATTTTTTTGTTAGGTCTACATTTTTTATTTTTTTTTAGGTTTAAATTGTAGTTTATTTTAAGTTTTTTTTAGTTTAGGTTTTAGTTTATTTTAGTTAATTTTTTATTTAGTTTAGGTTTAGGTTTAGGTTTAGTTTAATTTTTTTGTTTAGGAAGTTTATTTATTTTAGTTTAGCTTATTTTAGTTTAGGTTTAGGTTTATTTTATTTCATTTATTTTATTTTTTTTAAGCTTAGGTTTTTTTTTAGTTTAGGGATTAGGTTTTATTTTTTATTTATTTTTAGTTTTACTTTTAGTTTAGGTTTTTATATAGCTTTTATTTTATTTTATTTTAGGTTTTTTATTTTTATTTTACGTTTAGCTTTTATTTTAATTAGCATTTTATTCTTAGGTTTATTTTATTTTTTAGTTTAGTTTAGGTTTTTATTTAAGTTATTTTATTTTATTGATATTTTTTATTTTATTTTATTTTTAGGTTTATGTTTAGGTTTTAGTTAGGTTTTTATTTTATTTTATTTATTTTATTTATTTTATTTTATTTTATTTATTTTATTTTATTTAGGTTTAGGATTTTTTATTAAGTTTTATTTTGTTTAAGTTTAGATTTTTATATTTTTAGGGATTAGGGTTTAAGGTTTAGGGTTTACTATTTAGGCTTTAGGGTTTAGGGTTTTTAGGGTTTAGGGCTTAGGCTTTAGGGTTTATAGTTTATATGGTTTAGGGTTAGCGTTAGGGTTTAGGGTTTAGTGTTTAGGATTTAAGGTTTAGGGTTTAGGGTTAGTTTAAGGTTTAGGGTTTAGGGTTGTAGGTTTAGGGTTGTATGTTTAAGGTTTAGGGTTTAGGGTTAGTTTTTGGGTTTAGGGTTTGGGTTTAGGTCTTAGGATTTAGAGTTTTTTTTAAATTAAGTAAATTGTTAGGTTTGAGTTTATTTAGTTTATTTATTATTACATTTTTATTTTTATTTAGGTTTATTTTTTATTTTAGTTTAGTTTAGTTTATTTATTTTAGTTTTATTTATTTTAATTTATATTTTTAATTTTAGTTTATTTTTTAGGTTTAGGTTTAGGTTTATGCTTACTTTTTTAGTTTAATTTTATTTTTATTTTATTTTTTAGGTTTTAGTTTTAATTTTTACTTTTAGGTTTAGGTTTAGGTTTTTATTTTATTTTTTTAGGTTTTTAATTTAGGTTTATTTTTATGTTTTATTTCTTTCATTTAGGTTTAGGTTTATTTTTTATTTTATTTTCATTTATTTACTTTAGGATTTAGGTTTAGTTTATTTTAAGTTTAGGTTTAGGGTTTATTTTAGTTTAGGTTTAGGCTTATCTTATTTTTTTTCCTTTAGTTTTAAGTTTTTTTATTAATTTAGGGATTATGTTTTATTTTTTAATTTATTTTTAGGTTTAGGTTTTTATTTTATTTTATTTTAGATTTATTTTATTTTTATTAAACATTTAGTTTTTATTTTATTTAGGTTTTTTCTTCTTAAGTTTATTTTATTTTTTATTTTAGTTTAGGTTTGTATTTAATTTTTTTAGTTTATTTTTATTTTTATTTTTTTTATGTTTGGGTTTAGGTTGGGGTTTTGGTTTTAGTTTATGTTTTAGTTTAAATTTTTTTATATTTTATTTTATTTAGGTTTATAATTTTTTATTTATTTTATTTTTAGGTTTTATTTAGTTTAGGTTTAGATTTTTAGGTTTTTATGGTTTGGGGTTTAGGGTTTAGTGTTTCGGGTTTAAGATTTAGGGTTTATGGTTGTAAGTTTTAAGGCTCAGGGTTTAGGGTTTAGTGTTTAGGGTTGTAGGTTTATGGTTTAGGGTTTAAGGTTTAGGGTTAGGGTTTTTATTTTTTATTTTATTTTTTATCTTTTTTTAAATTAAGTAAACTCATAGGTTTATGTTCATTTAGTTTAGTTAGTCTATTTTTTTTATTTTAGATCATTTTATTTTTTATTTTTATTTAGTTTACTTTTTAATTTTATTTAGTTTAGTTTATTATTTTAGTTTAGGCTTATTTTTATTTTATTTTATTTAGGGTTTAGGTATAGGCTTAGGTTTATTTTATTTTAGGTTTAGGTTTAAGTTTTATTTATTTTAGTTTAGCTTATTTTATTTTTATTTTAGATTTAGGTTTTTTTTGGTTTAGGGTTTAGGTTTTATTTTATTTATTTTTAAGTTTTATTTATAACTTTATTTTTTAGGTTTTAATTTTTCTTTAGTTTTTAGTTTAGGTTTAGTTTTTATTATATTTAGGTTTCTTATTTTTTTAGTTTAGTTTAGGTTTTTATTTATAATATTTTAGTTTAGTTTTTATCTTTTTACTTTATTTTCTTTTTAGGTTTAGGTTTAGGCTTAGGTTTTTTTAGGTTTTTATTTTATTTTATTTTGGTTTAAGTTTTTTTTTAGGTTTAATTTAGTTCAGGTTTAGGTTTTTAGGTTTTAGGGTTTTGGTTTAGTTTAGGTTATTTGAGGGTTTAGGGTTCAAGGTTTAGGGTTTGGGGATTAGGGTTTAGGGTTTAGGGTTTAGGGTTTAGGTTTTAGCATTTAGGGTTTAGGTTTTAGGGTTTACAGTTTAGGGTTTAGTTTTTTTAGGTTTAGGGTCAGGGTTTTTAGGGTTTAGGGTTTAGGTTTTAGGTCTAGGGTTCAAGATTTTAATTTAGGGTTTTTGGTTTTTGGTTTTTTTTTAATAAAGAAAAAATTCATATACAATATTTCTCTTTTTGATTTCATCAAACTAGTAACACACTAGGTTTTTAAAGACACAAACAATGACATAGATAAAAAATGTGCATGCATAGAGTAAATAAAAAAACCCTAGATAACCAGAATCGTCTCTACAATAAACGGAGAATTCTATAAGCAGTAGATTGGATTGGCCATTCTTCAATTTCTCTATTTCCCATCAAAACCACCCTGGCCTCTCGAGTAGCGGGATCCACCATCATAACCCCGATATCTCCCTCTGCCACCACCACAACTATAACCTCCGTCGCTCCTCCCACCTCCATAACCACCACTGCTTCGACCACAACCTCCATATCCACCAACACCTCCAGATCTCCCACCACTGCTACGATAATCACCTTACTCGCCTCCACCGCCAAAACTGGGATCGAGCTCGTTGATGGTGATGTTCCTGCCATCAAGGTTTTATCCATTCTTAGGGTTTAGGACTATTAGGTTTTGCGGTTTAAGTTTATTTTTTAATTTATTTAGTCACTTTAGTTTAGTTTTGCTCACCATGGGATAGTGGAGGGTGGTTTAGTTTGGGATTTGAGTGGTTTATTAGGTGGTTTAGTTATGGGGGTTTAGGGGGAGGTTTAGGATTTAACATTTAGGGTTTAATATTTAGTGCCCAGGATTTTATTTTAGGCTCTGGGTTTAGTGGTTTTTAGATGATGGGTTTAGTGGTTTAAATTGGTTTAGTTAATTTATGGCTCAGGTGGACTCAGTGGCCCAGGGGTTGTGGCTGAGGGCCTAAGATCTAATGCTGTGGCCTGTGGGTTAGTTTATGGTGTGGTTTGTGATTTGGCCTAGGGCTCATGGCTCAGGCAAGAGGTCAGGCCTGTAGGTGCCTCAGTTTACTCAGATTTAGGTTCCGTGGCTCAGTGATCTAGGGTTTATGATCTTTAAAAAAAAGCCAAGCAAACCCAGTAGGTTTATTTAGTTTAATTTTTATTTATTTATTTATTTTATTTATTTATTATTTAGGTTTATTTTAATTTTATTTAGTTTAGTTTATTTATTTTATTTAGTTTATTTTATATTTTAAGCTTAGTTTAGGTTTTATGCTTATTTTTAGTTTAGTTTTTTTTATTTTATTTTTTTTAGGAGTTTATTTTTAGGTTCAATTTATTTTATTTTATTTTAGGTTTAGGTTTTAGGTTTTATCTTAGGTTTATTTTTTATTTATTTTATTTAGTTTAGTTTAGGTTTAGTTTAAGCATTATTTTAGTTTAGTTTATTATAGTAGGATCAGTTTATTTTGTTGTATTTTATTTTTTTATAGGTTTATGTTTTATTTGAGTGGATTAGGTTTTATTTATTTAGGATTTCTTTTTTAAGTTTAATCTTAGGTTTAGGTTTATTTAGTTTTATTTTATTTTATTTTAAGTATATTTTATTTTATTTTATGTTTATTTTATTTTTTTAGGTTTCATTCTTAAGTTTATTTTATTTTAGTTTATAGGTTTTTATTTATCTTATCTTTAATATTTATTTTATTATCTTATTTAAGCCTAAGTTTATCTTATTTTATCTTATTTTATTTAGGTCAGGAAATTTAATCATTAGTTTATTTAGCTTAAGCCCAGTTTTAAGTTGGGGTTTATGCTTCAGCTCAGTTTTTTGAGGTGGCCCAGGGCCCAGTGCCAGCTTAGGGTCAGGCTGGGTCAGTGGGCTGGCTCAGTGGCCTAGCCAGGCAACGATCAGCTCAGTGGTCACCAGGGCCTGTGGGGCTGAGCCCAGCTCACCTGCTTAGTTTAGGGCCCAGGGTAGGGTAATGCCCAGGGCCTAGGTCACAGCCTAGGGTTTATTTAGTTTATCCCATACATATTTATATTATTTTATTTAGTCTATTTATTTATTCTTTTGTTTAGCATTTTATTTTAGTTTATTTAGGTTTACGCTTTTTTTATGAATATTTTGTGTTTTATTTTATCCATCTTTAGGTTTAGGTTTGATCTTTTTTAGGCTTGCCATTTATTTCTTAGGTTTATGTTTAGGTTTTATTTTGGTATTCTTTAGTTTTATTTTTTATTTATTTTGGTTTATTTTTAGTTTATTTTATTTTATTTAGTTTGGTTTAGGTTTAGTTTTATTTATTAGGTTTAGTTTTATTTATTTTAGTTTAGTTTTATCTAGTTTAGTTTGGTTTATTCTTTTACATTTTTTCTTTATTTTTCATTTGTGGTTTTTTTTTTGGTTTATTTTTTAAGTTTTGTTGTTATTTAGTTTTTTATTTAGTTTTATTTAGTTAAACTTTATTTTATTTTAGATATTTATTATTTGTTTTTATCTAGCTTATTTATTTGTTATTTTAGTTTATTTATTTATATTTTATTTATTTAGGTTTTATTTTATTTTATTTAGTTTTTAAATAGTTTATTTTATTATTTAGTTTGGGTATTTAGGTTTAGGTTATAGGCTTGGCTCAGTTTAGTGGCCTAAAGGTCTAAAGTTAGGTGTGTTTAGAGTCAGGATCATTTAAAATCAAACCCGCTTTAGATTTATTAGTTTATTTATTTTATTTTATTTTATTTTTGTTTTTATTTAGTTTATTTTATTTTTAGTTTATTTATTTATTTTAGTTTTAGTTTATGTTTTTATCTTAGTTTATTTTAGGTTTAGTCAGCATGGTTATTTTAGTTTATTTATTTTATTTTATTTTGTTTAGTTTTATTTTATAGTTAGTATAAGTGTTTATTTTTTAGGTTTTTATTTATTTAGGTTTATTTTAAGTTTTATCTTTAGTTTAGGTTTATTTTATTTTATTTTATTTTATTTAATAGGGTTTAGTTTAGTTAATAGCCTAGCTTAGATTTTATTTATTTTAGTTTAGTTTGTCTTAGTCAGGTTTAGTTTAATCATTATATTTAAGATTTAGGTTTTAGTTTAGTTTAGTTTATTTTATTTATTTTAGGTTTAGGTTTTATTTATTTTATATTATTATTAAGTTTATTTTATATTTACATCCAATCTCTTTATTTAGGATTTATTTTAGCATATCAGTTTAGCTTTAGTTTATTTATTTATCAGTAGTTTTATTTTTATCTTATTAATTTTACATTTATGTTTAGCCTAGGTGTTAATTTAGGTATTTTACTACATTTTTTATCTATAGCCTCAGCCTTTATTTATTCTTAGGTCTTATTTAATCAGGCTCAGTCTGGTTTGTGGGCCCAGAGTCAGGTGGGCTTGGAGGGTCTGGGGGGCCTGTGGCCCAGATCAGTGGGTGGCCCAGGGTAAACATGGAGTGAGGTGGGGCCCAGGGTTGCTGGCCCAGGGCTCAGGCCCAGGGCTGCATTTGTGATCCGGCCAGGCCTGTGGTTTTGGGGTCATAGCCAGATTAGTTTTTAGGCTAGTGGTTTTAGGGTTACATGTATTTGGCTCAGGTTTGTTGGTTAGTTTAGTTTGTGGTTTGGTTTTGGTTTTTTTTAAATGCAAAACCAATTTTAAGTTTATTTAGTGTATTTTATTTATTTTAATTTTAATTTATTATTTATTTATTTTAGTTTAATTTATTTTTTAATTTTATCTCAGTTTTATTTTTATTTTTTATATTTTATTTTAGGTTTTATTTTGTTTTATTTTTTAGGTTTACAATAAGTTTATATTTTAAGTTTAGTTTATTTTATTTTATTTTTATTTTAGGTTTTATTTTTCTTTTAGGTTTAGGTTTAGATTGCTTTATTTTTTTTTGTTTTATATTTTAGGTTTTATTTTAGGTTTATTTTAGGTTTTATTTTTTATTTTAAGTTTACGTTTATTTTTAGTTTATTTTATTTTATTTAGTTCAAGGTTTTAGTATAGTTTATTTTAGGTTTAGGTAGTTAGTTTTATATATTTAGGAAAATACTCTAATATAGTTAATGCTAGGGCATCTGTAGTTTAATGCTGAGATGGCTGAATAAGGAAAATGTCTCAAAAATGTTAAATAAGCAAGCGTTCCCACATTATTTTGTTAACCCTAAACCTTAAACCCTAAAACCTATAACTCTAAATCCTAAATCCTAAACCGCAAACCCTTAACCCTAAACCTTAAAAACTAAAAACCTAAACTTAAACTAAATAAAATCTAAAAATAAAATAAATAAATAAACTTAAACCTAAATAAAATAAATAATATAATAAAATAAAAACCTAAATTGAAACGTAAACCTAAACCAAAATTTAAATGCATAACTAAAATAAAATAAATAAAAAAACTAAACTAAATTAAAATAAATAAAAACCTAAACTAAACTTCAAATTAAAATAAACCTAGATTTAGAAAACCTAAATAAAATAAAAACTATATGTAAAATAAAAATAAAATAAACCTAAAATAAAATAATATAAAAACTAAATAAAAACCTAAACCTAAAAAATTAACCTAAAAATAGATAAATAAATAAAAACCTAAACCCTAAAAAAAATATAAACCTAAAAAAACAAAATAAAATAAATAAAATCTAAACCTAAACTCAAAATAAACTAAACCTAAATCCTAAACTAAATAAAATAAAATAAACTAAAAATAAACTTAAACCTAAATTAAAAAATAAATAAACCTAAAAATAAACCTAAAATAAACACCTAAAACCTAAACATAAAAAAATTAAATAAACACCAATACCTAAACCTAAAAAATAAAAGATAAAATCTAAACCTAAAAATAAAAAATCAAAGTAAAATAAACTAAAAAATTAAGCATCAACATAAACCTAAACTTAAAAAATAATCTAAAATAAATAAACCTAAAATACATAAACTAAACTAAATATAAATAAAAAATAAACATAAATAAAAATAAAATAATAAAATAAACTAAAGGAAATAAAAAAATAAACTAAATAAACCTAAACCTACAGGTTTACTTAATTTAAAAAAAAAACCCTAAACCCTAATCCATAAAAACCCAAAACCCCAAAGCATAAACACTAAACCCTAAACCCATAACCTAAACCCTAAACCCTAAAACCATAATCCCTAAAATCTTAATACTTAAACCCTAAACCACATAGAGTTTAGGAATAGAGAAAAGAAAATTGACACCACATAGAGTTTAGGAATATTTTATTTAGATGACCAAATACGGCATTAAGGAATAAGCATATTATCTCAAAAGATAAACATGCTTTTCTATAATGGATTCAATCATTTCAATAAAAAACTCTAAGGTCTGGTGTAGTATATTCCTTTGAACTACATGGAAAAGTAGAACAAGGTCTATTTTATCGTGTGATCATGGTTCCCTATAAAGTCAAGGCTTTATAGTTAATTACATCTTAGGAAGGGTCTCTTCCTAAGAATACTCTCGATTAAAGGAATAAGTGGTCATTCCTAAAGACTACTAAGGTAGCTTTCAAAGGAATGTTTTTTGATGAAATTCAATTGGGAGAGGTCCAAATTGGAGAGAGTTATTTTTAAGAGTCAAATGAAAAAGGGTAGGAAATGTTTATTGATACTGGGATTCCCAGTAGACATTTCATCTATCCTATGATTGGGCTTCAAATTTGGGATTTAATTTTAGAATTCAAGTTATCATTTTCATATAAATCTAGGGCTTAGATTCTAGCAATGCAAGACTGCAGAAATGCCTAGGGTTGAAGACTAATTCCTAAAAGGATGCTTCAGAACCTAGTCTACAGGTACTTTTGACACATGTCAAATGCTCAACCTAGTTCTATCTTAAGAAATCATTGGTCATTCTCCTCACTTGAAGGAACTAACATATCCCTAACTCTTCTAGACTTACAACTTGCCTGGAGAAGGCTGCTAGCTAGCACCACCTAAGTGCATTTTAAAATCATGAGGCTAAGTCATATGAATGCAAGATGGCTAGGCTGTTGCAGTTTTAGGAAAGAAATCTATGAACTTAGACTTACTCCCTAACCCCTAAGATTATGTAGGGTATGAATATGTACCTAACTAATGCATATTTTTCAAATTTTTATAATTTTTGACTCATGATTCACTTAGGTCATAGAAATGCAATTTATGCTTAATGCATGTGATCAAAAAAAGATTATGGGACAAATCAGAATAGAATAAGGTGTACTTCCATCATAGGCTCCCAAAGGTCAAGCCCAGGTTCTCTAACAAGGATGGAAGTCCTTCATTAATCAAGAGTGAAACAATATGATTATACATGATATTAAAACATCCATTGCTACATATTTTGTCTTGCTTTTAATGGCCTAGGCTTTTATATAAAGATTATGAGTTGTATTTATTTTTATGTTTCAATAGATTTAGTTGGGTAGAAAATTTAGTTTACCCTATGAGCCTACGTCCAGGAATACATCACATCACAAACATAGCACAAAAAGTAAACCTAAGAAAAGCATGATGTTCCTATTGTGAACCCAAAATAAATCAAGCCAAATTAAATTATATAAGAAAAATGCCAATGCAACCGAGTACTGTTGTACACCTCAGAAGAAATAAAAATGGGCAACCAAGTTTTGCCCTTATACAACCCAGCCTAGAACTACAAGTTCAAATCTATGGGTCTTCTTTCCAGGAAAGTCTCCTTCTTCGGGGACATCCATCGGGCTCTAAAGGGGACCACCGCACCATCTCCTGGTTGGGTTAGCACTTGCTAATCCTAAACCCCATAGATCCTAACCTAATTCTAAGCTCAAATTTACATTTAAAATTCAAAAGAAATCCTAAGCCATGCAAAATAGATGTTAGGAAATACACACAGCACACAAAGCAGTTTATATTTAACAAACACATGGGCTTAGCATTAGTTGCTTGCCAAGCCCACATGTCTTATGGACTATGTTAAGGGATTTTCAACATCTACAAGCAAACAACAATTTTATGATTTATTTATTATAGTGATCCCTTTAACACAGTCCCCTGCAAAAAATAGTGTCAAATCTAGAAAGAACGCTCTAACATCTACTCTAATGAACAAACAAGCCTAGTATCCGCCTAAAGAAACAAATGACATGTGAAGTACATCACAACATATCACAGGAGATTAAAAGAAAATCATAGAATGATCTAACCTGGATCTAGAGTCCGTGACCTAAGTAATCTAGTGTGTGTAGAAGTGGGGTTTATGTGGCAAGTCTTTGCTAAGCCTTTAAGTTTAAGTTTGAAGTTTGATGTTTGAATTGGTTTAATTTTTACCATTGGTCAGTTTCAATTCAAATGGTTTAATGATTTAATTCCCATTTTTATGTTCATTTTATTTGGTTAAAGTTGTATAGGTTTTCAAGAATGAAGAATGGAATGATTCCATTTTTGGATGGAGCCCTTTCCATTCAACATCCTAAATCCTAATGAAGTTTTAAAAGTCTAACTAAAATCCTTAAGTATTTTAATTAATCCTTTTGATTTTATTTATGTTTGGATTTGATTTATGTTATTTAATTTATTTGAATTGCTTTATTTGATTTAATTTGTTTGATTTATTTCATTTTGAATTAAGTTATATGGATTTCATTTGATTTGTCTTATGTTAATTTAAAGAGTGTGATTTAAGTTTGATTTCATTCAATTTAACTTAAGATATTAAATCTTGGATTTATAAGCTTAAGGTTAAATTTATTAATATGAATTAATACCTTAGGTTTGTTCATAGATAATTCTTAATCTGATTTAATTAACATAGGTTTTAGATTCATTATTTAAATTCATTAAGCATGAGTAGTTTCATTAAACTTAACTTAAGTTGTTTAATTATGTTTGAATTTCATTAAGTATTGATTTTATTATAATTTTGATATTTGATTAAATTCTTTGACTTAGAAAGTTTTGATGAATTTCCCTAAGTATTTCTAATGTTTATTTTAGATAAGTTAAATTTATTTGTTGATTCAATGAATTAATGATTCTTCTTAATTATTATTTAGTTCATATTGACCTAGAGATTTGTAAAATTAAGAATTCCAAATTTATAGACCAATTGAGTTTGAGATAATTATGGCAAGTGGAGTTATATGCCAATTTTATGCTTCTAAAGTTTCAATTTGATTAGAGATGTAAGTAGGGTGTAATTAAGGTTTTAATTATTTCATTAAAACTTAAATTAAGCCTAATTTATTAATATTCATTGATTGATTTTATTTTTAATTTATTCTTCACGGAAATACCTTTCCAATGAGGGTTTATTTATATTTTTTTGGTTAATTAGTTGATTTATTATGATTTAATTAATTTTAAGTCATTTAATTAAATTATTTAATTCTTTTAATTACCTAATTGAGTTAATTAGTGATCTATTAGGTTCATATAGATTCGATTAGGTTTAATTAATATTCTAATATTCATTAATATTCATTATGTTTATTTAAAGTTATTAGATTAAAGTTTTCTAATTATTTCATTAAAGGGTAATTAATTTAATTAATTTATAGTTTAAACACATGAAATTACAATTTCCCTTGAATTCAAAGAATTAAATCCAAAAAAATTTACTTAAGATAAGTTTTAAGTTTAATTTCATTTCCCCAGAGTTTCAAGTTTATTAGATTATTAATTTGAGAGTAATTAGGGTTTAATGTTTTTTAATTAAACCCTAATTAAGTTAAACTTACCCAATAAAACTTGAGGATTTTAATTTCTATGGATTCCTCTCATCAAGATGAATCCATAGAGCTCTTATTTGTAATTTTCTAATTTTTCTCTGATTTTATATGAATTTTTATAGTTTTTGGATTTTAATTAATTAGTCAAACTGTTAATTAACAAATCTTAACGGTTTTAAGTCGGGAGGGTCCCACGTGGCAAAGTTGAAATAAGTGGGATCATTTACAGACCATTTGATCAAAGATCGGACGGTCCATACTGATCCCGTGGTCCTGCGGGATAAGACCGTGTGTCACGCGGCATGCGGGCTGTGTGTCACACATGGGATGAAAATGTATCGCACACTGGAGAAATGTGGATGAGACCATTATCTATCTACGGAAATCTCAATGATCCTTAAGGGATTTAAATCAAATTATGCACCTAGATCTAGACTGTCTGATCCAAATAGAAGGATTGGATGATCTGGAGACCATTTTCTTCCCTAAATTGTAAAACTTGATCATCGTTGATTGTTTTCCATCAACTGGCAGTGATCAACAATTAATTATGCCTCAATTTTGATCCCAAATGAATTGGGATCAATCTATGCAGTTATATCCATTTGGAATTCTGACTTTCTTTGAAAAGGCCCATAACTGAAAGTGTGAAGAAAATAGGGGAGGACGTCAATGGAAAACTTGGATACTGGCAATCTCCGGCAATGAGGTTGATTCCATAAGCTTTAGATCGATGCAACGAACTTGTGGCTGGCGTTTGGCGGCTTACTTCCACGTGGTTTGTCCCCTTGACCGAGCTCCCTACCATAGATCTCAGCCTTGGTGATTCTCGGCCTTCCCAGTGCCAAATGATTTGAGTAAGGGCTCGATTTGGATTGCCTCGAGCACTAGAACGTGTATGTGTCTTCAATTTGGGGTGAAATACTCTCCTTTGGATTTCACCATTTGCTTCTTTGGTGTGAATGTTTTACACGAGGTGGCCTGAGAAAGGTGTTGAACTTCCTCCTTAGTCTGAACATAATAAAATGTTCAGAGGGAAGGAGCTTCCTTGCATGTTTTCCATGCATGGTAGCACTTTACTCCTTTCCTCTTCTTTTTTTCTTCCTTGGAGAAGCCAAATCCTTGTTGGCTTTTTTCTGATTGCCTCCTTCACTTGAAGGCAACCATCTTTAAGAGGTGGCTTTTGGGAATGGATGAGGTGGGAAGAAGGGAGTTTGCATGGAAAGATGGAAGAAGGAAATTAGCATTTCTCTTCTTCCCATTTTCTCCCCTTTTATTTTATGATTATGGCATCACAGCACCAGACTAATGTGCCCATTTTGAGTTTTCATTTGGAGTACATTTGATTTGGGTTAGAGTTTGAGTCCAAATCAAGTGCATTGATTTTAGCTTGATCCAATTCAATATGAACTCAAGGGTAATTTTAAAATTAAATGTAATTTAACTTTTAATCATCTTGGATTGATGATTATTGATTGTTGATTTGATTAATTGATTTTGAATTTGGATGCTTGAGTTGATCCTACCTAGGATAAATAGGTTAGATCCAACCCAAGGTGAATTCCCCAGGTCACTAGTATATCCCAAGCATTGAATTTGGAGAATCCTATTTAAGATCTCCCAATTTCTAACTTAACCTCATCCAAAAATGAGGTCAACAAACCCTAAACCCTAAACCCAAAACCCAAAACACTAAACCTTAAAAACCTAAAAACCTAAGAACCTAAACTAAACTAAATAAAACCTAATAATCAAATAAATAAATAAAACCTAAATCTAAATAAAATGAAATAAAAGAAAATAGAAACCTAAACCAAAACCTAAATTGAAACAACAACAAATAACAAAAACAACAACAACAATAAGCCTTTATCCCACTAAGTGGGGTTGGCTACATGAATCCTTCATCTCCATTGTGTCCTATTATGTGTCAAATTCTCATTTAATTCAAGTATACTAAGGTCATTTTTTATACATCTTAACCAAGTCTTTTTAGGTCTACCTCTACCTTTCTTAACATAAGGCAAATATAATGCATCTACTCTCCTAACCGGGGCATTGGACAACCGATGCTTTATGTTGCCAAACACTCTAAGGTGACTCTGTCTAATCTTATTTGCCACTAGAGCTACACCAGCCTTTCCCTGAACATACTCATTTCACATTTTATCTCTAACAGTAAAGCCACTCATCCAGCATCCTCATCTCGAACACTTAACTTAGTCTTATGCTTCTCTTTATTGGCCAACATGCACCATAAGTCATGTGTCTTACCACCATCTTATAAAATTTTCCTTAAGTTTAAGTGGAACTTTTCTATCACACAACAGCCGATGCCTTCCTACTTCAACCATCCAACTTGAATTCTACTAATAACATCTCCATCTATTTCACCATCATTTTAAATAATAGAGCCTAAATATTTGAATCGCTCACTCTTATTAATGACTTGTTCACCTAATGTCACAACAATACCACTAAAACTTCTACAACTAAAATTACACTCTATATATTCAATTTTAATCTACTAAAACGAAAATCTTTAGACTCTAATGTTGACCTCCATAATTCAAGTTTCTCTTGGACTCCCTCTCCAGTCTTATCAACAAGAACAATGTCATCAATGAAAAGAAAACACGAAGGTACATCTTCTTGTAAATGCCTAGTAAGAACATCCATAACTAAAGCAAAAATGATAAGGACTTAAACCTAATCCTTGATGTAATACAACTGAAATAGGAAAATATTTTGTCAATCCTCCTTGGGTTTGGACACATGTAACAACTCTAGTATACATATCCTTAATGACTTGAATATAACCAATATTAACTCCTTTCTGTTCTAGAACTCTCCAAAGAACATCTCTTGAAACTTTGTCATAAGCTTTCTCAAAATCAATAAATATGATATGTAGATCCTCCTTACTTTCTCTATATTTCTCCATCAAACCTCTTAACAAATGTATAGCATCCACAGTAGATCTACCAGGCATGAAACCAAACTGATTGTAAAAAACTTTTGTATCACATCATAACCTATGCTCAATTACTCTCTCCCATAATTTTAATGTATGACACATTAATTTAGGGTTAGAGTTTAGGGTTTAGGATTTACGATTTATGGTTTAGGGTTTAGGGTTTTAGTTTATGCTTTTAGGGTTTAGGGTTAGGGTTTAGGATTTAGGGTTTAGGTTTTAAGGTTTTTTTTAGGGTTTGGTTTAGGATTGTATTTTTATAGACTTTAGGGTTTTAGGTTTAGGATTTAAGGTTTATGGTTTTTCTTTTCATTTGTTAAATTAAGTAAATCGACAAGTTTAGGTTTATTTATTATAATTATTTTAGTTTATTTTATTTTATTTTTTCATCTAGTTTAGTTTATTTATTTTAGGTTTATTTATTTTAGTTTAGATTTTTATTTTAGTTTACTTTTTAGGTTTAGGTTTATTTTTTAGTTGACTTTTATTTTTATTTTATTTTTCAGGTTTAGGTTTTATTTTTTATTTTAGGTTTAGGTTTAGCTTTTTTTTTATTTTTTTTTTATTTTATCTAGGTTTATTTAACTTTTTTATCTTAGTTTAAATTTAGGTTTATTTTTAGTTTATTTTATTTTATTTAGTTTAGCTAGTTTAGGTTTAGTTTATTTTAGGTTTAGTTAAGTTATTTATTAGTTTAGTTTAGTTTTTTTAATTTAGGTAGTTTTAGTAGGTTTTATTTTATTTATTTCCTTATTTTAGGATTATTTTTAGGTTTAGGTTTATATATTATTTTATTTTATCGATTACTTTATTTATTTTAATTTATTTTATTTATTTAAATTTTATTTTATAGTTTAATTTAGGTTTATTTTATATTTAGTTTATTTTATTTGATTTTCTTTATGTTAGTTTAGGTTTTATTTTATGTTTTATTTTATTTTATATTTTTATTTTATTTTGGTTTTATTTATTTTATTTTTAGGTTTATTTAGATTAGGTTTAAGTTTTAGCATTTTAGGTTTATGGTTTTTTGGTTTTAAGATTTAGGGTTTAGGTATAAGGTTTGTAGGGTTTAAGGTTTAGGTTTTAGTTGTGGTTTTAGGTTTTGGGTTTGGTTTAGGTTTAGGGTTTAGGGTTTAGGTTTAGTTGTGGTTTAGATTTTTAATTTTAATAGAGAACAAATTCATATTCAACATTTCTTATTTTTTATTTCATGAACCAAGTAACACACCAAGTTTTCTAAGACACAATTGATGACATAGATCAAAAACATAAGATAACTAGAACCATCTCTATAGTAAAGACATAATTCCATAACCAGCAGATCAGATTGGCTTTTCTTCAGTTTCTCCAGTTCCCATCATAACTACCTAGGCCTCTCAAGTAGCAGAATCCCCCATCATATCCCTAATCTCTCCCTCCGCCACCACCACGGCTATAACCTCCATTGTTCCTCCTACCTCTATAACCAACACTGCTCCGACCACCACCTCCATATCCACCAGCACCTCCAGATCCCCCACCACTATGATAATTATCGCCTCCACTCCACCACCGATCTAGATTGAGGTTGAGGATGTTAATGGGTGTCTAGCCCATTCTTTTTAGATTAGGATTAGCTTTATATTTTAGGGTTTAGGTTTATTTTTAATTTATTTTGTTACTAGTTTTAGGGTTTATTTAGGTTTAGCCAGGTTTTTTAGGGTATATGCTTTTGTGGTTTTAGGTTTGTGGTTTATTTTAGTTTAGAGTTTGGGTTTAGTTTTTTTTGGATTTAGGGTTTATGGTTTATCTTTTCATTTTTTTAAATTACTAGAGTTTAGGTTTATTTTATTTATTTATTTTATTTTTTAGTTATTTTAGTTTATTTTATTTTTTTTTAGGTTTATTTTTAATTATTTATTTAGTTTATTTTATTATATTTATTTATTAGTTTATTTTATTTTAGTTTATTTTTTATTTGTTTATTTTTAGTTGAGTTTTATTTTTATTTTATTTTATTTAGGTATTTTTTTTATTTAGGTTTTTTAGATTTTATTTTATTTTTATTGTTTAGGTTTTATTTTAGGTTTATTTATTTATTTTTTAGTTTAGTTTAGGTTTATTTTAGTTTATTTTATTTATTTTAGTTTAGGTTTTGTTTAGTTTATTTGAGGTAGTATTATTATTTATTTATTTTTATTTTAATTTGTTGTTTGCTTTTTATTTTATTTTTATATTTATGTTTTTTTAATTTAGGTTTAAATTTTATTTATTTATTTATTTTAGGTTTATTTTTAGGTTTAGTTTTTATTTTAGTCTTTTTATTTTTTTATTTTATTTATTTACATCTTTATTATGTATTGTATTTATTTTTAGTTTAAGTTTACTTATTTTATTTTAAATTTATTAGTATTTTATTTTATCTTAGCTTAGGTTTAGTAGTAAGAGGTCAGTTTATCTTATTTTATTATAAGGCCTACCTCATAATTGATCCATTAGACCCACTCAGCCTCATTAGGTAGAGGAGGTCAGGGTCAGGGCCTGATCTTAGCCTTTTACCTTTTAGGATCTCAGCCTTAGGGCCTGTGGATCTCAGGGCCTTCAGATCAGTAGGGTGTCAGAGGGTTCAAAGGTAGGGCTAGGGTTTAAGATTGAGTTATTTTAGGGTGGGTTTAGGGTCTGGGGTCAGGGTTTAGTTCAGTTAGGTTTGTGGTGGTAGGTTTTGGGTAGCATAGGTTTGTGGTTTTGGGATCAGGGTAGGGTTTAGAATTGGGTTTATGGTTTTAAAGCAAACCAAGAGTTTTAGGTATTTAGTTTTATTTGTTATTTATTTTATTATATTTTTTTATTTTATGTATTATTTATTTTATTTTTATCAATAATTTTTAGTTTATTTTATGTTTAAGTTTATTTTTGTTTACATTTTATTTTATTTTTTTGTTTAGGTTTTATTTTATTTTATTTAGATTAGGTTTTTATTTTTATTTTTTTTAGCTTTAGGTTTTGTTTATTTTATTTTAGGTTTCTTTATTTTATTTTTTAATGCTATTTTATTTTATTTAGTTTAGTTTAAGTTTGCTGTTTTATTTATGTTATTTAAGTTTATTTATTTTAGTTTAGTTTATTATTTAGGTTTATTTATCTATGTTGTTTATTTTATTATTTTAGGTTTAGGTTTTTTTTAGTTAGTTTTATGTTTATTTTTATATATTTTAGTTTATTTATGTTAATTTTGTAGTATTTATTTAGTTTTATTTTATCTTTTATTTTATTTTATTTTATTTTATTTTATTTTATTTTTTCATTATTTTTTATTCTCTATTATGTTTTAGTTTAGTTTATTATTATTTATTTTATTTAGTTTATTTTATTAGTTTATTTGATTTTATTTTAGGTTTAGGTTTAGTTTATTTATTTTATTTTTATATTTTATCTATATTATGTTTCTTATTATTATTTTTTACATCTTTACAGCCTAGTTTTTATTTATGGCCTTAGCTCAGTTTGTGATCTGGTTTTAAGATCAGGGTTTGTGGCTCAGTCTCAGGTCAGGGTTTGGGCTCAGTGGCCCAGGTCAGCCTAGTGGAGTTTAGATAGGCCTGGCTATTTTGGCTCAGGTTTTAGGCTCAGAGCCTGTGGACAGTTTAGAGTCCGTGGCCTGGGCTGAGTAATGCCTGTTTAGGGTGCACCTCAGTTAGCAGTTTTGGGAGTTTTAGTTAGGGCCTAGGGCCTAGGGTGATTTAGGGTTTATGTTTATTAGCAAACCGTTTTATTTTATAGTTTATTTTATTTGAGTTATTTTAATTTTATTTCTTTATTAACGCTTATTTTATTTATTTTATTTATTCATTTTATTTATTTTAGTTTATATTAATTTTTTATTTATTTTTTAGGTTTAGTTTATTTTTAGTAGTTTTATTTTATTTTTATTTTATTTTTTAGGTTTAGTTTTAATTTATTTAGGTTAGTTTAGTTTTTTTATTTTATTTTTTTAGGTTTTATTTTAGTTTTTTTTAGTTTTAAGTTTATTTTAGGATTTATTTTTAGTTTAATTTATTTTTTTAATTTTAGTTTAATTTATTATTTATTTAGGTTAGTTTATTTATTTTAGGTTTAGGTTTATTTTATTTTATTTAGTTTATTTTAGTTTAGGTTTATTTTATTTTATTTATTTTATTTTTATTTTAGGTTTATTTTTTATTAGTTTTATTTAGTTTTATTTTTGTTTAGTTTTTTTTATTTTTTTTATTTTCTTATTTAGTTAATTATTTATTTTATTTTAATACATTTAGTTTTATTTTATTTTGGTTTATTCAGTTTTATTTTAGCATTAGGTTTATATATATTATATTATTCTTTATTTATGTAGTTTTTATTTTTATTTTATTTAGTCTTTATTTATTTTAAGTTTTATTACATTAGATTATTTATTAGGTTTGTAGTTGGGAGTGGTTAGTGGTTTGGCTCATGGTTGCCTAGGGTCATTAGGGAGGATCAGGATCAGGGTTCTTAACGACGTGGCCTGGTGGCTCAGTAGTGTTTAAGATTTATTTAGGTTTGTAGGGCCAGGGTCAGGGTAGGGCTCAGGTCTGGTTTGTGCCTAGTCAATTTAGGGTCTTGGGTAGGGCCTAGGGTAGAAGTGGTAGGTTTTATCTTAAATTAAGTAAACCCAGGTTTAGATTTATAGTTTATTTTAAATATTTGAGTTTATTTATTTTATTTTTAGTTTATTTTTATTTAGCATTTATTTTAGTTTACATTTATTTTTTAGTCAGGTTTATTTTAGTGTTTAGTTTAATTTAATTTTAAGCTTTATGTAGTTTTATTTATTTTAGTTTAGTTTAAATTTAATTTATTTTATTTTATTTTAGGTTTAGGTTTTGTAGTTTAGATTTAAGTTTTATTTTATATTTATTTTTATTTTTGGATTAGGTTTTATTTAGTTTATTTATTTAGGTTTATTTTAAACATTTAGTTTTATTTTATGTGTTTTATTCTTTTATTTTTTTAGTAGTTTAGGTTTATATATATATTTTATTTATTTAATTTATTTTATGTTTAGGTGATTTTAATAGTTTATTTTATCTATCTTTATTCATCTAGTTTGTGTTTATTTTATTTTTTTTATTTAAGTCAGCCTGGCTAGTGGCCTGTGGCCCAGGGCCTTGGCCCAGTTCTTGTGGAGGTTAGATAGGGCTCCAGGATTACAGGGCCTTTCAGCCTCAAGATCAGCGCTCAGCCTCTTTCAGTTTTGTGGCCTTCTGGCCCAGGTCAGGCTGCCCAGGTTAGGGCATGCATATCTAGGCCCAGGCCTCAGTGGCTTTGTATTCAGGGGCCTCAGGTAGGGCCTTTTATTTTTATTTTCAGATCAGTGGTAGGTTATGGTCAGTTACTGCCCAGTTTAGGCCCAGTGGTCTGGCTTGTGGTTTCAGTTTGGGGCCTAGCTCAGTCTTTTAGTTGGGGCTCATCAGTGATCAGTGGCAGTTTGGGCCTTCTTATGGTAGTCAGTTTATTTGGCCTTATTTTTATAGAGTTTGTCAGAGTCATTTTTTTTAAGATCATTTAGGTTCAGTTATTTTATTTATTGGGTTTAGTTTATTTTAGATTACAATTTTATTTATTTTATTTTATTTTAAATTAAGTAAACCAGTAAGTTTAGTTTATTTATTTTAGTTTATTTATTTTATTTGATTTAGTTTATTTAATTTATTTAGTTTAGTTTATTTTATTTTGTTTAGGATTTTATTTTAGTTTATTTTTTAGTTTTTCATTTTAGTTTAGTTTTAACCATTTTATCTTTTTATCTAAGTTTTATTTTTATTTTAGAGTTTAGGGTTTTTTATTTTTATTTTAGGTTTAGGTTTTTATTTAATGTTTATTTTTAGATTTTATTTTAGTTTAGTTTATTTTAGTTTATTTTATTTTATTTAGTTTAGTTTAGGTTTAGGTTTAATTTATTTAGGTATATTTTGTTTTTTTATTTTCTTTAGTTTAGTTGGTAGTTTATTTAATTTTAGGTTCAGTTTAATTTTATTTATTTTAGGTTTACTAGTAGGTTTTATTTTTAAATTATTTTATTAGGTTCATTTTATTTTTATTTATTTTTTATTTTATTTTTAGTCTAATTTTAAGTTTAAATTTATTATTTTATTTAGTTTTATTTTATTTTATTTAGGTTTTTTTTATTTTTTAGTTATTTATTTAAGTTTATTTTATTAGTTTAGGTATTTTTTTTTTTAGTTTCTTTTAGGTTTAGGTTTATTTTTTAATTTTAATTTTAATTTTATTTTATTTTGGTTTTTTTATTTTATTTTAGGTTTAGGTTTAGGTTTTCATCTTATTTTTAGGGTTAGGTTTTAGGTTTTATTTTAGCTTATTTTAGATTTTATTTTTTTACTTTAGGTTTAGTTTTTTTTTAGTTTATTTTTTTATTTTAGGTTTAGTTTAGTTTATTTTAGGTTTTTTATTTATTTAGTTAGTTTATTTTAGTTCAGGATTATGTTTAATTTATTTTTATTTTAGATTTAGGTTTTTTTTGTTTAGGGTTTAGGTTCAATTTTTTTTTGTTTTTAGATTTTATTTGTTGGTTTATTGTTTAGGTTTAGGTTTTTATTTTGTTTTAATTTTAAGTTTTTTTTATTTTAGTTTTATTTTATTTTAGGTTTTAAATTTTTTAGTTTAGTTTAGGTTTTATTTATTTTATGTTAATTTAGTTTTATTTTTATTTTATTTTCTTTTAGGTTTTTTAGGCTTATAGTTTAGTTTATTTTATTTTTTTATTTTATTTTATTTTATTTTAGATTTTTTTATTTATTTTATTTTTAGATTTTATTTAGTTTTGATTTATTTTAGCTTTTTTAAGGTTTAGGTATGGGTTTTGGGGTTCTTTTGGGTTTAGGTTTAGGGTTTAGGTTTACAATTTAGGTTTTGGGTTGTGGGTTTAGGTTTGTGGGTTTTAGGTTTAGGGTTTAGGGTTTAGGGTTTAGGTTTTAGGTTTTAGTTTAGGTTCAGTCTTAGTTTAGGGTTTTTGGTATTTTTATTTATTTAACAGAGAACAAATTTAGATTCAACATTTTTTTTTATTTCGTCAACCAAGTAACACACCAAATTTTTTAAGACACAAGCATTGACATAGACCAAAAATGAGCATGCATAGAGAAAATTAAAAACCTTACATAAATAGAATCGTCATGAATGACAGAGTTCCATAAGCGTAAGATCGATTTGCAGCTCCCATCAAACCACCCAGTGCCACTGAGAAGCGGATCCATCATATCCTCTCTCTCCCTCCACCGCCACCATGGTTGTAACCTCCATAACTTCTCCCACCTCCATAACCACCACCTCCATATCCACCAACACCTCCAGATCCTCCACCACCACTGCAATAACCGCCACCTCTGCCTTCGACTCCACTGCCAGATCTAGACTAAGCCTGATTGATAGTCATGTTCCTATCATCAAGGTTCTGCCCATTATTATGGTTTAGGTTTAGGTTTAGGTTTATTAGTTTTTAGGGTTTAAGTTTTTTTTTAATTTATTTAGTTACTTTAGGTTTAGGTTTAGGGTTTGGGGTTTAGGGTTTAGGGTTTAGGGTTAAAGTTTAGCTGTTTGGGGTAGGTTGTGGTTTAGGCAGGGTTTAGGGTTTAGGTTTATGCATTTGGGTGTGAGTTTAAGGTTTAGGTGGGGTTTTTTAGAGTTTAGGTTTTGGGTAGGATTAGTGGATTTAGGGTTTAGGAGGGTTAGAATTTAGGGTTTTTTTAATTAAGCAAACCATGGAGGTTTATTTAGTTTATTTAGTTTTATTCATTTTGTTTATTTTTTATTTTTATTTAGGTTTATTTTTTATTTAGTTTAGTTTATTTTAGTTTATGTTTTTATTTTATTTTATTTTATTTTATTTTAAGTTTTATATTTATTATTTTTTAGTTTTATTTAGTTTAGGTTTAAGTTTTAGCTTTAGGGTTTTATTTTTTAAGTGGATTAGGTGTGGTTAGGGTTTAGGGTTTTTTTGGTTTTAGTGGTTTAGGGTTTAGGTTTAGGATTTAAGATTTAGGCGTGGTGATTTAGTAAAACCTCCAACACCACTCCAACCCTAAACCCCATATTTATTTTTTTTTATGTTTTATTTAGTTTAGGTTTAGGTTTTTAGCCTGGGGTTTAGGGTTTTGGGGTTTGGTTAGGTTTAGGGTTTTAGGTTTTTAGGGTTTAGGTTGGGTTATGGTTTAGGGTTTTGTTTTTAGGGTTTAGGGTTTAGATGGATTTAGGGCAGGGTGCTTGAAATAGCTCAAACCTCCAACACCAAGGAAGGTTTTAGATGCAAAGGATAACTTTGGGAGGGGTGACAACAGCAAGAGACTCACCAAACTTGTTGGGGATAGTCTAGTAACGCAGCCACCATCTAAGTCCAGTACTTCCTCCACCGTTACAACTATCACCTCTTCTGCTAGCTCCTCTTCTACCGGCAAGAGCATTATATCTACGGATAAGGGAACTAAATCCCTTACTCTACTTACTTTACTTGATTTCTATCATGTACCTCCACCCAAAAATAAATTAATGAAGAAAGCTGATTCTACTTATATAATGCCTACTTCTGATGCTCTTGATTTTATTCATATTGAATGGTCTCCGAGTTTAAATAAAAATAATAGCTCTAGTAGTTTCAATCATTTCCTTTTGATGAGTCGACTATCCTTCAATCAATCAAGTTCTCTCTTGAGATTGACTTGGAGTCAACTGACTCTGAGGATCCCATAGTAGAAGCTGTAGGTATGCCCGATGAGAAGGTAGAACTTTTCACAAGCTCATCATTCCAAGAGGTCACTGAAGTCAACCTTCATAGTGGCAAAGTTCTACCTCCTAAGGTAGCACCTCAGGATAAGGGTAAGCAAGTCATTAGTTCTAGTGAGTAGATAGCCCCTCCATAGGATGCTCCACTCATGGATATGCTTGTGGAGGACCAAGCCAGAGTTTATTACAATGCCCTAGCTCACCTTAGAAAGTTTTCAACTAAATTAAGCATATACAACGCCCTTATCTTATCCAAAGAAATGAGTGAGTCTCTAATCAAGGCCTTACTTGATCTATATATATATGGTTAGCTTATTTGACAGCTACTAAAGAGAAGGCATGCCACTCGAAGGACATCTTAGGAGTTACATTCAAAGAATGAAGACTTACTCTTAGGAAAGATCAAGCATAATCGCCTCTTTACATTACTGGATGTTGGTAGATAGATATCCAGTTCTAGTTGACCTTGGTGTACCAACATTATGAGTCTAAAACCCTTGCCTACTTGAGGATTGACATCTCCACTCCATAAAGAAAGATGATGTTGAGAGGATTTAATGAACAAGGCTGAGGGCCGTGGTGTTTATTTTGGATGTATGGGGAGGGAGACACCACAGATCATAGGGGAGGGTACTTTTGAGGTGATTGGGTACAACATTGAGGTATGATGTACAATCTCAAAAGATTGAGGCATCACGCTACAATGAACCTAATCATGAAATAAGGACTCCTAAGTCATGATGGGTCTTCGAATGTACCAGAGATTTGTCCCCTACTTTACATGGATGAATAAAGTAGGGTTTATATTAAACTAGGTTCTGTTCTTATGGAGGCAAGCCTCCATAGTTAATTACATCTTAGGAAATGATATTTCTTAAGAATACTCTGATTAAAGTAAACAATTATCATCTCCAAAGATTTTAAAGGTTAATTATCAAAGGATTGGTTGTATTTGGAAAATCAATTGGGAAAAGTTCAAGGAGAAGACTTATTTTGGAATCTAAATGAAATAAGTAAGAAATTCTCATGATACTAGAAACCAGTGAGCATTCCAATCTAACTTATAGTTTGTGTTTATAATTTTGAAGTTGAGGAGATTTATATGTTTTGAGTTGAAATTTAATTAGATTACTAGGGCTTATAATCCACCAACACAAGGTTGTGGGAATGCCTAAGAGGTGAAGATTAATGCTCATAGCCCAAAGGAAAAAGTTACCTCGGATCCTAAATCTAGGGAGCTTTAATATGAGCTAAAGCATGACCTAAATCTGAGCGACAGGTGGACATATGGGTTTACATCCACAAGAGAGAATAAATTGTTCAACTTCTAGACATATAACTGCCTGGAGTGGTTGCCAGCTAACTCCTCCTATGATTTTAAAATCATTTAGTCTAGTCGTATGAATTACAAGGTAGCTAGGGTAGTTATTTAATTAGAAAAATACTAATGTCCTAAACACACTCCCTAAGAGACTAGAGCATGAGTGGTATGAGCATATGACTTAATCTATAGATACAAAATCTTTTCAAATTTTATTTCAATTTAGACATATCATTTTGACAGAGGCTTTATGATTTCTTATGCCTAAATGCATGATGAAATAGGTTATGTGTCAAATTAGCTAGAAGAAGGTGTTCTTCTCCACAAGGGATGCCCTCATAGGTCCATCATTCCAATATCATGCAAGGATGGTGATCCTTCATGATCAAGAGAGAGAGAATATGCATGCATGATGTGAAACATACAACCATACAGCTAAGGGATTTTTAAATCTTTTAATTATCTTATTTATCTATTAGGCTTTATGACGAGGTTATGAGTTGTTTAAAATTTAGTTTTGAGTGATTAGTGGGTAAAAAGTTATTTTTATCCTAAGAGCCTAATTGTATCCAAGCCACACATTAAAGCATCAATCATTTAAGAAACTATGAAAAGCATGTCATCCTAATGCACAATGTAAACATATCATCAAACAATTATATAAACTATCATAAAAGAATAAAAGGCCAATGCGGTCGGGTATCGCCGTACAACCCGAAGAGAGAAAAGATGGGTAGCCGAGCTCTACCCTTATACAACATGGAATATGAAAGAATAATTATAATTGTATTAAATGTTATGGGGGTCTTCTTTCCTCATATCTCCATTTTTGATTTGGTTCCTTCTTTGATTTGGATGGTTCTTGCTTCAAAAGCATCACAGGGCACCCAAGACAAAGCCTTCTTGCCACTCCTCATCCTAATCCCTCATAGCACTAATAATGCTAATTGTAATAAAAAATTACATTTATGTAGGAAAAGTAAATTTAACTACACCTAAAAGTTGAGGTTAACTAAATATACATATAATCCCAAGTTGTATTTATAATTTGGACTTAGCACCTCCACATGGGTAACTAAGCCCACTTGTATTAACTTGGATTATGCTTAAGGATTTAAGCAACCAGAAAAGAGCATTCACATTTATTTTTAAGCATCCCTTAAGCATAATTACCTATAGAAAATATGATTAGGCTAATATTGGCCTATCATCCAGCCTATGAAGCATACACCCTAACATCCAATCTAAAATAATACATCAGAAACCAAAACATACATCACATCATACACCATCCTAACTTAGAGTTAGAAGTGGTGAATTAATTTTAATGTGTGTATTAAGGCTTATTTGGTAAGTCTTGTTAGGCATTAGTGTTGTATTTTCTATGTATAGAAGGATTCAATTTAACATGAAAGGTTCATTTCACATGAAGTAGTTTAATTGATTTTAGAATTTTAATTTGCATTTTCTTTTATTTCATTTGATTACACTTAGCAACTAAGTATTATAAATATAGAAAAAGAGTATTTTCCTCTTTCATCCTTACCTTAAGCCACTTTCTAAAGTATATTAATTTGATTTAGTTCTCTTTAGTGAATGTCCCATTAAATGATTTAATTAATCAAAAGTTTAGGTTCACTTTAATAATCATATTCAAAATGAAAGGCATATTAAGATTAATTTAATTGAATTACTACCACATGACATATATTAAATCATTCCTTTCCATCACATGTAACATGCATATGATTTAATCCTAAGTGTATCTATACATGCAACATATTTTAGCACACTTAAATGATGAATGTATGTGTATGTTTAGAATTTATATTTTATTTGATTGAATTATTTAAACATATTAATTTAAAACTTTATCCAAATTCTTATACAAAAAGGACATAAGAATGAAATTAAATAGAACGTGTCATTATTAAACCAAGGAAGTGAGGTAATCAAATGATCTCCTTGGAGCTAGTTAAAGCCTCAGTATTCTCATATCTAGACTATATACCTATTTGCATTCAAACATATGTAAATTCATATGCATGAACATAGGAAGTAAGCTCCAAATCATATGGTTAATTAATTCAATCACTTAATCAATCATAAATGCATGCAATTTTAATGTAAAATGGGATTTTCATTCACTAATCACATATACATATACATGAACAAAGATATAGGCAAGTACATGTTGTTAAACCAAGAAAGTGAGGTAACCAAATGACCTCAATGGGGCTAACTAATGCCTCATATTCTCGAGATGTCCAGACTATATACTTGCTTTTCTTGGACACACATGGATGTAGACATAAATGAGGGAAAGAAAACCATGCAAAGATTGTATTTTTTTTATTGAATCATTTATATATATGAATTAAAGCTCTATCCAAATTCTAATGTTGAAATACATAAGAATGAAATCAAATGGGTATGTGTCATTATTAAACCAAGGAAGTGAGGTAATTAAATGACCTCCTTGGGGCTAGCTAAAGCCTCATTTTCTTGGGATGTCCAGACTATATACCCATTACCATTCAATCTTATATAAATCAACACATGAATAGAGCAAAAAGAACTCAACATTCATACACTTAAGCTATAAGCACATGCATTTCTTATATATTTATACTTAGCATCATAACACATATTATTATTAATTTATAATCTTTTGAAAAATACATTAAGATTTAATAGTAATAATACATATATTAAATTAAATCAACACATGCACGCATACATAAAGGAAATTCATTTTATTTTACTTGACTTTGAAAAGATGGATGCATGAATTCAAATGACATACCAAATTTAACATGATTGGAAAGATGAAATATAAGCATGTGATTCATTCAACCAAACTAGTTCTTAAGGACAATAAAATCAAATAAGATTATTTAAAGCAAACCAAAGCTTCTTTATTAATTAAGTTTTGGATTTGATTTGATTTAAAGAGGAAAAGAAAAATCATCACTTGTTATTTTAAACCCATTCCCACATTAGTGATTTGATTTAATTTAAAGATATGTAATTAAGTTGATTTTATGGATTAATTAAGTTGAACACTTAATTAGATGAATTAATTACCCTTACCTATGTCACCTTAAAGTAATTAACTAAATAATTATGAGCCAACATGATATGCATGGAAAATAATTGGCTCATGATTAATAGTTAATTAGAATAAGGGACTTAATTAATTACTCTTTTGGTTTTTCTACACATATGGACTAACCATAATTTCATAAAACTCTTTTAGGTTATTAAACACCTAAAGATCTACCCCATGATTTAATTAATTAAAGTTTGATGATTATGATTTCAATTTGATTAACTGATTTAATTAATTAGTTAAATCTTAATTAATTTCATTTTAAAAAGGGTGAAATGAACATAGCGAAATGGGTCCCAACTCTATTCATTAGTTCACTTACTGTTGAACAATGATTAATAAACTTAATTAACCAATCTTTTACCATTCATAGGATTAATTAATCATTAATTAACTTAAAAGAGTTGTTAAGGTTTAATTAGTCAATTTTCCTAATTAAGTGAGCATTAAATCTCAAGAAAATCATGGGAGGAAGTCATCCCATTAAATTAACCAACAAAATTTGGGATTAATTATTCAAGTAATTAAGGAGTAATATAGCTAATTAATGTTGCAATTAAACCATAATTAAACCTTAAATACTATTTAAAATTTTTTAACATCATTTTTAATTAATTCTCCTCTGAAATACCTTTAAAATGAGTATTTATTTGCATTATTTTATTTCTCTATGACTTTTTTATGTTTTTAGAAGTTTCAACCATTAAAAATGATTAATTAAGCCTAATTAAAGCCTAATCCTATTGGCGCCATATGGCACGCTAACGCGGCATGCTTTCCATATGGTGCTGCAGGATTGCTACTTAAACTTATCCAACTTAGCGCCTACATAGCAACGCTGGATGCTTTCTTGTTCACCATCTGATCTAAGATCGGATGGCTACGATTAATCCTACAACTTAATAGGATTAAATCACATTGATCTAGCAGATTTAATCATGATCCCATTCCGAAGCGTAATGCACGCGGTGTGATCTAACACACGCAAGTGAAGGAGAATGGAGTATGTCTGACATTGCTCACTTGATTTGAGCTTATCGAGCTTGGATCAACTCCAAAAGGATCTCACACCCTCACGACATCGATTAGAGGCGATCCAATAGTCAAGATCACACGAGATGCAAGTTTTCTTCAAAAAGCTCCAACATATTTTTGCTTAAGGATTGATTTTGGAAGCATACCTCGTCGGAGCTCCTGACTGGTGGCTCAAATGATTGAGGAAGCTTCATCTAGTGGAGACGAAGCCCCGCTTGAGCAAAGAATTGATCAATTCTGATGTTCGAAGGCCATGAACCAATGATTTGGAGCTCTACTTTGATCGAAGCCCCTCCTCCGGCTGAAGATTGGGAGATGATTTTTTCTTGCTCGATGAGGCCTAAGGAAGGTGCGTGCAAAGTTAATTTGAGTTTGATTGAGAAATGGGGAAATTATGTCAGAAATGGGAGTGTCCTATATTGGGACAGACGGGAATGGAATTTTCTGATCGAGGACCGAGCTTGGGAGCTTAGGGAATGGCTCTAGTGGATCATCTTGCATAGCCAGGACTCTAAGAAATGATTTTTTATGTGTGTTTAAGTGGAAACAAGGGGGTGTATAGCCCTTCATCTTAATAGATGGTGGGATCGGGTTTGGCTTAGTATCCAACCAACTCGGAGTCGGTGGTGGAGGAGGTGGCTCAACTTGGTTTGGTTTAAGGTGTGGAGGTGCCAAGGAGGAATCATGAGTGTCCTATGGGTTTCAAATGCTCTAATAGGATGAGGTGATTTCACCCCTATGGGTCATGGCCACCCAACCACCCATCAGCAAGTAGTGTCCTAGTGTGGACCATTGAGAGTACCAAGTGACCAAAGAATGGATATGACCATTTATATGGGTGATTTGTCTCATGTGATGCCTTTAACCCAAGGGTAGAATGATCATTTGGTATTGGATTTGCTTTGGGAAGATTTGAAATGAGCTAAAAGTTGCTTAGCCCAAATTTTGAGTTAATTGGAGTTGATTTGGTTAGGTTTGGCTCAATTTGACTCATCTAGGTAAAATTGGGTTAAGTTGGATCAAGTTGACCAATTGGTCAAATTGGGTCAAACTAAGGGTTGAGTCAAGTTCATATGATCATTTGAGATGTTTTGGTTCAATTAGTTTGGTGTAGTTTGGCTTAGATTTGATTTTGGCTCATTTGAATTCTTATGGGTCAAATGGGTTAAGTTGACTAATTTGACCAAATTGGCTAAATTAGCTTGGGTTGGGTGTTGTTTTAGTTGACCAATTAAAGATGATTATAGCTTTATTTTATTAATTTGGATTTGGTTTTGATTTAGGCTAACTTTAACCTTTAGGTCAATTTGGGCTAAGTAGGTCAATTGGGTTTAATTGGGTCTAATCATGGCTTTGATAAAGTTCATCAATCAATTTGGAATGAACTTAAGACATTAGTTGCGATCAATTTAGTTTATATTTTTACTTGGCCCAATTTGGTCTTTTAGGTCAATTTGGGTCAATTGGGTTTGGTTTGACTCAATTGAAGGCCAAGTCATGTTCAAATATTGATTTTGATTTGGTATGAATCATTGGTTTAAGGTGTTTGGCTTAGGTTGCAATTTGGCTAGTTTGGGTTCATATGGGTTATTGACTTGTCAAATGACCAAGTTGACTTGGTTTGATTTAATTTATGACAATTGATCAACCTAGGGTGATCAACAATCATGATGGAGGTTTTGATGGGGGGTTCAATCCAATTTGGGTAGAATAGAACTTCACTCAAATTGGTCAAATTGAACTTTGGCCAAGTGGACCAATTGGGTTTAGATTTTGATTTTGGGTTGAGGATTTAGTTGAGTTTGTATATGGATTTGGGATTGATATATAAATTCAATTTGGCTTGGGTTCAAATGTTTTGGTTCATTTGAACATTTTAGTCAAAGGGTTAAGTTGAGTTTCACTTGATTGATTTTGTTTGGTTTGATTATTTTGATGATTTAAATGTATATTTCATTTAAATTTGGGATGATGATTAAAAATATGATTGATCTGTGAGAAAATCAATTGAGTTTGACTTGATTTGGATTAATATTTAACTAAGTCCATGGGATAGATTATATGGCTTAGGATTTGATTTAATTTGATTTAGTTTGATTTAGTTTTGATGATTTGAATATAGATTTGATTTATATTTAGGAAGATGATTGAAGATTTAAATTGATTATGAGAAAATCAATTGATTTTAGATTGATTTTGGATTAATTTTGATTTAAATTTGGGTAAGTCCATGGGATAGGTCATATGGCTTAGGAAGGGGGACTAGGAAAGTCTTAGTGTCTAGAACACTCTAAGTCTAAGATGGGAAGATTGAATCATGCACTCCAAAAGTGAGGTCAACAGCCTTTGGCTCCATAGTGTTGCCCTTGGAGATAGATGATTGGAAGACAAGCCAATTTTCATATTATAGACTCATACATCTTTCAATGCTTTGCTTGGGAGACCATGGATACATGAGAACAACATAGTTCCATCCTATCTACATCGTATGAAGTTCGAGAGGTGGGATCATCTTCTATGTCAAAGGAGATCTCAATCCAATTACAATTCATGAGGTCATCATATATGAGGATGCGGCTTACTATCTCCTTCAAAATCAACAAGTCTATTATCACAAACTTGGCCAAAGTTTAAAAATAAAAGAAAAAGAAAAAGAAAAAGAAAGAGAAAAAGAAAAAGGAAAGAAAGAGAAAATGAAAAGAAATAAAAGGGAGAGGAAATAGACATGGAGGAGGAAGTGGAGCCTGACATTCAACCCACCAACTATTATGACCTTCCACCAACCACCCAAACCCTGGTGGAAAGCCTCTTTATTAGCCACCTAATAGAAGATATGTCATTGCTACTATGAGTGCACCTGCTATCCATATAGACTTGGAATCTTGTTCATAAGATGAGTCTTATATGGTTAGCACACCAGGTAGCTCTTCTCATTAGTAGATTCCCTTGGAGGTGACACTTGATCCCGATGGTGATGAAAATCGGGTTCCAAAGCAAAGCATAAGTGTATCCAAGTCTATATTTGAAATAGTCAGGCATCAGTTGGGAACCTTAGCTCTAACCCCACTTTCCTCTGAACAAGTTGAGTGTTTGGTAGTTAAGGAAACCCCTAAGTCATCCACAGATTGAAACCTCAGAGGTTCTTTCAAGGACCATCATCTTCAAGTCAAGAAGTTGATGTAGTACATGATTATATAAAGATTTAAAAATTGTGTTCCACATAATTTAGCAAAATAAAGGGTTAATCCCACTACTTCAAGGAATATGGAGAACAAAATGCAAATGCTCTAAATCAAATTGGACTAGATTCTACATAAATGATGATGATGATTACTAATTAGGTTCTTTTCAAATCATTTTGAATCTGATAGGTTCTTTTCAAATCACATTAACTCATATGAGGGGTTGTGCTTAGAAACTTCAAATGATCTATATTATTTTTGAGTCAAAGATGCACCACCATAGTTCAAAGAAAACATCAAGTCAACCATTGATGAGCTCAAGGATATTAACTTAGGAACTGAAAAAGATCGATGCGCGACATACATCAGTTCTTTGTTGAATGAAATTGAAACAAATGACTTAGTTAGGCTATTGATTGACTTTAAGGATTTCTTTACATGGATTTATGAAGAGATGCCTAGATTGTATCCTGACATAGCGATCCATAAACTAACAATAGAGCCTACTGCTAACCCTATCAAGCAAGCTCCCAGACGCATGTGATTAGACATAGAACAATAGATCATTTATAAAGTCAAGAAATAGATTGATGCTGGCTTCATCTAGGATGAGAAATACCCTACCTAGTTAGCTAGCATTGTCTCAGTTAAAAAACAGAATGGCCAAATTCTCATATATGTCAATTTTATGGATATAAATAAGTCATGTCCAAAAGATGAAATTCCACTACCAATCCTGGAGCTGATGGTTGACATTACCTCATCTCATGTTGTATTCTCTTTCATGGATGACTCATTTGGATATAACCAAATAAAGCTGGCCCCTGAAGATGAAAGAAATATTGCTTTTAGAACCTTGATCGAAATATATTACTATAAAGTCATGCCTTTCAACTTTAAAAATGCTGATGCTACATACTAGTGGGTTATGACTCGAATCTTCAATGAACTCATTCATCATTAGGTCGAGTGCTATGTCGATGATCTCGTGGTCAAAAGTAGAGAAAAGGAAGGCTCTCTCTTTGACTTGAAGTAGTTTTTGAATAGTTAAGATAATTTAACCTCAAAAAGAACCCCCTAAAGTGTGCATTTGGAGTAGCTTCGGAGAAATTCCTTGGGTTTGTTGTCTGACACCAGGGAATCAAAATCAATCCAGAGAAGATTAATGAAATATTAGAAATGCCACCCTCTAAAAGTTTAACTCAACTTAGATCATTGTAAGGGCGGTTGGCATATCTAAGATGCTTTATATCCAACCTATCGGGAAGAAGTTAGCCATTCTCAAGACTTATTAAAAAGGAAGCCAAGTTCAAGTGGGATCACAAGTGTGAGAATGCATTTCAAAACATCAAGCATTACCTGATGATGTTGCCGGTTCTAACAGCCCCTATCCTGGGTAAGCCACTCATACTTTACACTGCTGCATTAGACGACTCCCTTGGTGCTTTGTTGGCCCAAGACAATATTGAAGGGAAGGAAAATGAACTCTACTACCTCAGCCATCAACGAATCCATGCTGAGGCTAATTATCCACTCATTGAGAAGCATTGCCTTGCTTTAATCTTTACATTCCAAAAGCTACAACACTACATGCTTCCTCATATGGTGAACTTAATCTTTAGGATCAATCCACCATATAGTATCTCATGACGGTCGGCTATCTGATGGTTGGCATGACTCCATGATCCATAGTTTGACATTACCTTTGTAACCCTCTGTGCAATGAAAGAATAAGCGCTAGTGGATTACTTAGCAGCACACCCACTTCCTCTTTCTCGCTTAGTGATGATCTCCATGATGAATCAAGAACTTATGGGATACTAGCATTCACCATTGGGAGATGTACTTGATGGTGTGGCTTCCTTTCAAAGAGGAGAAGAACCACAATCTACTATTCCAGGAAAGGTAGAAGTAAGAATAGTTCTCTTAACTCTAGACTATGATGTGATGAGATTCTCATATCATCTATCGTATCCTTGCACCAATAATGAAGCCAAATATGATGCTCTGATTGCCAATCTAAAGTTAGACATTATTCTAAGCATCCAGAACATCAACATCTTCAAGGATTCTCAGCTAGTTATCAACCAAATCCCTGGGTCCTATAAGGTTATAAAGCCTAAGCTCCATCGCTACCATAAGTACACCATGGAGTAGTTTGCCCAAATCCCAGAGGTTACTATTTATAAGATTCCTGAAGGAGAGAACACCATAGCTTATGCTTTAGCTAAGCTTGCTAAGGAGTTGGCATGTACAAATGATGAGTCCATATCAATAAACATCCAAAATAGTCAAGTCTTATCCCTTATTGATATTCAACTCATCAAAAAGTACTCTCTTGAAGGGGAGGTTGCCATTGCCAAGAAGGATGAGGAGTTAAATTGGAGGCAACCGTTCATGGATTACTAAATAAAGGCAAACTACCTCAAGAGAAGTCCCAAGCCCATCGAGATGAAGAGAGCACTTTTCTATGCTCTTGTGAATGGTGTCTTGTATGCAATCAATCGATGGTTACATTATTTAGACAAGCAAGGAAGCCTATAAGATCATGATCAAGGTACACTCATGAGTATGTGGAGCCAACCAATCTAGTCTAAAGATGAAAGCTAAGATCAAGAGACTAGGATACTACTGGCCATCGATGATCAAAGATTGCTTGGATACGGCTAGGCGATGCCACCAGCATCAAATACAAGGTGTGGTCCTACACCAACCACCCAACATTCTACATCCTATAGTCGCTTCATGGCTATTTGAGTGTTGACATACCGACATAGTGGGTTCAATTGATCCTCCTTCTTCTAAGGGTCATCAGTTCATCTTAGCTACTACTGACTACTTTTCCAATTGGGCAATTCGCCGAGAGGTCACCTCAAAGATGTGCTCTAATTTTTAAGGACCATATCATATAGTTCGTGAGTGCCTCGAGGAATTATATCTCGATAATGGTACCGCATTCAAGAGCACCAGATCAACAACTTTTCCGAGACAACATAGATTGGAGATATTCTACCATCAACTACCTTAGAAAATGGCTTAAAGCCTTCAACAATGTTCTCATCCAAATATTGAAGAAGACACTCAACAACAACAAGCGATAGTAGAATGAGCAATTAGTTGAAGCCTTATAGGACTACCAAACCACAAATAGAACTCCAACTTAGTTTACTCCTTTCTCCTTAATGTATGGGTCCAAAGCCGTTATACCATTAAAAGTCCAACTCCCATCACTAAGGATAGCTGTAGGTAGATCATAATAGAGCAGAATGCCAAGTTGCAGTTAGAAGAGCTCGAAGGTTTGGAAGAGAGATGCCTCCATATATGCCAAAACCTCTAGTTGTACAAAGCTAAAATGATTCAAGCTCACAATAAGTTTTTCCATCCTAGAGCTTTTCAAGTAAGAGAGCTTATTTTAGTTCTAAAGAGATCGATTGTTGCCCATTGTAAGATGGGAGACAAGTTTGAACCCACTTGTAAGATGGGAAATAAGTTAGAAGAGCTCCAAGGTTTAGAGGAGAGATGCCTGTATGTATGCCAAAACCTCGAGTTGTACAAAGCTAAAATGATTCAAGCTCACAATAAGTTTTTCCATCCTAGAGCTTTTCAAGTAAGAGAGCTTATTTTAGTTCTACGGAGATTATTGTTGCCCAAGATGGGAGACAAGTTTGAACCCACTTGGGAAGGCCCTTTCACCATAGAGAAGGCTTACTAAAGAGGATCTTATCAGCTTGTTAATCATAAGGGAGAGCACCCAATGCTTCTAATCAATGGGCCCTTCTTAAAGAAATATTATAAATCATGTTTCAAAATAATTAACATCAATGAAAATTCCATTTCAAATTCAATCTCTTCCATGTTGAAAGTATTGTTTGGAAATCATAATGTGTTTAGGGTAGTGTAAGGAACCCGAGGGCATCCTATTTTACATCAACATTGACCATATTTCAAGAGGTCATCATTTTAAAAGCTCAAGTTCAAATATCCAATCAATCAGTCAATGGAAATGCATTTTGGAAGTTAAATCAATCTTTTGTTTGATGCAAAATCAAGTCAAATATCCAACATAAAAATCAAGTAATAACAAAAAATAAAATGGAAGTTCAAGTCAAATTAAAGTCAACTCTAGTCAACCTAGATTGAGTTATTATCACTTGGTCAAAAAAAGTCAACCCATCAAAAATTTGGTCCTAAATCATATGTCAATTCCCTATTAGTAATTGGGTCAAATGGTTTATTTGACCTATAATATTTAGTTTAACTTTAACCCAATTAAGTGAGTTAAATAAGACAAAATGAATCAGAAAATTAAAATCATTTCCAACCAATTCACATGGGATGGGGATGAGACTTCCTTAAACCCTTCTAATGAAGGTTTACATCCTTAATCAAGCCATTTAAAAATTTCTTGCATTATTACATAAAATCTAAATGGAGAGAGGCCAATGCAAGCAAAGGAAATGAAGAGGCCAAATTCCTTCTTCCTTCTTCCCACCTCTTCACCTTGGAGTGGGATAAAAGAGGAGGGCATTAGCTAACTTCCAAGACCCTCCATCATCAAAACCGACCAAGGAATAAAGGAAAAAGAGCTTTGAAGCTCTCCATAGCAAACACCACACACTTTCCCAAGGAGAATTGAACTTTCCTTTACCTTCATACATCCAAACTGAAGCCAAACAAAAGTTCTTCCCCCTCCCAAGTGTCCTTAACCATTGTAAACTACTAAAGCCAAAATTTTCAAGCCAAGGGTTGGTCTAGGGAACAATCTGTAAGGAATTAACCCAATTCCTTTGGCAAGTGAGTTCGAGTCAAGGTTCTAAAGCTCTAGGATCAATTCCAAGGCCAGTCGTCCAATGAATTGAGTTTGCCATTAACAACCTTGAGCTTTTTCTTTGAAGTTTCAGTTGTGGTCATTTTCATAGGAAACATGATCATCAATAAGATCAAACCATATAAAATCATAGTGGATATCCTTCAGCGATCTTGTAGCAATTGAAATCACTTGATTTCGTGCTCTGGCTCATTCATAATAAGAAAAACACTATGAACGACCCTTAGCTCCTACAGGAAATGAAGGAGATGAGCTCTCCGCCATTCAATCCATGAATTTGGATTAGACTGCCTAGATCTAGGGGGACTGGATCAATTTTTGCCCTTTAAGAACGCAGATCGACGACCATCCGATCTTCGATTGATGGCCTGTGATCATCCCGCAACCACGCATTGAAACCATGGGCTACGAACCTGCATACATGCCATGCTATGGGATGCACAATGCAAGCGTGCCACGCGCACGCGATCCACCTAAATTCCATTAAAATTAATTAAATAAAGTTTTAAAATTGTTTAAAAATTATAAAAACTTTTAAAAATTATAAAAAATAAATATAAATCTAAAAATACAAATGAGGGCTCTATGGATTCATCTTGATGAAAGGAATCCATAGAAATTAAAATCCCCAATTTCTATTGGGTATTTTCCTTAATTTATTTTTTAAACACATTAAACCCTAATTACTCTCAAATTAATAATCCAATTAATTTGAAACTTTGGGGAAATTAAATTAAGCATGAAACACACCTCAAGTGAATTTTTAGGGATTTAATTCACTGAATTCAAAGGAAATTGAAATATCATATGCTTAACCCTTAAATTAATTAAATTAATTAGTCCTTAATGAAATAATAAGGGAATTTTAATCTAACAACTTTAAATCAAGATTTCTTATAATCCCACTTTCAATTAGGTTGAGGGTTATATTGAAAATCTTACCAAAAAAAAGAAGAAAAGAAAATAAAAGAAACTTCAATATGACTTTGAAAAATAATCCTATTACTACATATAGAGTCTTGAAATTTACTTTTTAAAGTAATTTCAATGTCCTTGTAATAAAATATATAAGAATCAAAAATGCAAAAATAAGAAATTTTTATGAAATTTTATTTCATAAATCCTTTAAAAGAGCAATAAATCAATTGAAGAAATTCAATTTCAAACTTATCAGGAGAATCTTAATTTCTCTAATAAGTTAATCCTTTCAATTCCCTAATTGATTAGGGATAAAAAAATTTCTCCATGAGAATCCAAAAGATTTTCTTTATTCTCATTCACTTTTGAAAGCTTTAAAGGAATGTCAACAAAGCAAAATTGACATACCTGTCCAAACAAAATGGAAAAGAAATTCCATTTGAGAAGCACTGGTTGACTTTGGTTCTTACTTCCTAAAGAACTACACAGTCACATGCAAGCTCAAAGAGGTAGAATTTTTAGGTTAGTACCCTATGATGTCTTGCCTTCAGTGACATAGACATCTAGCATGGTTCATTGTAACTTTGAGATAAAAAGAAGAAAGAAAAAAATGATGAACTTCTATGCTCATGGCATAGTAAAGAATTGCATCCAAAATATACCCAAGTCTTCCTTCAAAAAATAAATTCCAACTTTTTGAAACCTTCTTCACTAAACTTCTTCATGTGTAAGGAATATTAGTGAAATCAAGAAATGGAAGCAAACCTTCCATAACCCTTTCATCAAGTTAGACTAATCAAGTAAGGATTAAGTCCATGAGACTCTTGCTTATTAGTCAAAACTTTTGGGGATTAGGCTTAAGTCACTTTGACCCCTTTTCCTCATCCATATCACCTATAGGTTGGGAGCAAGCTTCTTGTGGCACCTTTCCTATACATGACTTGAGATGGGAGAAAGCCCTCTATGGCACCTTTCTCGTATCCTTCTAGGTTTGGAGTAAGCCTTCGTGCACCATTCCTATGAGAAATTATCTTTGTAGGTTTGGAGAAAGCCTTTCGTGGCACCATTCCTACTTTTGTGTACCTGATTGGATCAATTCATTGTGACCCCTTTCATATTACACTGTCTATTTAGATTGGATCAAGTCTTTATGACCCCTTTCTAATAGCAAAAAAGATATAAGTCCCTAACATTCTTTCTAATCATTTAGAGTAAGTCCCCGGGCATCCTACTTTTGTGTACATGATTGGATCCCATTCCTTTCATGTTACACAAATGAGTTAGATTGGATCAATTCTTTATGACCCCTTTATAATAGCCAGAAAGATATAAGTCCCCAATTAGCATTCTTTCTAATCATCTAGGAGTAAGTCCCTAGTCAGCATCCTACTTTTGTGAACATGATTGGATCAAGCCATCAAGGCCCCTTTCATGTTACACAGGCAAGTTAGATTGGATCAAGTCTTTATGACCCCTTTCTAATAGCCAGAAAGATATAAGTCCCCAGTCGGCATTCTTTTAATCATCTAAGAGTAAGTCCCCAGTTGGCATCCTACTTTTGTGTACATGATTGGATCAAGCCATCAAGGCCCCTTTCATGTTACACAGGTGAGTTAGATTGGACCAACTCTTTATGAATCCATTTTAATTTCCAGAAAGATATAAGTCCCTAGTTGGCATTCTTTCTAATCATCTAGGAGTAAGTCCCTAGTTGGCATCCTACTTTTGTGTACATGATTAGATCAAGCCATCAAGGCCCTTTCATGTTACACAGGCGAGTTAGATTAGATCAAGTCTTTATGAACCTTTTCTAATAGCCAGAAAGATATAAGTCCCCAAACATTCTTTTTAATCATCTAAGAGTAAGTCCCTAGTCAACATCCTACTTTTGTGTACATGATTGGATCAAGCTATCAAGGCCCCTTTCATGTTACACATGTGAGTTAGATTGGATCAAGTTTTTATGACCCCTTTCTAATAGCAAGAAAGACATAAGTCCCTAGTCAGCATTCTTTCTAATCACATAGGAGTCGACATCCTATATTGAGGATTGGATCATGTCTTTAAGGACCCCTTTCCTCTTTTTTTTAGCTAATTAGATGGTTCATTCTCTTAACCCCATCTTATTAGCTAATCAAATAGAGTATGTCCCCGCTAGCTTCCTTCTATTCAAAGAACTAAGAAATGGAATCAAGCCATTGAAAGCCCCATTTCTGGGACTACTCAAATAGGATCAAGTCCATATGACTTTGTTTAGTAGTCGAAGTGCTACGGATTAGAATCAAGCATTTCAAGCATTTCAAGCCTCTTCTCCCGAGCATAGCTTTTGAGGATTGAATCATGTCTTTAAAGACCCCTCTCCTCTCTTTAGCTAACTAGGATGGGTCATGCCCTTAACAACCTCATCTTATTAGCTAATCACATGGATCACCACTATTCTCAATTAAGAGTAAGTCCCTTGAAGGCATCTTCTTTTAGCATAATGATTGCATTAGGTTTAGACCATTCTCTGGGTCCACTCCTATTGACATTCATACTCATCTTAGAACTTAGTGGGTTTAAGTTTCTAAGAATAAGTCAAATGAGGACAAGAAATAGGCATGCACATGCCTATCTTTTACAATCAAAATAAAATTTTACACTAAAACTAAAATCAAAAGCAAAATTTTGAATTTGAACCCCAAGTTTATGCTATGTTGATCAAAAGTCAACACCAATGAATTTTGACTAATCCACTGCACATATTGGTGGTCCATTTGTTGACCTCATTTTTGGAAGAGGTCATTTTAGCAATGAGAAGAGCTCAAGTTCAAATAGGGATTTCCTAATTCAATATTCAAGTCACTATGCTTAGTAATTTAGCAAATGCATTTTTAGCTAAATCCAATCTACTTAGTTTGATGCAAAATCAAGTCAAATAACCAACATAAATTAAATCAAGTAAATCAATGAAAATAAAATGGAAGTTCAAAGTCAAACCTAAAGTTAACTCTAGTCAACCTAGAATTGACTTAAGTGGGCCCACTTGGTCAAAAAGTCAACCCACTAAAATTTGAACAAACCAAATTGTCAAAAATATTTCAAATGATCAAATAAACATGTTTGATCATAATGACAAAGAAATTTGAGTCCATTGAGGCCTAGATTAGGTAAGTTAAATTCCTTAAATCAAAATAACCTAAATAGGCTAAATTGAACTCAAACCCTAGAAAAATCAAAATAAATCTAAATTGATTGTCATAAATCATATGGGGATGGAAATGGGACATAACCCAATTTCTTATTGGGTGTAATTGGGTAAAATGGTTCATTTGACCAAGAAATTAGGTTTAATTCACTTAACCCAATTTTGGTTAAGTGAGTTAAACAAAATAAAATGAATAGGAAAATTCAAATCACTTCCAACCAAATCACATGGGATGGGGATGAGACTTCTTTAAACCTTTCTAATGAAGGATACATCCCTAATTAGGCCATTTAAACTTTTCTTGCATTATTACATAAAATCCAAATGGAGACAATGCAAGCAAAGGAAACGAAGAGGCCAAATTCCTTCTTCCTTCTTCCCATCTCTTCACCTTGGACAGGAGTGGGATAGAAGAGGAGGGCATTAGCTAACTTCCAAGACCCTCCATCATCAAAATTGACCAAGGAATAAAGGAAAAAGAGCTTTAAAGATCTTGGCCATATAGCAAACCACACACACACACTTCCCTAAGGAGAATTGAACTTTCCTTCACCTTCATACATCCAAACTGAAGCCAAATAAAAGTTGTTCCCCCTCCCAAGTGTCGTTAACCATTGCAAACCAACAAAGCCAAAATTTTCAAGCCAAGGGTTCATCTAGGGAATAATCCATAAGGAATTAACCCAATTCCTTTGGCAAGTGAGTTCGAGTCAAAGTTCTGAAGCTCTAGGATCAATTTCACACCCAACGAAATTGCATGCCATTAATGACCTTGAGCTTTTATTTGAAGTTGTCATTTTCATAGGAAACGTGACCTTCAATAAGATCAAACCATATATAATCATAAGATATCCTTCAATAATCGTGCAGCAATTGAAATCACATGATTTCATGCTCTGGATCATTCACAAATAGCAAAACACTATGGATGACCCTCAACTCCTACAGGAAATGAAGGAGATGAGCTCTCCATCATCCAATCAATGTATTTGGATTGGACAGCCCAGATCTAGGCAAATTGGATCGATTTTTTCCCTTTAAGAATCGATGATCCGCAATTATCCCATCACCGCAGATCATCTCGAATCAAGACTGACGCCAATGTACGTGGGCTCCGCATGGACCAACCCATGCATGCCACTTGGTGGGACACGCCACGCAAGCGTGTGCCATGCGGCACGCGGATCCCGCAAGGGCCCATCACTTAAATTACGTTAAAATTAATTAAATAACAGTTTTAAAATTATTTAAAAATCACAAAACATCAAAAAATCATAAATAAATAAATATAAATCTAAAAATACAAATGAGGGCTCTATTGATTCATCTTGATGAGAGGAATCCATAGAAATTAAAATCCCAACTTCTACTGAATATTTTTCCCTTAATTTAGGTTTAATTAAAACACATTAAACCCTAATTACTCTCAAATTAATAATCCAATTAATTTGAAACTTTGAGGAAATAAAATTAAGCATGAAACACACCTTAGGTGAATTTTTGGTGATTTAATTCATTGAATTCAAAGGAAATTAAAATTTCATATGCTTAATCCTTAAATTAATTAAATTAATTAATCTTTAATGAAATAATTAGGAATTTTAATCAACTTTAAATCACCATAATGAACTTCAACAAACATTAAAACATTACTTAAACTCAATTAAACCTAAAAATCCTTAAATTGACCTAATTAAGCAACTAAATGAATTAAATAATTCAATTAAATAACATGAAATTAATTAAATCATAATAAATCAACTAGTTAGCCAAAAATTATGAATAAACCTCATTGAAAAGGTATTTTAGTGAGGAATTTATGAAAAATAAAATCTTTAATTGAATCTCAATAAAGTAGGCTTAATTTAAGTTTTAATGAAATAATTAAATCCCTAATTACTCCCTAATTACAAATCTAGTCAAGATGAAACTTTGAACACTTGAAATTGGCTTAAAACCCCACTTGTCAAAAGTTTTCAATCCTAATTGATCTCTAGATTAGAAGTTATTAAATTTCTAAATCCTTAGATCAATGTTAATCAAATATTAGGTTTAGGAAATTAATTAATCTATTAAAGGTAAATGGTAATTCAAATCAATTTCAGTCATATATCAAAAAAATATTAAAGTACTTCTCTAAATATCCTAAGTCAATTAAAGTGATCAAATTCAATTTTAAGTTAATGAAATAAAACCTTAGGTTAACAAAATTATTAATTAACTTAAACCTTAAATTTTGAATCAATAAAATTTAATGAAATCACTCATTTCTAATGAATCTAAGAATGAATCTAAATCTTAGGTCAATTAAATCATATCAAATAATTAACCTAAGTACTTTAGGTTAAGCTTAATCCATTAACAAACCTAAGGTACTAATTCATATTAATAAACTTAAACCTTAAGCTTACAAATCAATGAATTAAACTACTTAAGTTAAATTGAATGAAATCAAACTTAAATCTAAACTCTTTAAATTAACATGAGCCAAATCAAATGAAACCCATATAACTTAATTCAAAATGAAATAAATCAAATAAATTAAATCGAACAAAGCAATTCAAACAAATGAAATAACATAAATCAAATCCAAACATAAATAACATTAAAAGGATTAATTAAGATACTTAAGGATCTTAGTTAGACTTTTTGAAACTTCATTATGATTTAGGATGTGGAATAAAGTGAGTTTCACCTAAAAATAAAATTCATTCTATTTCTCATTCTTAAAAACTTAAATATTACTTTAACCAAATATAATGAATATAAAAATGGGAATTAAACCCCTAAACCATTTGAATTTAAATCAACCAATGGTAAAAATTAAGCAAATTCAAACTTCAAACTTAAACTTCAACTTAAAGGAGCCTAGCAAAGCCTTACCACACAAACCTCTTCTACACACACTAGATTATTTAGGTCACAGACTCTAGATCTAGGTGAGATCGTTCTATGATTTTCTTTAATCTTCTGTGCCATGTTTCACATGTTTGTGTGGTGTATTACTTCTTTGTGTGCTGTGTGTATTTCCTAACATTTATTTAGCAGGGCTTAGGATTTATTATGAATTTTAAATTTAAATTTGAGCTTAGAATTATGTTAGGATCTATGGGGTCTAGGATTAGCAAGAGCTGACCCAACCAAGAGATGGTGCGGTGGTCCCCTATGTAGCGATGGATAAGTTTTTTTTTGTGCTATGTTTGTACTGTGATGAATGCCTGAACATAGGCTCATAAGATAAACTAAATTTTTATTCAACTAAATCAATTGAAACATAAAAATAAATACAACTCATAATCCTCATATAAAAGCTTAGGCATTAAAGAAAGATAAAATATGTAGCAACCCCTTAGCTGGATGTTTTAACATCATGCGTAAATCATATTGTTTCACTTGATTAAAGAAGGACTTCCATCCTTGCCAGAGAACCTGGGCTTGACCTTTGAGAGCCTATGATGGAAGTATGCCTTCTTCTATTTTGATTTGAGCCATAATCTTTTTCAAATTGCATGCATTAGGCATAAATTGTATTCCTATGACCTAAAATTAATCTTGAGTCAAAAATTCCTAAAATTTGAAAAATATGCATTAGTTAGGTGCATCCTCATGCCCTCCATAATTTTAGAGATTAGGGAGTGAGTCTAGGTTCATAGATTTCTTTCCAAAGAATACAACAGCCTAGCCATCTTGCATTCATGTGACTTGACTTCATGGATTTAAAAGGTGGTGTTAGATGGAAGCCTTCTCCAGGCAGGTTGTATATTCAGAAGAGTTAGGGATAGGTTAGTTCACTCAAGTGAGGAGAATGGCTAATGATTCCTAAGGATAGAATTAGGTTAGAACATGTGTCAGAAGCACCTAGACTAGGTTTTGAAGCATCCTTTTTAGGAATAAGTCTTCAACCCTAAGCATTTCTACAGTCTTGTGTTGCTAGAATCTAAGCCCTAGATTTCTATGAAAATGATAACTTGAACTCTAAAATTAAAATCCCAAATTTGAAGCCCAATCATAGGATAGTTGAAATGTCTACTAGGTATCCCAGTATCAATAGACATTTCCTACTTTTTCCCATTTGACTCTTGAAAATAACTCTCTTCAATTTGGACCTCTCCCAATTGAATTTCCAAAAATCAATCCTTTGAAGGCTATCTTAGTAGTCTTTAAGAATAACCACTTATTTCTTTAATCGAGAGTATTCTTAGGAAGAGACCCTTCCTAAGATGTAATTAACTATAAAGGCTTGCCTTTATAGGGAACCATGATCCCAAGATAAAATAAACCATGTTCTATTTTTTCATGTAATTTAGGGTAAAATACTCTGGTACACAACAGTCCCATTAGCCTTAGGCATCTTTTCTTAAAATGATCAAATCCATTACAAAAAAGCATGTTTATCTTTCGAGATAATATGTTTATTCCTTAATGCTATATTTGGTCATCTAAATAAAATATTCTTGAACTCTCTCTGGTGTCATTTCTTTTCCCTATTCTAGAGAAAACATCAACAGACACAACATAAACATAACTACACATAAACATATAAAACCAACACATATCTTTCATCTCGGACTACTCTAAGTTGAGATAACACCCCCAATAGCTATCATTCATTAGCTACTCTAAGATGGACTGACATGCTAATCTACTAGTGTGTCACCCCATTTGTCTTCTTGCTTTGGAGGATGTAAGTCAGTTATGCTTTCCTTCTTTACTTGGCCACTACACACTAATGAGTGCATTGTTAGTTTAGTAGGCCTTACTATATGGCCGGTAATCATGTTGGATTCATTTAAGAGGATGTGAGTCTAGTATGCTTTCTTCTTGGATTAGCCTTAGAGCATTGATAGGGTCAAGTATATTTGAGGTTTAAGATAAGTCCTCTAGTGGTTCCTTCCCTCCTGACAGCTTCAAGTCTTGGTCCAGTCCATCCTCGAGGGTCCCTGCTTAGTAGTCGCTCTAGGTCAGATAGCATTTATCCCATCGATGAAAGACTATCCTGATGATCAATTTAGCTTGGAAAGTTGTAAGCCTACATGCTTTCTTTCCAGATTGATCAATGCAGACTGACAAGCACCTTAGGTTGGTTGGTTCTAACTATGCTGACAGATACACCACTCATGCTGATTGATACACCTTAGGTTGGTTGGTTCTTACATCTTAGGATACACCACACATGGTAGATGTAATCTACTATGCTTTCTCCTTGAGTTGGCCACCATACACCTATAGGCTTTCTTTTCTAGAGTTTAGGATAAAGCCCCTAGCAGCACCTCCCCTATGGGCACTATATTTGGATCACATCCTTTACAACCTCATTTAGACACTACTCGGGTTACTATCAGATTGGACAGTTCCCCTTTCCTAGTAATCACTCTTGTGGATGGAGAATTCATCCTATGGATGTGTAGATTCTCCCTTGGTCCAGTACATCTAAGACAACTCAAGGTTGACATTGCCCCTTCTCAGTGTGGTCCCTTGCACACCAAGGTGTGCACACAAACATATAAATAAAAAATATATTCACTTATGGTTAAGGAGGACACCCTTAGTGGTACCATTTCCTAAGCCTATATCCTATCTTTATGGCAGTGTCAGTAAAACTCCATATAGGAATCACCTCACTACTCTTTAGTTGATATAAGTCCCTAGTGATATTCACTCAGTAGTCACCCCAACATCTAGTTTGATTTATTGTGCTACCAATAAGTCTCCCTAGCAGTTGTTCCATGCATTAGAAGATGTAAGTATGCCATGCCTTTTTTTAGCAGGTTGCACACCAAAAGGCAACCCCTTATTGGCTAGCTCCCATAGTAGACTATCCCTTTGGATTTGTAAATGCGAGATAGGACAAGTGATATAGTCCCTTCTCAGTGGGTCCATCGCACACCGACATGATTCATAAATTAAATCTATCAAATTTGATCGAGCTCACATCCCTAGCGGATATGTCCTCAATTCAAAATCAAAGTAAACCAAACAAACCATATCAAATCATATGAAACTAAGATAAAATTAATTTTGAGTACTTTTCAGTTGACATAAGTCCCCAATGACATTCACTCAGTAGTCTCCCTAGGTTTGGTTCAATTTTTGTGCATCCAAGGAGTCCGTGATTGTTCCTCACTTTGGAAGATGTAATTATGCTACACCTTCTTCTTAGCATAGTCGTTGCACACTGAAAGGCAACCCCTTAAGTTGGCTAGCTCTTCCCTGCAGTCGGTAGACTATCCCTTTGGAATTGTAAACCTGAGGTAGGTCAAGGTTGATATAACCCATTCTTAGTGGGTCCACCGCACACTGACAAGGTCCATACATTAACTTAGATTAAATTAAACCCAATCTAATTTTCTCCAGTGGAGTTAAATCACACCCTTCTATGTAGTGGAGCCCCAAATCATATATAAACAAGTCAAGCAAACAAATCAAATTCATAAACAACCTATCCAATGGAGCCAAATTAAACCAACTCTCTCAGTAGAGTCTAAATCAAAGAAATCAAACCAAACTCTTATCCCCAGTGGATACATCCCCAAACAAATCTATGAAATCAAACTCAAATCCTAAGCCCCAGCGAATAACCCGAATCTGCTTTCCTAGTGGAAGGTTCATATACGATCCTAGTAGACTTATATATGGATATGCCTCGGATGAATTAAAACAAAAAAATTAAATTAAATTTGATTCGATCTTAATCTTTGGTGGATTTTAGATTCTTATTCCCAGTGGATCTTTTTTCCATAAATCATATAATCAAATCAAATTCAAACCTTATCCCCAGAATATTTTCTTTTATATGCCCTCGATATAGACCCCTAACATGTCATGCCCAATGCATGTGTGATCTCCTAGTGGATCTCCCTCCATGTTCTTGACATGGAATTATCTTCAAATCATATGTCTTCTCTTATGCACACCTTTAATACTTCACCAAAAGCCATATAATGTATTCATTCAAATTCATCTTAACATTGTAATCAACATTTTATGATTTGTGATGGTGCACTCAACTATACAATCTATAAACATATTATAATGTAAATTAACACACTATATATTATATTATATATGAAGTTATATTATAATTTGCTATAATATAATATATTGTTTAACATTACACCTCATTAGAATCACTTAAAAAGAACAAATAACAAAATTTTATCAAAATATGAATAATGTTTATTTTGGATGTAAAATTATTATTTATCTATTAAAAATGGTAGAAAATAGCATAATTTTGGTGTTGCTTCTTGGTGTGTGCCGTGAATTTGGCAAAATTCTTCCATCTCAACCTTCAAATTAACATTTTTATGGGTTTTGACCCTATGTATTATAATAAAAGTAAAACATACTAAAATGTACAATAACATTTAGTAACACACCACCACATTCATATATATGTGAAGTTATATTGTTATGTACATTAAAATTTAATATGCTTTCATATAATATATTATTTTACATTTCACCTTAAAATGAATCACCTTAAGCAATAAAATTATTAAATTTGGTTGAAAAATGAACTTTTATTTTGGATGCAAAATTCCATTCTTTTGATTAAATGACACACCATAGCACACCCCCAATGTTGTTCCCTAAAGCTTACCTTAAATTTGGTGAAATCCCATCATCTCAGCTTATGAATCAGTATTTTTATGAATTATACCAGTAAAAACTCTACTACATCATGCTATGATAAACAAAAATATGCTAAACAACAAGTAGTAGTACACAATAGTATGCTATAATGCATAATGCTACACTAGGTTATGGAATCCTATATTATACTACACTATAACATATGATATTATACTATATTGCATATCACATCACAAGGGATTACCTAAGATAAAAAATCATAAAATTTGTCTAAACAATAAAAAAACTATATATTTTAGTCATATCACTTACATATTTTAAATTGAAATAATATATTATGATGCTCTACCTATTATGATTATGAATTTGGCCATATTCCACCATTTTAAAGTCTAAATCAACATTTTTATAGATAATGCTAGTGTTGGCTCGACTGCATGATTGTAAAATACTAAAAGAATTTAAAATGTGCAGAACAATATATTATGACATATGATGCTATCCTATGCTACAACATATAACATTTATTTTGAACATAAAATCTTACTTTTGCAGTGGCATAGCACACCTTTACTACAACCTAATTCCCACTTCAAATTTAACAAATTTCAACATCTAATTTATTATATAAATATTTTTATAATTTATATTAATACAGATTATAGGGTATAATACCATAATATACTAAAACATTTCAAAACATCATATAACATCCATAAATACATCACTACATGCTCAAATATATGATTCTACATTATACTATAATATATGGTATTATAATATGATTTAGGGTATTCAAATATCTAATAGTCAAGGGAAAGTCTCTTGAAGAGATTTTCTTTAGCTACCATAACTATGTTAGGATTAGGTCATTCTTTAGAACTACTCTAATGACATCATTATTCTAGGTTTAGGGTTAGTTTAGGGTTCATTTTGGGTTTAGGGTTTAGGTTTAGGGTTTGGGGTTTAGGGTTTAGGGTTTAGGGTTGTAAGTTTTAGGGTTTAGGGTTTAGGGTTTTAGGGTTTAGGTTATAGGGTTTAGGGTTTAGGGTATAGGGTTCAGGGTTTAGGTTTAGGGTTTTTAGAGTTTAGGGTTTAGGGTTTAGGGTTTAGGGTTTAGGGTTTAAGTTTTAGTTTAGGTTTTAGGGTTTAGAGTTTAAGGTTTTTTTTAGATTCAACATTTCTTCTTTTTGATTTTATCAACCAAGTAGCACCCCAGGTTTTCTAAGGCATAAGGGATGACATAGATCAAAATGAGCAAATCAATACTATAAATTAGTTGAACCATCTCTCTATAAAGACATAGTTCCATAAGCGGTCAGTTGGTGGTTGTTCAATTTCTCTATAAATCAGAACCACCGTCTCTCAAGTAGTGTGATCTGCCATCATCCCAATCTCTCCCTCAGCCACCACCATGGTTGTAACCTCCCTCACTCCTCCACCTCCATAACCACTACCACCACCTCCATATGCACCCAGATCCCCACCACAAGTGATAATTGTGCCTCACCTTATATCTGGCTAAGCCAAGGCCAGTGTCTACTTCCATCAAGGTTCTGCCCATTCTAATTTAGGGTTTAGGGATAGTTTAGGGTTTAGGGTTTAGGGTTAGTTTAGGGTTTATGGTTTATGGTTTGGAGTTTAGGGTCGTAGGTTGTATGTTTTAGGGTTTAGGGTTTAGGATTTAGGGTTTTAGGGCTTAGGGTTTAGGGTTTATGGTTTTAGGGTTTAGGGTTTAGTGTTTTGGGTTTAGGGTTTAGGGTTTAGGGTTTAAAGATTAGGGTTTAGGGTTTAGGGTTTAGGGTTTAGGGTTTAGGGTTTAGGGTTTAGGGTTTAGGGTTAGGGTTTAGGATTTAGGGTTAGTTTTAGGGTTTAGGGTTTAAGTTTAGGATTTAGTTAGGATTAGAATTAAGTTTAGTTAAATTAATTTTAGGTTTAGTTTATTTTTTATTTATTTGAGTTTATTTTATTTTTTATTTTTTATTTAGGTTTATTTTTATTTTTATTTAGTTTAGTTTATTTATTTTTGGTTTATTATTTTTGTTTAAGTTTTTTATTTTAGTTTATCTTTAGGTTTAGGTTTATTTTTTAGTTGAATTTTATTTTTATTTTATTTTTTAGGTTTAGGTTTTATTTTTTTATTTATAGGTTTAGGTTTAGGTTTTTATTTTATTTTTTTTGGTTTAGGTTTTATATTTTTATTTTAGGTTTTTTTTTAAGTTTAAGTTTAGGTTTATTTTTAGTTTAATTTATTTTATTCAGCTTAGGTTTATGTTTAGATTTAGTTTATTTTAAGTTTAGGTTTATGTTTTATTTATTTTAGTTTAGGTTTAGGTATATCTTATTTTATTTATTTTTTTATTTTATGTTTAGGTTTTATTTTAGTTTAGGGTTTAAGTTTTATTTTTTTATTCAATTTAAGGTTTATTTTTTAGGTTTAGGTTTTTATTTTATTTTATTTTTGGTTTATTTTATTTTTATTTTATGTTTAGTTATTTTCCTATATTATTTATGTTTAGGTTCTTTTATTTATTTTATTCTAAGGTTTTATTTAGTTTAGGTGTAGGTTTTTAGGTTTTAGGGTTTAAGATTTTAGGGTTTAGGGTATTAGGGTTTAGCGTTATGATTTAGGGTTTAGGGTTTAAGGTTTAATGTTTCAGCTTTAGGGTTTTGGGTTTTGGGTTTAGGGTTTAGTTTAGGTTAGGATTTAGGTTAATTTAGGGTTTAGGTCTTTTTGATTTTAGGTTTAGGGTTTAGGTTTAGGATTTTAGGTTAGTTTAGTTTAGGGTTTTAGGGTTTAGGGTTTAGGGTTAGGGTTAGCATTTAGGGTTAGGCTTAGGGTTTAGGGTTTAGGATTTAGGGTTAGGGTTAGTTTAGGGTTTAGGGTTTAGGGTTTATGGTTTATTTTTGGTTTAAGGTTTAGGGTTTCGGGATTTGGTTTATTTAATTTATTTACTTTATTTTTTTCATTATTTTAGTTTATTTTATTTTTAATTTTTATTTAGGTTTATTTTTTCATTTAGCTTAGTTTAATTATTTTAGGATTATTTATTGTAGTTTAGGTTTCTTATCTATGTTTTTTTAGGTTTAGGTATATGCTTAATATTTTAGTTTAGTTTTATTTTTGATTTATTTTTTAGGTTAAGGTATTATTTTTTATTTTTAGGTTTAGGTTTTTATTTTATTTTTTTAGGTTTAGATTTTAGGTTTATTTTTAGGTTTTATTTTTTAGTTTAGGTATATGTTTATATTTAGTATATTTTATTTTATTTAGTTTAGGGTTTAGGTTTAGTTTATTTTAGGTTTAGGTTTAGGTTATATTTATTTTATTTTAGTTTATTTTAGTTTAGGTTTAGGTTTATTTTATTTTGTTTTTTTAGTTAAGGGTTTAGGTTTTTTTAGTTAAGGGTTTAGGTTTTATTTTTTATTTATTTTTAGGTTTTATTTTTAGGTTTATTTTTTCGGTTTACATTTTTATTTAGTTTTATTTTATTTTATTTTAGGTTTATTTTATTTTTTATTTTATGTTTAGTTTATTTTTAGTTTTAGTTTAGTTTAGGTTTTTATTTATTTTATTTCAATTTAGTTTTTATTTTTATTTATTTTGTTTAGGTTTAGGTTTAGGTTTAGGTTTATGTTTTAGTTTAGACTTTTTATTTTATTTTATTTTATATATTTTATTTTAGTTTAGGTTTAGGTTTTATTTTTTAGGTTTTATTTAGTTTAGGGTTTTTTAGGGTTTAGGTTTAGGGTTTAGATTAGGGTTTAAGTTTAGGGTTTAGGGTTTAGGGTATTAGTGGGGTTTAGGTTTTGTTTAGGGTTTAGGGTTTAGGGTATTAGGTATTAGGTATTGTTTAGGGTTTAGGGTGTAGGGTTTTAAGGTTGGGTTAGAGCTAGGGTTTTAGTTTAGGGTTTAGGGTTTAGGTTTAGTTTAAGTTTTGTATTAGTTTATAGTTTAGGGTTTAGGATTTACAGTTTAGAGTTTAGGGTTTAGGGTTTAAAGTTTATTTTAAAATTATGTATACTGGTAGGTTTAGGTTTATTTAGTTTATTTTATTTTTTTATTATTATTTAGATTTATTTTTTATTTTTATTTAGTTTAGTTAATTTATTTTAGGTTTATTTATTTTGGTTTACCTTTTTTATTTTAGTTTATTTTTTAGGTTTAGGTTTAGGTGTATGTTTATTTTTTAGTTTAATTTTATTTCTTATTTTATTTTTCAGGTTTAGGTTTAATTTTTGATTTTTAGGTTTAGGTTTAGGTTTTTATTTTAGGTTTTTTTTTTGGATTTATTTTTTAGTTTAGGTTTAGGTTTTTTTAGTTTATTTTATTTTATTTAGTTTATGGTTTAGGTTTAGTTTATTTTAGGTTTATGTTTAGGTTTTATTTATTTTAGTTTAGTTTATTTTAGCTTATGTTTAGGTTTATTTTATTTTGTTTATTTTAGGTTTCATTTTTTTTGAAGTTTCAGGTTTAGGTTTTTTTTAGGTTTAGGTTTTATTTTATTTTTTTTTATTTTATTTTATTTTTATTTTACGTTTAGTTTTTATTTTGTTTAGGTGTTTTATTTTTTAATTTAGTTTAGGCTTTTATTTATTTTATTTTAATTTAGTTTTTATTTATTTATTATAATTATTATTGTTTAGGTTTTGGTTTAGGTTTAGTTTAAGTTAGTGTTAGTGTTTATTTTATTTTATTTTACTTTATTTTATTATGGTTTATGTTTATTTATTTATTATATTTTAGGTTTTATTTAGTTTATGTTTAGGTTTTAACTTTTTTTAGGGTTTTAGTTTAGGTTTAGGGAGAGGTTTAGGGTTTATGGTTTAGGGTTTAGGAGCTTTAGAGTTTATTTAGGGTTTAGGGCTTAGGATTTTTTTTGATTTAGGGTTTAGGGTTTTAGGTTTTAGAATTTAGTGTTTAGGGTTTAGGTTTAGGTGCAGGGGTTCAGGTTCTCAATTTTTTTTAAATAGAAAAATTGATTCAACATTTCTTCTTTTAGTTTTATTTAGGTAAAGTTCATTCTTAGGGTTTAGGTTTAGGTTTATTAGGTTGTAGGGTTTAGGTTTATTTTTTAATTTATTTAGTTACTTTAGGTTTAGGTTTAAGGTTTGGGGTTTAGCATTTAGGGTTTAGGGTTTAGGGTTAAGGTTTAGGGTTTACGATTAGGATTTAGGGTTAGGGTTTAGGGTTTACGATTAGAATTTAGGGTGTAGGGTTTAGGGTTTAGGGTTTTAGGGTTTATGCTTTTAGGGTTATTAGGATTAGTGTTTAGGGTTTAGGGTTTAGGGTTTTTAGGGTTTAGTGTATATGGTTGTAGTTTAGGATTTAGGGTTTAGGGTATTTTTTTTAAATTAATTAAACCATTAGGTTTAGGTTTATTTAGTTTATTTAGTTTATTTTTTATTTATTTTAGTTAATTTCAATATTTATGTATATGTAGGTTTATTATTGATTTTTATTTAGTTTAGTTTATTTATTTTAGTTTAGGTTTTTTATTTTAGTTTATTTTTTAGGTTTAGGTTTTATTTTTATTTTTAGGTTTAGGTTTAGATTTTTATTTAATTTTTTAGGTTTAGGTTTTATATTTTTATTTTAGGTTTATTTTTAGGTTTTATTTTTCAGTTTAGGTTAGGTTTATTTTTAGTTTATTTTATTTTATTTAGTCTAGGTTTAGGTTTAGGTTTAGTTTATTTTAGGTTTAGGTTTAGGCTTAATTTATTTTAGTTTAGATTTAGGTTTATTTTATTTTGTTTACTTTATTTTTATTTTAGGTTTAGGGTTTAGGTTTTATTTTTTATTTATTTTTAGGTATTTTTTATGTTTATTTTTTAGGTTTAGTTTTTTTTTTAATTTTTATTTTATTTTATTTTAGGTTTATTTTATTTTTATTTTACATTTAGTTTTAATTTATTAAGATTTTTTATTCTTAGGTTTCTTTGTGTTTAGGTTTTCTTTTTATTTTTTATTTTTATTTTATTTAGTTTAGGTTTAGTTTTTTTAATTTTATTTTATTATTTTATTTAGGTTTAAGTTTATTTATTTATTTTATTTATTTTAGTTTTATTTAGTTTAGGTTTAGGTTTTATTTTTAGTTTTTTAGTTTTTGGTTTATTAGGTTTTAGGTTTAGAGTTTAGGGTTTAGGGTTTAAATTAGGTTTAGGGTTTAGGTTTAGGGTTTAGGGTTTAGGTTTTAGGGTTTATGCTTTTAGTTAGTTTAAGGTTTTTAGGTTTAGAGTTTAGGTTTAGGTTGTTTTTAGGTTTTAGGTTAGTTTTAGGGTTTAGACTTTGAGGTTTAGGGTTTTAGGTTTAGGGATGGTTTAGGATTAGTTTAGGCATTAAATTTGAGTTTTAGGTTTAGGATTAGTTTAGGATTCTGATTAAGCGTTGTTTTAGGTTTTGGGTTTTAGGTTTAGCAGGGTTTAGGGTTTAGTTTAAGGTTAATTTAGGGTTTAGTGTTTATTTTTTTAGGTTTAGGTTTAGGTTTAGGTTTATTTATTTTAGTTTATTTTTTAGGTTTAGGTTTAGGTTTATGTTAGTTTTATTTTTATTTTATTTTTTAGGTTAGGTTTTAATTTTTTTTTAGGTTTAGATTTAGGTTTTCATTTTATTTTTTTAGGTTTAGGTTTTTGATTTTATTTCTTAATTTAGGTTTAGGTTTATTTTTAGTTTATTTTATTTTATTTAGTTTAGGGTTTAGTTTAGTTTAGTTTTAGGTTTTAGGTTTTATTTTTAGTTTAGTTTATTTTAGTTTAGTTTAGGTTTATTTTAGGTTTAGGTTTTATTTAGTTTCTAAATTTTTTATTTTAGGTTTATTTTATTTATTTTCATTTAGTTTTATTTTATTTAAGTTTTTTTTTAGTTTAGGTTTTATTTATTTATTTAGTTTTATTTTTTATTTTATTTTATTTTTTAGCTTTAGGTTTAGGTTTAGGTTTTAGTTTAGGTTTTATTATTATATTTTATTTTATTAGGTTTAGGGTTTCTATTTAATTTAATTTTAGGTTTTATTGAGTTTAGGTTTATGTTTTTAGGTTTTTTTGGTTTAGGGTTTAGTGTTTAGGGTTTAAGGGTTGGGGTTGAGGTTCAAGTTTTAGAGTTTAGGTTTTAAAATTTAGTTTAGGTTTAGGGTTTAGGGTTTTTTTAGGGTTTAGGTTTGTAGGTTTAGGGTTTAGGTTTAGGTTTAGGGTTTTAGGTTTAGGTTTTAGGGTTTGAGGTTTTTTTTTTTTTAATTTTTTAGGGTTTAGGCTTATGGTTTTTTTAGAGAGAAATTCAGATTCTATATTTCTTCTTCGATTTCATCAACCAAGTAACACACCAAGTTTTTAAGACATGGATGACATAGATAAAAAAATGAGCATGCATAGAGCAAATCAAAAGGCCTATATAACTAGAACCATCTCTATAAAGACACAGTTCCATATGGATGGCCATTCTTGATTCTCTTCCCCAGAACCACCATCTCGAGAGTGATCCACCATCATATCCTCGATTTCTCCCTCCGCCAGGCTAACCTCAGCCTCCTCCACTCCATACGACCACTTCTCGACCACCACCTCCATATACCTTGTGATAACCAGCCTTTACGCCACTCCACCAGATTTAGAGTCAGCCTAGTTGGCAGTGATGTTCCGGCCTTCAAAGTTTTGTCCATTCTTAAGGTTTAGGTTTAGGTTTATTAGTTTTAGGGTTATGTTTATTTTTAATTTATTTAGTTACTTTAAGTTTTGGTTTATGGTTTTGAGTTTAGGGTTAAGGGTTTAGGTTTAGTTTAGGTTTAGGGTTTAGGGTGTTAGGGTTTATATTTAGGGTTTTTTTTATGGTTTTGGTTTTGGGTTTTAGGTTTTGGGTTTAGGTTTAGGGTTTAAGGTTTTTAGGTTTAGGTTTAGGTTTAGAGTTTAGGTTGTAGGTTTAGGGTTTAGGGTTTAGGGTTAGTTAGGTTTAGGATATATTTTTTATTTTATTTATGGTTTAGGGTTTAGGTTTAGGTTTAGGGTTTTTTTAGGGTTTAAGGTTTTTTTTTTAATAAGGAACAAATTCAAATTTAACATTTCTTCATTTCATCAACCAAGTAATACACCAAGTTTTCTAAGAGACAAGTGACATAGCTCAAAATGAGCATGCATAAAAAATTAAAACCAGAATAAAACCATCTCTGTAAAGACATAGTTCCATAAGTATGCGTTCTTGATTTCTCCGGTCTACCCAGAACCTGACTCGAGTAGAGGATCCACCATCATCTCTACCTCTGCCATTTGAATCTGGCCTCCACTCACCACTTTCGACCATCACCTCCATATCCATTCTCCTCTCCCCACCACCATGCAGCCTTCACCTCCATCTTGCATTTACTGGTTGAGAGGTGATGTTCACCATCAGGTTACCCATTCTTAGAGTTTTAGGTATTAGGTTTTAGGGTTTAGGTTTGTTTTAATTTATTTAGTTACTTTAGATTTAGGTTTAGGGTTTGGGGTTTAGGTTTAGGGATTGGGGTTTAGGGTTTAGGGTTTAGGTTTTAGGGTTTAGGGTTTAGGTTTTAGGGTTTATGCTTTAAGGTTTAGGGTTTAGAGTTAGGGTTTATGGTTTAGGGTTTAGGGTTTAGGGTTTAGGGTTTTTTAGGTTTAGGGAATGGTTGTAGGTTTAAGGTTTAGTAGGTTAGTTTTAGGGTTTAGGGTTTAGGGTTTAAAGTTTTTTTTTTTAAATTAAGTAAACAGTTGTTTAGTTTTAGTTTATTTTTTATTTTTATTTATTACTTTTATTTAGTTTAGTTTATTTATTTTAGGTTTATTTATTTTTTAGTTTAGGTTTTTTATTTTAGTTCATTTTTTAGGCTTAAGTTTAGGTTTAGGTTTATTTTTAGTTGAGTTTTATTTTAATTTTAGGTTTAGGTTTTTGTTTATAGGTTTATGTTTAGGTTTTATTTTATTTTTTTAGGTTTAGGTTTTAGGTTATTATTTTAAATTTATTTTTAGGTTTTATTTTTCAGTTTAGGTTTAGGTTTATTTTTCATTTTTTTTTTTCATTTAGGGTTGGTTTAGGTTTAGTTTATTTTAGGTTTAGGTTTAGGTTTTATTTATTTTTGTTAAGTTTATTTTAGTTTAGGTTATGGTTTATTTTATTTTGTTTATTTTATTTTTATTTTAGGTCTATTTTTTTAGTTTAGGGTTTACGTTTTATTTTTTATTTTTTATTTTAGGTTTAAGTTTTTTTTTATTTTTTTTTTATTTATTTTATTTTTATTTTTATTTTACATTTAGTTTTATTTTATTTAGGTTTTACTCTTAGGTTTACTTTAATTTTTTGTTTGGTTTAAGTTTTTTTATTTTAATTTTAATTTATTTTATTTTTTTTTTTAATTTTAGGTTTAGGTTTATTTTTATTTTAGGTTTTATATTATTTTATTATATTTAGGTTTTATTTTATTTTAGGTTTATTTAGTTTAGGTTTTCTTTTTTTGTTTAGGTTTAGGTTTTAGGTTTTTTTAGGGTTTAGGGTTTAGGGTTTTAGGATTTAGGGCTTAGGGTTAGGGTTTAGGGTTTACGGGTTAGGGTTTAGTTTATAGGATTTAGGGTTTAGGCTTTTCAGGGTTTACGATTTTGGGTTTAGGGTTTGGGGTTTAGGATTTTAGGGTTTAGGGTTTAGGATTTAGGGTTATAGGTTTAGGGTTTCGTGTTTAGGGTTTAGGGTCAATTTTTGGGTTTAGGGTTTAGTGTTAGGGTTCTTTTTTTTAATTTTTTTTATTTTTTATATTTTTAGGGTTTAAGGTTTAGAGTTTAGAGTTTAGTTTTAAGGTTTAAGGTTGAGGTTATAGTTTCAGGTTTAGAATTTTATTTTTTTAACAAAGAACAAATTCAAATTCAACATTTCTTCATTCTAATTTCATCAACCAAGTAACACACCAAGTTTTCTAAGACACGAGCGATGACATAGATAAAAAATGAGCACACATAGAGAAAATAAAAACCCTTGATAACTAGAACTATCTCAACTATAAAACCACAGTTCCATAAGTAATAGATCGGATCGTCCATTCTTTAGTTTCTCCATTTCCCACAAAACTACCTGGCCTCTCGAGTAGCAGGATCCACCATCATATCCACGATCTCTCCCTCCGCCACCACCATGGCGATAACCTTTCGCTCTCTCTCCATAATCACCACTCTCACACCACCTTCATATCCACCAGCACCTCATGATCCCCCAACACCACTGCGATAACCACCGCCCCCGCCTTTGCCTCCATTTCCAAATCTAGACTGAGCTTGGTTAAAGATGATGTTCCTACCATCAAGGTTCTACCCATTCTTAGGGTTTTAGTTTATGTTTAGGTTCATTAGTTTATAGGGTTTAGGTTTATTTTATAATTTATTTACTTACTTTAGGTTTAGGTTTAGGGTTTTGTGTTTAGGGTTTAGGGTTTAGGGTTTAGGGTTTTAGTTTAGGGTTTAGGGTTTAGGGTTTTGGGTTTTGGGTTTAGGGTATTAGGGATAAGGGTTTAGGGTTATGGGTTTTTTTTTTTAGGGTTTAGGGAATAGGTTTTAGGTTTAAGGTTCAGGTTTTAGTTTAGGGTTTTTGGTTTTTTCTTAATAGATAATAAATTCATATTCAATATTTCTTCTTTTTATTTCATCAACCAAGTAACACACCAAGTTTTCTAAGACACAAGCGATGACATAAATAAATAATGAGCACGCATAGAGCAAATCAAAAACCTAAATAACTAGAACCTTCTCTTATAAAGACAGTTCAAAAGTAGTAGATTGGATCAGTCGTTCTTGATTTCTCCGGTTCCCATCAAAACCACCCGCCTCTCGCGATCACAATCATATCCCGATCTCACACTCCACCACCACCACTAACCTCACTCTCCTCCTCCATAACCACCATCTATATCCACCGGAACCTCCATCCCCCCACCTATGATAACCGCATCCACCCTTCAATTTGTAAGCGTTGATGAACATGTGGGGTCTTATAAAGGGATAAGAGAGGGTGAGGGAGAAGTGATCATTGAAAGGCTAAAAACTTCGATGAGATCATCTTCGTGAGGTCAAGCACCTCCCACCGAACCATCATCATACAGGCGGATGATAAGGCCATAAAATAATGGCCTAATCCCAGCTTAGCGAAGAGCATTCTCAGGATCCACCTTATCACCTTTTTTTCTCAACGGGTGATAATTTCAATAGTACCCTTATTGATCTTAGTTGGGATGTTGAGAACCTAGAAGAAAGAAGTTTGTGAAGGATCAGGGTGTTGCTGGAAGAACCAGAACATCAATAGGTGCAACAAGACCAACATGAACAGGAGCACCAACTTTGTATTTTGCAACCTCTTCGCTGACATCTTTAAGATCACCTTTCATATAAATTTATGGTTTAGGGTTTAGGGATTTAGTGTTTAAGCTTTTAGGGTTTAGTATTTAGGGTTAGGGTTTAGGGTTTAGGGTTTAGGTTTTTTTATGGTTTAAGGTTCAGGGTTTAGGGTTTGTTTTAAGGTTTAGAGTTTTTTTTAAAATTAAGTAAACTGGTAGGTTTATATTTATTTAGTTTATTTAGTTTATTTTTTATTTATTTTAGTTTATTTTATTTTTATATTTACTTAGGTTTATTTTTTTATTTTAGTTTATTTTATTTTTTATTTTTATTTAGGTATATTTTTTATTTTTATTTAGTTGAGATTATTTATTTTAGGTTTTTTATTTTAGTTAATTTTTTTAGGTTTAGGCTTATGTTTAAGTTTATTTTTTTGTTGAGTTTTATTTTTATTTTATTTTTTAGGTTTAGGTTTTATTTTTTTTTTTTAGGATTAGGTTTAGGTTTTTATTTTGTTTTTTTAGCTTTAGGTTTTAGGTTTTATTTTAGGTTTATTTTAGGTTTTTTTTCAGTTTAAGTTTAGGTTTATTATTAGTTTATTTTATTTTATTTAGTTTAGCTTTATGTTTAGGTTTAGGTTTAGTTTATTTTAGGTTTAGGTTTTAGTTTTATTTATTTTTGTTTAGTTTATTTTAGTTTAAGTTTAAGTTTAGGTTTATTTTAATTTGCCTATTTTATTTTTATTTTAGGTTTAGTTTTTCTTAGTTTAGGGTTTAGGTTTTATTTTTTATTTATTTTTAGGTTAATCTTTTTAGGTTTAGGTTTTTATTTTATTTTATTTTAGGACAATTTTATTTTTATTTTAAGTTTAGTTTTTATTTTATTTAGGTTTTTTATTCTTATGTTTATTTCATTTTTTTAGTTTAGATTAGGTTTTTATTTATTTTATTTTAGTTTATTTTTACTTTTATTTTATTAATTTTTAAGTTTAGTTTTTTTTTTGTTAAACTTTTTATTTTAATTTAGTTTTTTATTTTATTTAGGTTTCGGCTTTTATTTATTTTTTTTAGGTTTTATTTGGTTTAGGTTTAGGTTTTTAGGGTTTAGGGTTTAGGGTTTAGGGTTTAGGGTTAGGGTTTAGGGTTTAGGGTTTATGGTTTAGGGTTTAGTGTTTAGGCTTTAGTGTTTAGGGCTTTAAGGGTTTAGGGTTTAGGGTTTAGGATTTATGGTTGGTTTTGGGTTTGGGGTTTAGGGTTTTAGTGTTTGGGGTTTAGGGTTTTAGGCTTAGTGTTTAGGGTTTAAGATTGATGGTTAGTTTTAGGGTATATGGTTTAGTGTTAAGATTTTTTTTATTTTTTTATTTTTAAGGTTTAGGGTTTAGGGTTTTTGGTTTTTTTCTTTTGAATAGAGAACAAATTCATATTCAACATTTCTTCTTTTCAATTTCATCTACCAAGTAACACACTAAGTTTTCTAAGACACAAGCAATGACATAGATAAAAAATGAGAATGCATAGAACAAATCAGAAACCCTATATAACTAGACCATCTCTACTATAAAGACCCAATTCCATAAGCAGCAAATCGTATTGGCCATTCTTCAATTTCTCCATCGATCCACCCTCTCAGTAGTAGGATCCACCATCATATCCCGATTCCTCCACCACCATCATTGTAACCTCTATCGCTCCTTTAGCCACCTCCACACTCTACGACCACCACATGTATATCCACCAACACCTCCAGATCCCTCACCACCACTGTGATAACTGTTGCCTTCTCCTTTGCCTGCACCACCAGATATAGACTGAGCCTGGTTGACAGTGATGTTCTTGCCGTCAAGGTTCTACCTATTCTCAGGGTTTAGGTTCAAGTTTAGGTTTATTAGATTTTAGGGTTTAGGTTTATTTTATAATTTATTTATTTACTTTAGTTTTAGGATTAAGGTTTGGGGTTTAGGGTTTAGGATTTAGGGTTAGGGTTTAGGATTTAGGGTTTTTTAAAGCTCAAATGATTCCAATACAAACAAGAAATTACCAAATCAAACAAGACTTTATCCTCTAACAACTAATAAAATAAGATAAAATAAATTTAAATTGAAAAATTCATAGAAAGAGTATTTCACAAAATGATTTAACTCCGAGATACAATAAAACTTGATTTTATAGAAGTCCAACAAACTTTGTCGAACAAGCTGAAACCCATATCATCATCAGATTCTTCAGTAAGGGCTTCCTTTTTCTTTTCCATTATAGCAGCGGTAGAGTAGTAGATGCATTAGGTGATAGCACATCAAATTTACTAGGATCCTTCAAATACTCCTTAACCTTCTCATCCCGAGGGTATGTGTAATCGTAGAATGAGGACATTCTTGTAAGCATTGATGACATGTGAAATGTATTGTAAGGGGGCAATAAGAGGGCCAGTGAGAGTGAAGTGATCATTAAAAGGCCTATCAAAAACTTCCTTATGAGATCATTATTAATGAGGTCAAGCACCTCAGGACTGAACACTGAACCATAACCATACACATACTGGATGATAAGGCCATAAGAGAACAGCTTAATCTCAAGCTTAACGAGAAGAGCAGCCTTTGAGGACCCCACCTTATCGCCTATTTTAATCAGCTCAATCGGGTTGATAATTTCAACATTACCATTGTTGATCTTAGCTGGGATGTTGAGAACCTGGAAGAAAGAAGTTTATGAAGGATCCATACCAGTGTTTCATGGAGGAACCACAACATCAATAGGTCCAACAAGACCAACATGGGAAGGAGCACTAACTTTACATTTTGCAACCTCTTTGCTGACTTCTTTAAGAGCACCTTTCTTAAAAAATAGCTCAACCAGGGTTTAGCGTTTAGGGTTTAGGGTTTAGGGTTTAAGGTTTTGGGATTTTAAGGGTTTAGATGTTAGGGTTTAGGGTTGTAGGCTTAGGGTTTAGGGTTTAGGTTTAGGATTTAGGGTTTAGGTATTTTTTTTAAATTAAGTAAATCGGTAAGTTCAAGGTTTATTTAGTTTATTTTTTATTTATTTTATTTTATTTTATTTTAGTTTTATTTTCTTTAGGTTTATTATTTATTTTTATTTAGTTTATTTATTTATTTTAGGCTATTTTATTTTTTAATTTATGATTTTTATTTTAGATTATTTTTTAGGTTTAGATTAAGGTTTAGGTTTATTTTATAGTTAAGTTTTACTTTTTATTTTATTTTAGGTTTAGGTTTTATTTCTTATTTTTAGGTTTAGGTTTAGGTTTTTATTTTATTTTTTTAGGTTTAGGTCTTAGGTTTTTATTTTAGGTTTATTTTTAGGTTTTATTTTTTAGTTTGGGTTTATTTTTAGTTTATTTTATTTAGTTTAGTTTAGGTTTAGGTTTAGGGTTAGTTTATTTTAGGTTTAGGTTTAGGTTTTATTTATTTTATTTAGTTTATTTTAGTTTAGTTTTATTTTATTTTGTTTATTTTATTTTTAGTTATGTTTAGTTTTTTTTATTTAGGCTTTAGGTTTTATTTTTAGGTTTATTTTTTAGTTTTAGATTTTTATTTAGTTTTTATTTTATTTATTTTAGGTTTATTTTATTTTTATTTTACATTTAGTTTTAATTTTATTTAAGTTTTTTATTCTTAAGTTTATTTTATTTTTTAATTTAGTTTAGGTTTTATTTATTTTATTTTAGTTTATTTTTATTTTTTAATTTTATTTTTTTTTAGGTTTAGGTTTAGGTTTTTTTTTTTTTTTTGGGAAACCCCATATAGGGGGAATTTTATTGCCACAAAAAGAGGGTTACAAGATCCTTAACAGAGGATAAACTCCACAACTACTGCTCAAAGAGCTATAATTAGCCTAGAGAGTAAATCCCCTATCTAAGTACAACCAAAAGCAAAATAAAAGAGTAAAGGAAAGCAAAAGATACAAATTGATTAACATAGATAAGTCAATGAGTAGATCTTGGCCAAAGCGCTTCAGGATGAGAGAATGCATGACACTAGGGAGCAAACCTACAAGAGAATGAGAAATGCAAAGAGAGAAGTGCATTTGTAAAATGAAGAAAGATAGAAATTAGAATAGTTAAAAGTACAAAAGTGAAAAGTGAGGAAGCGGATAAAGAGGAAAATTATAGAGATGTGTGAAAGAAGGCTCAGTCACACCAAATTGAGACATGAAATCCAAACTTATGGAAGGGTTACATCACAAGAGTTACTACCAAACCAAGAAGGAGGAAATCATCAAATCATAGCCTACAAACGTGAGAAGAAAGTTGCCATTTGTTGAAAGTCTTATGAGCCTTAGTACCTGCAAACCTAAACAAAGACATATATAATATAGAAAGGAGATAGAAAAGAGTAGAAAGATAAGGCATCCCATGCAGGAAAATTATCATCAATATAGTCACCATAGTATGAGAATTCCAATACATATGAGAATGAGCCATCTTTTCCAGAATCGCTTTTAAAACCATAGCCAAGAGTATAATTAGGCCAGCATAAAAAACCACCACAAGAGAACAACAGAAAAAGCAACCTGCTGAAATCCTACTAAGCAAATCAATGAGCCAAACATATGAGACATATATTAAACTTTCAGGCCAGGAGTACAACATTGGAGTATAGTCTAGAAAAGAAACCTAATCATAATAAGCAATGCAGATGTTAACAACCCCCTTATTAATAACCATTGTAGAAGTTAACAAAAAGCAAATGTAAAGCAAGGCAGTAGAACCCAAACCCAAATACAATAAGTGATGCAGAAGTCTAATAGGACCAAGGTTAGAATGCAGCAACAGATTAGTTGTACCAGTAACCACAGGAAATAGGATGCATCCCACCATAAACAACACCAAATAAAGACGAAAAGACAACCATGCGACATCTTTGGGCATAAAACTCGATAATCCAGATCAGCAAACAACTAAGATAGCAAGACAACAAAAGACAGCAGTTGTCCATATAACCACCCATTCAAAATAAATAGTGCATAAGATAATAACCAAGTAGATAGAAGCATAATCACGGGGATCTACACAAGTCTAACTGAACCAAGATGGAAAAAAATAACGGCCGGTAAGTAGTCCCGCAGATATTGGTGATAGCAGCGTACATACACAAAGAAAAAATCAAAGCCAACCCCATAAGCAGCTTGCTGGACATAGGACCCTAAAGTCACATAGTCAATAGATAAAATAACAAAACAATTATTGCACCCACCATAAGATAATCCAATATAAAATAGAGAAACAACATAGACACTTAGGGGGTTCAAATGAGAGCCAACATTGGAATCCTGAAAAACCAAGATAGCAGATAACCAAGACAACAAACAACCAAGATAGCAAACAATAATGCCATAAATCCACCCATTGAATAGATAGTGCATTAGTTAGTAACCAAGTAGGTAGTAGCATAATCATGCAACAAATAAAATAACAAAAGCCATTATTGCACCCACCATAAGATAAACCAAAATAAAATAGTGATACAACATAGCAGAAGGGTTCAAAGGAGAGACAACATTGGAATCCTTCAAGACAAAGAAAAGCACAAGAGTTAAGCCAACATTAGTAAAAGCGGTGAAAGAAGACAAAAGAAAGTCCAATCCTAGAAGGAGAAAATAATAATAATAAGGGTATATTAGTGTCTCTCCATACAGGTTGGGGAGATGAGATTAGCAAGAATAATCAGAAAAACCAAGACATCAAATAACCAAGACAACAAACAGCCAAGACAGTAAATAACAGCTAGCTGACCATAGAACCACCCATTCAGAATAGACAGTGCATAAGATAACATAGGGATCTGCACAAGTCTAATAGAACCAGGATGGAATAAATAGTAGCAGATTAAGTAGTCCACAAATATCAGATGATAAGCAGCAACCCAGTCATAAACATCAAAGACAATTAGAAACAACCCGAATCTTGTTGACTAAAGACCGATAATCCAACAGCCAACAATTAAAATAGCAAAAAAATTGTTGCACCTGCCATAAGATAAATCAGTAAGGAACAGGGAGACAACATAGACTAAAGGGGTTCAAGAAAAACCATCATTGAAATCCTTCAAGACAAAGAAAAGCATACCAGCAGGTATGCCAACATCACCAAAATAAATAAAATGAAGTCATGAATAAAATCCCATCAAAGGAAATAATAATAATAGCAAGGTTTTTTGCGGTTGCTCTCCATACGTAATGGAGGTGAGGTTAGATAGCATAGGGAGGCACAACCCTATTAAAGAGAGAAAAGAAGATAAATTCAAACGCCATGAAGCTGTACAAAATTATAGCAATTACATAATGAGATAGCAAAGTCATGAGGCCATGAACAAATTTCGAAGGAAAAGAAAAAACATAATATCATATCGAAAATTACAATAGGACCCATAAGAATAATTATAGCAAGAAGTCTCCTGTAAAAGCGAAGAAAAGCATAAAATAATCCATCTCCCTCTAGCAGAGAAACCTTACCAAAAGTAGTGGTTTTAGTGAAAACAGTAGTAGCAGTAAGACCCCAAATAAGGTTAGGGTAAGTAATCCAACAAAATGTCATAGAGATCAAACAACTAAGGGGTAACAAGAATTAGCATCGGCAAAATCAAAGAAACATCAAAACTAAAGAAGTTGATCATGCTTAAGGTAATGTAACAGTCAAACCAATAGGATGGATTAATTTATGAGGTAAGGAGTCCAATATTGTTCAAATTAACCAAACCACAAATGTTTAGGAAGTGTAGTTGATCAAAGAATTTTATCGTCAATCTAGCAAGTTAGCAAGGTAATCGCATTACCTTCCATACATGAGTGATTTTAAAATAGAGTTGAGAGAGGAGAGCTATAGTCTTAAGGTAGTACAATTATTTTATTTTGGGAAGTCAAAAGATCAATCAAATAGGGCATCCCCTCAATCCAAATATTAAGCCAACCTTTTTGAAGGCAAATCTCAATAGCTTTGTAAATTGCCATTAGCTCAGCAAAATGAACAGAGCAAGTATTAAAGTGGTAAGCAAAAGCACATAAGACTTTACCATTAAGGTTTCTAAAAATGCCACCACAACCATTTTGAGAAATAGAGCCATCAGTGTTAATTTTAAATGTATTAGCATGAGGTTTTACCCAATAAACAATCTTGTCATCCTTACCGTTGGGTGGATCCAGCAAGTTAAAACCCAGTTTATTATTCACAAATTTACAACCTTTAAATTGATTGTAGTTAATTAAATTGGCATTAAACAAGTCATGGATTTTATTTTTAATTTTAATAATTATCCTCATGTGGTACATAGGAGTCCCACGATGTTTTGCATCATTTCTGTCCATCCATATGAACCAAATAAGAGTGATAGCAATTATGACTTTAATGTGGCCTTTAATAGTGTTTTCAAAATAAACTTCAAGAAGTTGTTATAAAGTTAAGGAGCCATTGAATTTATCAATGTTAAAGAGATCATCATACGAAATCCAAAGTTTGGAAGCAATGGCTCTTAACAAAACATGATTCACATTCTCAATGTGAAAGCATAACATTTTGAAGGTAAGTAAAACCTTTACCCCACATCAAGGAGTCAAGAGGTGATGAAGTTTTCAGATACAAGTTAGAATAGAATCGAAATAGGAATAGTATTATTCCAAATTTTGAAAAACACATTGGAAAAGTCATGAGCTTCTTTAATATGAATCCAAACATTTTAAGGTTGAAGTCACCATTTTGAGAAATCTTAAAAGGATCGATCATGATTGCTAGGAATGATAGGAATAGTAAGCTTATTTAAAAGAGAAAGGAATATAATGTAAAACTTTACTATTGTTCCACATATTACGCTAGAAAGAGTTCACTTTAATAGTAGTAGAATGGGTAAAAGTAAGTCATCAATGGACCCACCTCCATCATTATCTTGCCAAAAGAAAGAGGTACCAAAGTTAATCCCCAATATATTAATGATTGACTTCCCATTTGATGGAACAAAGTCTTTTCCAAAATAGGGAGTCTCCGCTCTATAGGGGCAAATGAGGGTGTTTACCAGTAGTATGTGATCATGAAATTAGCCCAAAGAATATTGTTGCTCTAAAATTCCACCAAAGTTTATAGGAAAAGTAATGATAGCTTCCTTGATTGGCTTACATCCAAGACCACCTTCGACAGAGTGCCACTTTTATACCAAGAGGTCATTCTTTTAGAAGAATTGTAGAACCCCAAAAGAATTTATTAAGGAGGTGCTCAATTACATTAATGGTGGTTGGCACATTGGTTTGAATGAGATATAGAGGCATGGAGTTAATGGTGCTCTTAATCAAAGTGTGCATACCACCAAAAGAGAGTAAATGAAATTCCCAAACAGAAATTTTATTTGTGTACTTCGTTCAGTTACGTATTGCTATTATGATCTTCATATAAAGCGGCGAACCTTACGAAGATATTTAATAGGAAGTTGTTTTTGCTGAAAGTTAGTAATTCTCAAGATTAGGTTGATCTTATTACTAGGGATTTTAGAGGAAAGAATGAAACAAGTTTTACCTTCATTAAAAAGAAGACCACTTTCATTACCAAATTTATTTAAAAGATTCTTAATAGTTTTAATGTAATGAATAGAGGCATTACAAAAGATTTTGAAGTCATTAGCAAACTAAGATGAGAGATAGGAAGACCACCTTGAGTTCTAAAAAACATGATGGGATTATTGTTGAAAAGATCATTAAGGCTCCTCAAAAGATATTCAATAGCAATAGTAAAAAGAGAGGGTGATAAGGGATCTCCTTATCTCAAACCATGCATCAAAGGGAAAAAACCAATGGACTCACCATTCATGATAACGAAGAACCAAACATTGGTAATACAATTTTTAATGAGGGGAATAAAATAGTCAGAAAAACCAAACAAATAAAGAATTTGGAAAAGAAAATTTCAAAAGAGGTTGCCAAAAGCTTTAGAGATGTCCAGTTTGAAAAGTATGTTACCACCTATGGTAGAAGCATCAATGTCATGAATCAGCTCTTAGGCAAGAAGAATGTTGTCAGATATAGCTCTACCTTTAACAAAGTCAGTTTGGTTGGGTGAAATAATTTTAGGAAGCAGCAGACTAATTCTATTGGCAATTAATTTAGCAATGAGTTTATGAAAGAAGGTGCAAAGGATAATAGGTCTGAAATCGCCCCAAGATTCAGGATTATTAATTTTGAGAATGAGAACAATGGAAGTGCTAGAAAAGTATCTAGGTAAAGGATTTCCATCAAAAAAATCAACGACAACATCAACAAGGTCAGACTTAATAATCGGCCAATAATGTTGAAAAAATTGAATCATGTAGCCTTCAAGTCCAAGATCGTGTTCATCATGCTATTGAGAATATACCCAATCTCAGCTTCCATAGGATGCAAACTAAGCAAGTGGTTATCATCATTAGTAATCATTGAGGGAATCAAGTGTGAGTTGGAAAGAGCTTCTAAGGAAGGGTTGTTGTTTAATAAATAATAATGTATGATAAAATCTTTAATATCATTATTATCTGTGATCCAGCTGTCATTATCATTTTTAATTTTTTTAATAAAGTTTAAGGCTTTCTTTTTTTTGAAAAGAGCATGGAAGGACCTGGTATTTCTGTCACCATCAGTAATTTGTTTGCTAGCGACCTTTTTTTGCCGTTGGTTTCTTCCATATTCGATATTTAACCAAGTTATCTTTTACATTCAACTCCTCAAGTTTAGAGTAGAGTCAAAATAGCATCTTCAAGAGAACAAACTAATTATTCCATATTTTTGAGATTGGCAAAAGATTTTAAAATGATGCTTGTTCCACCAATTTAGGTTTTATTTAATAAGCTTAAGCAGGCGAATCATTCCTTAACGAATTATCCGGATGAAGAGGGGCCATCTAGTTAATGGATACAACATTTATGAAATCAATGTGTTGGATCCACATATTTTGGAATCTAAAAGAAGTGGGGGAGGATAATCTACTGGATGGATTTTGAACAGATATCAAAAGAGGAGCATGATCAAACAAAGTTTTACTCAAATGTTCAACAGAAGTAATGGGCCATTGATTTATCCAAAGAGAATTAAAAAGAGTCCTATCAAGCCACTGCCAGAGCTAGAGTTATGCTGCATATAGTCGGAGCCCGTAAAGCCAATATCAGAATTACTTTTTAGATTCTATTCCATCATCAAAGGATCAACAATTTTAAAATTTTGCTCTTTCATCATTGGATCAATTTCAGAATTTGTCTCCTCGGGTTCACTAGCCAAAAGGGGTAGGTTAGAATGAGTGAGGGTATTGTCTTGAGGAGCCAAATTATTACAATTAGAAGCAATGTTAAGTAAGTTATCATTAGCCTCCTCACGAACCTCAGAAGCATTATTTGTAACATGCTTAGATTGCTCTCCAATAGGCAAATCGATTGGATAAAAAAAAGTAAGGGGATGATTCCCATTTTGTGTGAATTTAGGCACATAAGCAAATTTATTGATTTTTTCATTTGATAGAGTAGGATTAGGATCCGACATTTTTTCTTTTTAAGATAAGGATGCAACACAAAACATTCAGATTGATCATGGCCATGTATCTTACAATGTGTGCAAAAAATAGGAAATTCTCAAATTCCACTTTTGATTATAACCAAATTTCTCGAGATCCAAACTTCTTTAGGATGCTTTTAGTAATATCAATCTCAACCAAAATAAGTAGAAGGTCATGATCTCGGTGGTGGCCGATCAATTTGAAGAGGCGACCAAAGAGAGCCCCAACCGCAAAGAGAACTTGATGTGTAACAAAATGTATTCTCATATTAGGAAGAGCTAGCCATATAAGAACAATTGGGGATTCCTCTTTTATATCAAAAAGAGGAGACCATTTCGAAAGTCACATTTGACAATTAAACACAAAGTAAGAGTGACGGGCAAAGACTCTTGAGTAATCTAAGTCATTAGAGAGCTGAATTAAAATATGCCTAGGATCAATCAAAGATGAAATTACACGAAAGTTTAAGGCTATGAAAAATGATTGGATGTTATCGAGTTGGTGGTGTAAGGAAAATTTACCACTAAAGAGAATTCAAAAGGCTTGCCAACTTTTCCGTCTAGATCGAGCACATAGCAGTGCATCCCAAATGAGGTCAAGATCAAATTCTTCGCATTAGGGAAAGATTCTTACCGATAATGCATCCTTGAAGGACTTAACTGAGCGGTAGTGGATGATTTGGATCCATAATTCCATGTAAATCGATGCCTAGTCGGCCTCCAAGTTCAAAAGCTTGGCATGAAGCGGCTCCTCCGCCATTGAAAGAGCAAAGGGAAACTCACATTAGTGGCCAATTAGAGACAAATAGTGAAAATTATGATCGAGAATGATCAAAAATTGGCCAAGCTGCAATGAAAATGAAAGGGAAATCGCAATCGCTGAGAGTTTTAGGTTTAGGTTTAGGTTTAGGTTTAGGTTTAGTTTAGAGGTTTAGGTAGTTTAGGTTTAGATTAGGTTAGGTTTAGGTTGGGTTTAGGTTTAGTTTAGGTTTAGGTTTAGGTTTAGGTTTAGGTTTAGGCTTAGGTTTAGTTTAAGTTTGTTTATTTAGTTTAGGTTTAGGTTTAGTTTAGTTTAGGTTTAGGTTGAGTTTAGGTTTAGTTTAGGTTTAGTTTAGGTTTAGGTTTAGGTTTGTTTAGGTTTAGTTTAGTTTATTTAGGGTTTTAGTTTAGGTTTTATTTTATTTGTTTAGGTTTTTATTTATTTATTTTTTAGGTTTTATTTAGTTTAAGTTTAGGTTTTTAGGTTTTTAGGTTTTTAGGGTTTAGGGTTTTGGGTTTAGGGTTTTAGGAATTAAGGTTTTAGGGTTTAGGGTTTAGTGTTATGGTTTAGTGTTTTCACTTTATGGTTTAGGGTTTTTAGTGTTTAGGGATTAGGGTTCTTTTTTTAACTAAAAGGAATTTATTGCTCAAAAAAATTGGTACAAGAAGACCGTATTAGAAACTAAACTCAAAAAGAAAAAAACTACTACTTAAATGAGCTACTGAGAATTAAGAGTTTAGTGCCTAAACTAATAGATCAAGAGCAATAAAGAAAAGAAAAGAAAGATAAAACTAAAAAAGCTAAGTAAGGCAAAAGGACAAAACTAAAGAATCCATGGAGCTCAAAGAACCTCCAAAGAGATAAAGATCTATAAGAAAAGGAAACCAACATGCAATTGAAGACAACTCTAGCCATCTAAGAAAAAGAGGCCATCAGAAGACTCCAGCTCCCTCAAGAAGAAGAAGAGACCAACTAAAAGAGAGAACAGCTACAAGAAATCTCATGAAGGAGATCAAAAGATAAAAAGAAAAACTCGCTCAAATATGAGGAAAAAGGATAATCACAATAAATCAAATCCTAAGTGTATCCAACTTCAAAGGAGGGTTACAAATAGGAAAAGTCACCAGCCACAAAAATATCAAAGAATAAATCCATCATATCATCATAGCCATCCCATCTAAAGAAAAATACAAACCTACCATAATAGCCACCCAACAAAAGAAAAAGTGAAGCTAAGGAAATAGAAAGATAGAGGATAAGAACATATAAAATTAATATAAGGTAATCCCAATAAAACAAAATATGATCACCTCTTAATAAATAGGGAGAAAAGAAGCTCGTGGCCTAAAAAAAAAGAAAAGAGCCCTCAAAGAAAAAGCCAACAGAGCCCACAACAACACCAATCCAAAGCCAATAAGGCACCAAGCCAACGGAGCCTAAAACAACACCAAGGTACCAACCAAAGGAAAGGAAATAGCCAACAAAATAGCCACACAATAGAGCACCCATAAAAAATATCCTAGGAAAGAGCAAGAGAACCAAACCAACCAACAAAAAAAAGAAGAAGTAGGCCATGTGGTGTTTATTTTATGTTGAATGTTGTTGTTATTAAGTGTGTGTTTATATGAGGGGACACCACACGATTCAAGATGTACTCATTAGGGTGATGAAACATTAAAGAATAATGTACTATCTCGAGAGATAGAAGTCATTATCTATAATGGACCTAATCATCTAAATGAGGACTCTAAAGCATGATGGGCCTTCAAATGTACAGAGATCTTTTCCTTTACATGGAAAAGTAAAGTAGGGTTTATTTTAAAGAGTTAATTGTTCCCTGGAGGCAAGCCCCATAATTACATCCTAAAGAATGAGATTCCTTAGAAATACTCTCGATTAAGGTAAGTGATCATTGTATCCAAAGATTTCAAAGATAGGACTATCAACCAATTGATTATTTTTGGAAAATTAAGTGGGATTGATAAAAAGGGAAGAGTTCTTATTGAAACCAAAGGAGATGAGTAAGGAATGCTCATGAAACTAGGAAACCTAGTGAGCATCCCAAACTATCCTATGGTTGGGCTTTATATTTTTAAGTTGAAGACAATTATCTGTTTGAGTTGGATTTTCATTCGAAATCTAGGGCTTACAATTCTACAATACAAGATTGTAGAAATTCCTAAGAGGTGAGGATTTATACTTATAGCTCGCAAAGGGAAACAACAACCTCAGGTCCTAAATTTAGGGAGCTTTGGCAAGGGCTAGATCACAACCTAAATCTAATGCAAAAATGGGTATATGGTTTTCATCCACAAGAGAGAGTAAACCACCTTTTTGTTGGGCTTACAACCACCTAGGGGTGGCCGCTAACAAACACCTCCTACGATTTAAAAAAACATGCAGGTAAGTCTTATGCTTTGCAAGATGGCTAGGCTGTTGTTTATTTAGAAAGAGACTAAGTCCTTAAACTCACTCCTGAAGGGACTAGATCATGAAGGGCATGATTAATGACCTAGAACTAATGTAAATTTTGTCAAATTTTAGTTTGATTTTTGGACATTTTTATTTGACATAGGCTATGGGATTTTATATTCCTAATGCATGAGAAAATTAGTTAAGGGGCAAAATAGAAAGAAGGAGGTGTGTTTCCCCATGGCTCTTAAAGGTCAAACCATTTTCTCGGCAAAGGTGGAAGCCCTCCATTAGCAAGAGTGAGATTATATGATTTATGCATGATATGAGACATACAACATCCAGCTAAGGGGTTGCTTAATTGGATAGAAAATTTATTTTTTCCTAAGAGCCTAATCACATTCAGGCCATTCAACAACCATCAAACAATTAAGAAACTAGAAAAATCATGCCATCCTAATTATGCAATAATAAACATAACATCAATCGATTTATAAAATTAGCGCAAAAGAATAAGAGGCCGATGCGGTCGGGTTCCACCTCACAACCTGAAAAGAAATGTGGGTAGCCAATTTATACTCTATAGACTATAAATGAATAATTACAATTATAAAATGACAAGTGTTATGGGGTCTTCATTCTTCATCCTCCATTCTTCACTCCTTGTCCTTCATTCCTTCATCTTAATTTGCTCCATTTCTTTCTTTCTTTTGGTTTGGCTTGGGATGTGGTTTACTCCAGGCCTCATGGTATATAAGACATCTAACCAATGTAATCCTCATAACACTTGTTCCAAATCTTAATTGCAAAATTTACATCAAAATAGGAAAAGTAAATCTAACTAAACTTACAAAACAAAGATTAGCCAAACATACCACACAACCCAAGCAATTATATGAATAAGTTGGACTTAGCACCCCACACATGGGTAACCAAGTCCACCTGTCCTAATTTAGTTTATGCTTAGGGGTATAAGTGACCTGCACAACAAAAAATATTTATACTCTTATTACATTACCCCTTAAGCACAACCCCCTGTAGAAGACATGATTAGGCTAAGTTCGCCCTATCATCTAGTCTACACACATACGCCCTAACATCCAGTCTAAAATAATACATCACAAAACAAAATATTCATCACACCATGCATCGCCCTAATCTAAAGCTAGAAATGGTAACTTAGTCTAATGTATGTTATTTTAAGGCTTGTGTATGTCATGCTAGGCTTTAGGTTGGAATTTTCTAAGTGTGAAAAATTCAATTTAAATGGTGGTTTTCTTTAAAGTGATTTAGTTAACTTGTCAATTTTAGTTGGTGATTTGATTTAGTTTGAATGAATCAACATTTAGTGACTAAATGTTATGAAGAGAAGAAAAGAGAAGAGAGCTCTCTTTCATCTCTACCTTAAAACATTCCAAAGGTAGATTGATTAATGAATTTCCTTTAGTGAATGGTTTATTATGTGTTTTAATTGGTCCTAAGTTTGGGTTCTCCTTAAATAGTCTTATTTAATAAGAAAGGCATCTTAGGATCAGTTAGGGTGGATTACTATCACATAACACACATCCCTTCATTTCTTTCCACCATGTATACCATGCATATGAATAATCCTAAACATACTTGTACATACAATGCAAATCTTAGCACACTTTGATGATGAATGCAAAGAGATGTGATTTGAAAATTTGGATATTCCATGTGTTAATTGGATCATTGATGCATGTCTTTATTATGTAGAAAAGAGTTATTTCTCATCCATGAACTAAATGCACATCCACATGTATAAAAGTTATAAGTGAGCAAAACCCCCATTGTTTTCTACACTAAGGGCATAAGGTACAAGTCCTACTTAGGGCTACTTAAAACTCATGACCCAGGATGTCGGTAATGCACCACTTTTCTTAGATACATGTAAATGTACAAAAGAACAAATGGATAATGAATCATGCAAAAGATTGTGTTTGGTTTGGTTGTATAATTTACATGTATAATATGAAGATCCTTCTTAAGTCATAACATAAAATGCATAGGAATAGATTTAAACAAGTGTTGTGTTCTTTTCAAATGAACTATACACTTATCCTATGTAAATTCATATTAAGAGAAGGAAAGAAAACTTCATAATACACATCTTATGCTATAATCACATGCAAGCCTATAAATATTTATAACTAGTATCACTTCATTCATAATCTTTGATTTATAGGTTTTGAAAATAATTTTTGGTTTTAATAGTGATAATAGCCACTCATAATTTTAGCCAACACATACAATATGACATAAAAGGAAACATTTCATTTAATTAATTTTTAAAGAAATGAATGCATGATTTCATATGGCAAGCAATATTTAGCATGATTGGAAATGAAAAGGATGCAAGTACATAACTTCATTCACCCTAATTAACTCCTAAGGATACTCATAGAAAATAAGATCATTTAAAATGAATCGAAAATTCTTTAAAGAGATTTTTATCTTTGAATTTGATTTGATTTAGGAAATATGAAAAGGGTTTCCTGGTCCTAACCTTCCCCTCCCATGTATAAATTAATTTGGTTTAATTTAGGATAATTAGGTTGATTTTATATTTTAATTAGGTTAAGGTATGAATTAAATCCATTAATTACCCCTTACCTATACCACTTTAACATAGTTAACCAAATTATGAGCCAACATATAATATGCAACCACATGTAAATTAAATCAGCAATGCACCTAAGAAATAAAGGGGCTAATGCAATTGGCTCACAATTATTGATTAATTAAGCTAAAGGGTTTGATTAAGTACTTTTATAATCCCACTACACATGTAGTTTGATTATAATTTTCTTTGGAATTCTCTTAGGTTATTGAACACCTAAGAATCTACCCAAGAATGATTAAGTTCTAGAATGATTGATTTTGAATTTGATTAATTAAACTATTTAATGAAGTAATTAGTCATTAATTACAAGTTGACTAAGTGTTTATCCAAATGAAATAAACTTAGGAAAGATTGGAAAAGAGGTCTAATCTCATTCCTATGTCCATTCACTATTTCATGATGATTAACAAGTTTAATTAATGAATTTATCACTATTTTAACATGTTAATTAATCATTTAATTAATTAGAGAGTGATTAAGAATGAGACAAGCAATTCTCCTAAATAATCAAGTAATAAATTCCAAGAAAATCATGGGAGGTAGAGGTCATCCAATCTCAAAAAATTTTATTAATTGCTAGAGTAATTAGGTAATTAATTAATTATATTTCAATAAAACCACTAAATTGATTTTAATTATCCTCCTTTGAATTATCTTTAAAATGAGTGTTTATTTATATTTTTTGATTTTCTACAATTAGTTATGAATTTTGGAAGTTCCACCATTAAAATTATATTAATTAAGCCTAATTAAATCCCTAATCATCGTCACATGGTGGCTAATGCACGCTTTCCATGGCATGATGGGATTGATTATTTAAGTTGTCATATTAAGTCTAAGTCGGTGGATGCACTTTCTCTGACCATCCGTCTAAATCGACGGAAGATTCATGCGGTTTAAGCTTATAATCATAGTGGATCTAACGTGATCTGATCACAGCCATTCATTCCAATCATGCAGAATGGATGGTGTGTGATATGTCTCCCTGGCGGTGAGAGAGAGATGTCGATCGTCATTCTTGATCCGACTCACCCAGCTCAAAAGGAGCTCAAACTCATCCCACACCTTCAGAGAAGCACAAGCAATTCATATAACAATAGAGATCACATGACTTGACAATTTCCTTCATAAAGGGCCAAGCAAAATTTATCTTTTGGTCAGTTTCAATGACATACCTCACTGGAGGCTATCACCGTGCTTCAAGGAGGAGGTAGCTTTGTCTAGTAGAGGAGCCTTGAAGGAATTGGCTCTTGATTTGAAGTAGATGGCTCAGTTGACCAAGCTCCCCTTCAATGGTGATTTGATCAAAGTAGTGCTTCCTGGTTTGGAGGCTTGGGAAATGTCTTGATCGAGCTTCCATGATGTGTGCAAGGTTAATTTGATTTTGGTTGAGAATTGGATGAGTTAAGCTTGGGATTGATCTACCTATTTGCTTTGAGTAAAACCAAAATGGAAATTAAGGAGCTTGGGAATGGCTTGGAAAAGCTTGGGAGGCTTCAATTGAATCTCCTTTGCTCTAAGGAAATGATTGTCTCTGGTTTGAGTGAGAATGAGGGGGAGTATATCTCCCCCCTCTTTGGATCAAACAGTGAGAGGTTATTTTGCCATTTTTGATCAATGGCTTGGATTGGAGGCCCAGTTTGAGCTGCAAAACACCCCACATGGGTCATTTTGGGTAGTGGAGTGAAGGAGAGTGGATGCCCATGTGCTAGGTGAGTGCATTTGGAGTTCGAAGTGTTCAAATTCCATTAGGGAGGTCAGTTTGGCCTTGCCTTGGGTCATGGCTCAAGCTCATTGGGTCATGTTCACCACCTCCCTTGGTGCCCATGTGGACTAATAGAAGGATGCCAAGTGGCCTTGAGAGAAATGGCCAAATTCTAAGTGAATTTGGTCATAGGATACCCTTTGACCTACGGGAAAATGGTCATTCAATGAGTTTGATTTAGGAAGATTTGAAAATGGGCTAGGCCAAATTTCAAGTGATTTGGAGTTCATTTGATTTCATTTAGCTCAATTTGACCCATTTAGGTCAAGTTGGGTCAAGTTCAATTAGGTTGACCAATTGGTCTGGGTCAAACCATAGGTTAGGTCAAGTTTAAATGATCATTTGGAGCCTATGGGTGTCATTGGTTTGGTTTAATTTGGTTTAGATTTAGTTTTGGCTCATTTAGGTTCATTTGGGTCAAATGGGTCAAGCTGACCAATTTGAATGGGTCATGGGTTGGTTTAGGCTTAGTTGATCATTTGAAATGTATTGCAAGCTTTGGTTTCAATCAATTTTGATTTGGTTTAATTTCAAGTTGATTTGACCTTTTAGGTCAAGTTGGGTTCATGGTTAATTGGGTTGGGGGTCTAATTGGTCAATTGAAGCTTTGGTCAAGTTCAACAATCAATTTAGAATGAATTTGACCCATTGGTTGCAACCAATTTGGCTTATATCAAGATTTGAGCCATTTTAGCTTTTCAGGTCAATTTGGGTCAATTTAGGTCAAGTGGCCAATTAGGCATGGTTTTGCTCAATTGTTGGCTTGGTCATGTGATTATGAATGAGTTTGAGTCAATGGTTTTAATCAATTTGGCATATGGTGGGTTTTAACTAGCTTAGGTTTCATTTAGACTAAGTGTTGACTTGGTCAAAGGCTTGGTTTGACTCAATTTGAGTGATTGATCATTCTAAGATGATTGTTGATCACAATGTGAGGCTTAGATGGGCTTAGTTCAATCCAATTTGGGTTGGATTAGAATTTGGCTCAAAAAGGTCCTTTAGGTCACCTTGGGTCAAGTGAACTTAAATGGATCAAATGGCTTGATCAAGACTTGATTCAAGTTTGGTTGAACTTACATATGGACTTATGATGGAAATATAAATCTAATTGCAAGTGGTTTGGAGTCAAATGTGTTTTGGTTCATTTGGTAATTTTATGTCAAAAGGATGAACATAGGTTTGACTTAGGTTAGTTTGATTTTGGTGTGGTGATAGTAGTTTATGTTTATATTTGGGCATGTGGTTGAAGGGGTGATTGTTTAAAGAGAATATCCAAGGGTTGGGATTAATTTGAGAATGATTTGGATAAATCCAAGAAATTGGCTTAAAAGATATATGTTGGGTTTGGATTTGAGTCTTGAATTTATATTGATTTGATTTTGGCCATTTGAATTTATATTTCATTGATATTTGTGAATATAAATGAGAATATAAATGATCCTTCAGAATTATGTGAATTAGAGTTGATTGAATTTGGCTAAGATAGGTCAAAAAGTTTGGAAAAGGAGTTTTGATTTGGTTTGATTTATATTCATTTAATTTGAATGACTTGGATGCCAATTTCATTTATAATTATGAATACAAATGATGGAATATGTGATTTATAAAGGACTCATTTGAGTTTGGGTTGATTTGAAGGGTTTGGCTAAGCATATGGATGTGATTCATAATGCTCGGGAAGGTTTTGGATTTGGAATTGATCATTGGTTTCAATCATTTAATTTGGAATTGATTCATTATTTGGATTTTGGAATTTGGATTTGGATTTGGATTTGAATTTGAGGTTTGATTTGAAAGAAGGAAGCAAAGATTGGGTTCAAGCTATATGGTAGGCAAGTCCATTTAAACCTCTAAAGCATAACTTATTCCTATGGCTAACTCTTCTAAGTCTCTAGGATTAGGTTAACTTTCACCTAATCACTAGAAGTGTCTCAATACTAAGGAACTCTTAGTGTCTAGAGGAGTCTTATGTCTAAGATGGAGAAGTTGAGAACTTACTCCAAAAGTGAGGTCAACAAAGGGCGCCCAATAGGTGTGGTGTGACTGACAAGGCACATGCGTATTGGTGTTGAATGATCAACAATGTTGAGCGATCATAAGAACTAACAGAAATGATCTACTCCTAAACTCAAAGTGTAGAAGGAATCAAGACCTTAGTGTAATGCAACTCTACTTATGTCAAAGACACATGAGAGAGAGGGAGAAATCCACTAAGGATTGAGTATGTTGTGAAAAGGTTCAAGTTATCCACTAGGGATAAGAGGTTGTGAAATCCATTGGGGATTAGAATCTTGAATCCACTAGGGATAAAAGGTGTGAACCTTCAGCTAGGGGAGCATGTTCAGGTTGGATTTAATTGACTCCACTGGGGAGGTTGGAAAGATTTGCATCTTACTAAGGAGAAGCTGTTCAATTTGAGTGTTTAATTTGACTCCACTTAAAAGGCTGGTTCGTTTTGTTTCAAATTTTAAATTTTGAATTTTGAGATGTCATTTTGCGATGGATCACACTAAGTAAGGGCCATGTCTGGCAGACTTTTACCAATCCAAATAAGTAGTCTACCAACCACATAGTAAGACTATCCAACCAAATGGGTTGCCTTTCGGTGTGCAGGAAGAAAGCATAGTAGACTTACATCTTTCAAAGTAGGGATCACGGGTGATCATGTTGGCAAATGGATCGAACCCAACCTTAGGCTGACTACTGAGTGAATGCTACTGGGGGACTTAAATCAGCTCAAAGATAGTCAAAATTAATTTCATTTTAATTGAATTACATTTTATTTTAATTTCAATTATTTTACTTTGATGGATCCCTTTGGTTTGTGATGGATCCACTAAGAAGGGGCTATTATCAGCCTAGACCTGTCTTAGATTCATTAAACCAAAGGGATAGTCTACCGACTATGGGATAGAACTAACCAACCAGAGGGATGCCTTTCGGTTTGCTATGCTCAAGTTAGGATGAAAGCACAGGGACTCACATCTTCCACTACAAAAGACCACAGGGATGACGTATTAGCAAGGTAATATTTCAACCCAACCTAGGGTTTCCCATCAGTTTGTGATAGTCATGCTAGAAAAAATGTGTAGTAGACTTATATCTTCTAGAGCGAAATGACCACCGGGGTAACCTGTTTGTGGAAAAATAGATGGGACGACCTGGGGTGACTACTTGAGAGAGTGACACGGGGACTTATCTCAACTCAAGTGTAGTCGAAATTCCTATAAGGAGTTTTCGACACCACCAAAAGATAGGATGCCTGCTTGGGAAAGGGGCCACTATTGGCTTGAATTCCTAATCCATAAGCGAATAAATTTATTTATTTTTTGTTTATTTATCATAGACCCATGATTTGTGAGGGATCACTGGAAAGAGCTTATATCACTAGACCTATTTCTATTATCATAGATCTATTGATTTATGAGGGATCTCAAAGAGAATCTGACCTATTTCATATACAAATCTCATCAATAAGGGTGGCTACTAGAAAAGGGGACTGTCCAATCCAAGAGTAGCCCAGGTAGTGTTTAAATGGGGTCACAAAGGATGTAATCCAAGTAGAGTGCCCATAGTGGAGGGGCTTTATCCAAAACCAAGAAGAAATGTCTATAGGTGCCAACTCAAGGAGAAAGCAGGACTCATATTTGCCAAGAGTGGTGTATCCACTAGGTGGGTCCGCCATAGTGAACATCAACCAACCTAAGTGCCCATCGATTTGCATCAGGAAGAAAGCATCGGGACTCACATCCTCCTACAAAACTTATTGCCGTGATAGTCTCTTATCGATGGGTATCCGACCTAGGGTGACTTGAGTGAATGCCATTGTGGGACTTAAATCAGCTCAAAAGTAGTCGAGAGGGAAGGATCCACTGGGGACTTATCTTAAGCCTTAGATATACTCGACCTAGTATGTGTATGATGGCTAGTTCAAGAAGAAAGTGTGTGGGCTTACATCTTCTTCAACAAATTCAATGTGAGGTAGCTTACTAGTTACATAATGAGGTTTACCAAATTAATAATGTGCTCGTCAATTTATAATGGCCAAGTCAGGAAGAAAGCATGGGGACTCACATCCATCAAACAAATGACCATTGGGGTGATAGAGTAGCAAGGTAGCATGTCGTCGACTAGAAGCTAATTAGTGAGTGTCACAAGGGCTTGCTCACACATCAAATTAGTCCGAGACAAAAGATATATGTTTGGGTTGGTGTTTGTGTTGTGAAAGAAGGATAGGATGCCTCTTGGGTTCTCTTACACCTACCCTAAACACGTCATGACAGATTTGTAAACAAGCAAACAATTCTTCGAATGATGAGAATATTTTGATGAATTGGAATAGAATTTTTGAAGATAATTGTTTACAAATATGATTTTATGGGTAGTATTTCTTCAAATAGAGCACATTGATTGGAAACATCAGGTGTTCCCCTTTACGATTAATAAGTTGGTAAGATTCTCCTTGGTAGGCCTTCTCTATGATAAAAGGGCCTTCCCAAGTGGGTTCAAACTTGCCTCACATCTTTCGACGGACAAAAATTGATCTCCTTAGAACTAAAATAAGCTCTCCTACTTGAAAAGCTCTATAGCAGACCAGCTTGTTGTGAGCTTGAATCATCTTGGCTATGTATAACTCAAGGTTCTGGCATGCCCGTAGGCATCTGTCTTCCAAACCTTCAAGCTCTTCTAACCGCAACTTAGCATTCTACCCTGTAGTTATTTTATTACCCATTGCTATCCTTAGTGATGGGAGCTGAACTTCTAATGGTAGAACGGCTTCGCCAACCTAGTACTTTGGTGATTTCCTTCATAGCGCAACCCTAGCTGTGCTCTGGTGATTTCCTTTTCCCTTTGGCAGTGCATCTTAGTCCTGTGGTTTTCTTGGCTCCTCTTCCATCTCGACAGCCTTATTTGGCTTTTGCTAGTGCTTAGTATGAGCTTCTGTTCATCATGGATACAATCTCTATTTACCTTTGGGGAAACTCGACTACTTTTTGTTGACTCAAAGTTCTTGACCCTCGGTCACCGGTTCCCCTTCTAAATCCTTTAAAGATGTTCTTACGGATATGTCCAACTGCACAGGTGAGTCACTTGATCTTATCTCTACTTCCTTTCGGGGTGTACCCATGATTATGTGTGTTGATTCGGTGGTGGAAAGACTTGTAAAACCCTTTGAATTTACTTTGGTGGGAAAATTTGCACTATGTCGTCCCACTATGGAGAATATTAGATCTTTTTTTCATAATTTGAAGCTCTCTGGTATTTTTTTGTTGGATTGATAGACTCTCACCATGTTTTGATTCAACTTTCAAATGATTTAGATTATTCTCGGGTTGTCTCTAGATGATCATATTTTCTTTTCAACTGTCAGATGCGTTTGTTGAAATGGGGACTTTTGATATTAAGGAGGAGTCTCTGTTCTGTCTGATTTCTCTTCCCAATTTACTTGTTCATTTCTTTAATCTTGAATTCCTCTTTTGCCATGGGTGGTTTGTTGGGTCACCTCTCTAAGTGGACGTGCGCTTCTAACTCCATGCCATGTTGCTGATACTAGTTGAGTTGGATATATCTAAAAAATATCCAAAGAAAATTTGGCTAGGATTAGAGAAATGTGATATCAAAAGTGGATTTGAGAATTTCCCAATTTTTTTTTTCTCATTACAAAATTCATGGTCATGGGATTTCATATTGCTTTGTGGTTCATCCACACCTTAAGAAAAGTTTGCTTTTCTAAGCGATCCTCTCTTAAGGCTCCCTTGGTTAAACTACAAAAAATTATTTTATCTGATATCTCCTTACCTGAATATGAGGGCCATTGCCATGAGCTTCCTATTCCTTAATTTGATATTGCTTCTGCTCTGCCTATTCAACCGTAGGATGCCACACTAGCTAACAAGGATGATGTCCCTTCGAATGAGATTTCCCATTTGTACCACAATAATAAAGGTAATAATGTAACTAAGAATAGTTTTGCAAAACTTATGGATGTTGACATCTATCAAATGACTACTCTAGCCTCTTTGCCACCTTTAGTTAAAGAAAATGTGATTCCTCAAGAAGGAATGGCTGCTGTGCAAAATTTGGAGAAAGCTTCTACTCTTATTTTAGGTACATGTGCTTTATCTAATCCTTCTTGTGCTTCTTCATCTAACTTGGAAATTCTTAATCGATTTTACAACATAATAATGAATTGGAAGAAGGTGAACGCCTGTAATGTCTTTTTTCAATGTACCTCCTTTTCCAAGCAATTCTCGATCAATCTTTCGGATGATGATGTGGATATGGCCAATAAATTTGCTTTTAGAAAGAAAAATAAAACTTCTAAAACTAGACTTCCTAACTTTGCTAGAGTTACTAGATCGGTTCCTCGCCCAAAATAAATGGTCTCATTTCTTATCTAGAAAGTGAGAGGGATACCCTCTCTTAGAAATAGAATCATAATTTAGTTGCTCTCATACATTTCCATTTTGGCTATTTTGGAACCCTTTATTCTTCCTCTAACATTGCCTCTATTGCTAGAATGATTGGCTTTAGTAATTTTTTTACTAATTCAGTAATAAAATTTGGATTTTTTGGAAGAGTCCATTTGTTTTACAAGTTATGCAGATTTATCCAAGGTTGTAAATGTTAAAATCACTTACAAAAAATTGGTGTTGCTTTGGGTCTTTTTTTATATGCCTCTTGTAATAGGAATGGTAGAAGGCTTGGGAAGATCTTGTTAGTTTCTCTTCCTCTGAATGCTCTTTGGTTTGTGGGTGGGGACTTTAACATTATATCTTCCTCTTACGAGTTGGTGGTAATGCTCCAAACTTGTTTTCCATGGAGGAATTTAATAACATGATCCTTGATTGTCAACTTCGATATTGGATTTGGTCTCACTTCACTTGGAATAATCAGACTTTGGCAAAGATTAGATAGGGTCCTTTTAACAATATGTGGATCAACTTTTCCCTATTACTTATGAGCATCTCGGTAGAACCCTATCGGACCATTCTCCCTTCGATCAGTAAATGTTAATGCTACTAAACCCTCTCTCATATCCCATTCTGATTTCAAAATATGTGGCTTATGGATGATAGATTTATGGATGTGGTTGCTAGTAATTGGAGTGAACCTCTCCATCCTGATGATTCTATTTTTGGGATGACAAGATTGTGGTTCAAATTAAAAAGGCTTAAACAATGCCTTAATTTGTGGAACAAACACTATTTCAAAAACCTTTTTGTTAATATCAAAGAATTAGAACGTGAGGTTATAGCTTTAGAAGATGCTACTGTTAATGATCCATCTAAAACTCCTTATTAACTCAACAAAAATAGGTTAACATGTTTCCAAGACATGGAGGAGACCAATTGGTGGCAAAATCTATAAAATGGATATCTAATGGTGATCAAAATACCAAATATTTTCATGCCATGGTTAAAAAGAAAAAGGAGTTAAATCACATTAAAAAAATTAAAACTAATGATGATATCTAGTGTACTGATAACAAGGAGCTTACTGATTCTGGCGTTTCTTTCTTTACTGAGCTACTTAATAAAAATGTGACTTATGATGCAATTTCCTTGCGTGAAGTTATTCTAATCTCATTTCATGAAGATAACAATATGCTTATTTCATTACCCTCTGAATCCTAACATTTTGCAAAATATGAATATGATTCTGGTCTTGATGGATTTACCACCTTATTTTTTTCAAAAATGCTAGTATATCATTAAAAAAGATTTGGTTAATGTTGTTCTTGATTTTTTCAAGGGAAGTATCCTCTGCGGATATTTTTCTAGCACTACCACTATTTTAATCCCTGAAATAAAAAATCCTAAACTTTGGAGTCATTTTAGGCCAATTAGCCTGTGTTCTTTTTTCAATAAACTCATCTCTAAGATTCTGTCTAAAAGATTAAGTATTCTGCTTCCTAAAATTATCTCCCCCAACCAAACAGGCTTTGTAAAAGGGCGTTCTATTTTTGATAATGTTCTTTTAGCTCAAGAGATGATCCATGATTCAAATGCCAAAGTTCATAGTGGTAACCTGCTCTTTAAGCTGGACATTTCCAAAGCTTATGATAACATTGGTTGGGTTTTCCTATATAAAATTTTGGCTTTATTTGGATTTTCAAGTCAATTTATTACTTTAATTAAGAATGGTATTGAGAATTCTTGGTTTTCTTTACTTATTAATGGTGAAGTTCATGGATTTTTCTCTTCCTCTCATGTGCTAAGGCAAGGGGATCCTCTTTCTCCTACTCTTTTCATTATTGTTGTGGAATATCTCTAGAAGTCTTGAGCAGATGTTTTATAAAATGCCTAACATGTATTACAAAACTGGGGGTGGCTTTACCATTTCCCACCTCAGCTTTGCTGATGATTTTATTATATTTTGCAATGGTTCTATTCTCTACATTAAAAAGTTATGTAAGTTCTTTACTCTGTTTGGTAGGGAAAGTGGTTTGAAGATTAATCGTGATAAAATTTGTTTTATCTCTAGCTCTTCTATTTCTTTATCTAGGATTAATGCTATTAAGAATTTATCAAACCTTGCCTATCAAGTATCTGGGCACTCCTTTATATCGAGGAACGAAAAGATCTTCCTTATTTGATGAAGTTATTCAGAAAATAAATAAGAAAATTTCCTCTTGGGAGTTCCACTTACTTTCCTTTGGTGCTAGACTTATCCTGATTAAAAGTACCCTTTGTTATTTGCCTTTGTATCTTTTGTCCACTATTGTGCCTACCTGCCCTATTATTAAAAGGATAAATAAACTTATTAACAATTTTTTTTGGGGTTATACCTCTTCTTCCAGGAAAGTTCATTGGGCTAGTTGGCATAATTGTTATGGGCCTTTTAATGAAGGTGGTTTGGGTTGCGAAACTTTAGAAGACTCCATTAAATGTTTTTCACACAAAATGTGGTATAATTTAAGAAACAAACATAGTTATTGGTCTCAATTTATGCTTGCTAAATATGAGGAAACACCCCTCATTTGTACTTTCAAACAGGGACTGGTGTGGAAAAGACTTTGTAACATCAAGTGGAATGCTGAGAATCTTATCTCTTGGGGTGTGAATTCAGGCTCCTCTTTCTTTTGGCAAGACAATTAGCTGGGACAAGGTTCTATTGATTCTTTGCTTAATACTCATTCCACTGTGAGGCTTAAGGTAAGTCATTTCATTACTCAGAATAATTGGGATATGGACCAATTAATCTCCATTGTCCCTAAGGTGATAGTTGTCAAAATCCTTATCCATTACCTTAATAAATGACCAAATCCAGTTCAATAATTCCTCCTTTAGAGAATTTGTTTTAAGGATGTTTGGCACTCTTTCAGACTTAAAACTCAAGAGTCCTTAGTTTTCACTAAAATCTGGAATATCTCTATCCCTACCTCCTTTTCTATTTTAACTTGGTGCATTCTAAAGCAATACATTCCTGTTGATGCTACCCTTTAAAAAAAAAGGTTTCCACCTCCCATCTAGATGCCAATCTTGCTTTCATATTGAAATTGTGGATCATGTGTTTATGAATGGCCCTATTGCTGTTAAGGTTTGGAGCTAGTATGATAGTATGTTTAATAGTTTTCATTTCAATGTTTCATTTTCTATCATGCAACTTCTTGAAAGTTTTTTCTCTTATACTCTAAAGGCTATGTCAAAGTTGTTCTAGCCACTACTGGTATATTTGGTTGGAAAGAAATGATGCTAAGAATCATGATAAACCTATGAACTATCATCTTATTCTAGAGCCAAATGTAAAATTATGTCTCTTTATAAAGCTACTTCCTTTAGTTTCAAAAGATACAAATATATGACCTTGAACTTTGAGATTAATCCTCCTTCTTGTGGTATTTCTACTAACCATAAAATTATATACTAGATGAAGCTGAATTATCATGTCATTAAGGTTAACACTGATGGCTCAATTTCTAATGGCTTTTATGGTTGTGGGGATTTTAAGAGATTATAGTGTAGTTATCTCTATGTTTCTTTGCTCCTCTAGAACCCTATTTTGTTTTATTTCTTTGAGCTTAAAGGTGCACTATGGGATTTTATGCTTACGAGAAAGGATTTTAGAGATTTGGTTCAAGTTGATGCTCTCCTTCTTCTTTAATTATTAAATTTGGGAGCTCATGGAAATGTTGAAGTGTCTTATTTACTTAACCGCACTAGGAGGCTTCTTTCCAACCTAGATTATCAAATTCTCATATTTATCGAAGGTAATTCTTGTGCTTGATTTTCTTGCTAATTGGGGAGCCAAGTCTTCCTCTTTGAATCTATTCTCTAATGATGATATTCCTTCACTTTTAAGGGGGCTTGTGAATCTTGATAAAACTAGATTGCTTTATGTTAGAAATTTTTAAGCTTTTTATGATTCTTTTTCTTGTTGAGATATGACTTTTTCCTAAGCTTTGGGATCTATTAGTTATCATTTTCATCCTCTATTGGTTTGGGCTAGTCTTCATTTCTATGATGTTTGCTGTTGTTATCCCTTCTACTTTCTATTTTGCATTCTCTACTATGCTAGTAGAGGTGGTTGCTATAGATGGTGGTTTTGGGACCCTTGTCCAATCACAGGTGAGTCCTTTTTTCTAGATCTTTCAGCAATCATTTTTTATGCTTCCCATTTTCAGGTTGGTTGTTCTATGGGTTTTCTTGTTTCTCTAGGATAGCTGGGTTATGCTGCTCTTTTTATTAACCATACAAGAGCTCTCCTCTCTCAAGTCTTCTTTAAAATCACTCACATCTCATGAAGGAAATGCTTGACTATCTTGCCAATCTTGGAGCTAGACTAGATGAGCTCACCCTTTTTGATCATTTCAGTCTTCCTAAATAATTGCGGGGATTGATTAATCTGGATAACTCGATTACCTTATCTAAGAAATTAATATGTATATGCTGGTGTTTACTGTTTGTTGTATTTTTTGCTTTATGTTTCTTTTGATCTGTTCTATTTCCTTCTCATTTTTTTGCTGCATTTGCTGGTTATCCTATTTTGATGGTATTTGGTCCCTAATCCTCATCTACTAGTTACCAGCTACCTTTTTTTTGCCCTTCTTTTTGTTGGGTTCTATTTTTGCTGCTGATAGCCTTATCTGTTGGACCAGTTACCTGTCTCACTAGATCTACTGGGTTTTGTTCCTACTCAAACCGTAGGATTTTTTAGGTGCTTTGTTGAATATGACTACTATTTCTTTTTCCCCTTTTATTGATGTGATTATTGTGGTTGTCTTGCAAGGTAGGCATCTCTTTTGGTTTTCCTTTCTTTCAAGTATTGTTGCTACTATTTGCTTAGCTATAGATAGTTTACCCTTTACTTGAAGGCTCTCTTCAGTAGTTTTTTTCATGGAATCTTTTTATGGTTATTTTCTACTTTGGAGTTGTTTACTATCACCTCGGTTGGCTCCATTTTCTATTATGTGGTATTGCTTATCGGTTGAATGGATTAATGGGTTATTTTGTTATGTAGGCTGATTCTTTCTATTTATTTTATGTATGGTTATTTGTTATGTTGTTTGTTGCTTGGTTAGTTTCAGTCCCTGTGACTGGGCTATATGTTTTTCACTGCGGGTTGAGGTCATTTTTGGATCAAATGGTGTATAATTACTATAGTGATCTAGCTTTTAATAGGTGGATATTTCTCCTAACTTTTGATCCTGTTAGGCTCTCATCTTTGGTTTGGGTTTACGGCCTTGTTGATCTCCCTATTGATCTCCCTAAATGCCTGTATTTTTTTGGCTGTTTCTTGTCAAGCTATGTTGAAGTTTGTATTTAGTTGGCTACTCCACATCAAGCTTATGCATGGAATGCAGGTTTGTAAGCTATGATGGTTATAATGATTTCACTCATAAACTAGCTAGTAGTAGCAATTGTGATGCAACCCTTCTTTGGAGGTTTAGATGCTCATGTTTGTGGTTGCACCATTCATGGGTGATTGAGCCTAAGCCTTTCCTTCACTCTATTATCAAAATATCTTTTCCTTTTCCTAGCCTTCTCAGTTTACTTTACTTGCACCTATTTAGCTGTACTAACTCCAGTTGTTTATAAGTTTAGCATTTTCTTTGCAGGTTTTCTTTATAGGTTCCTTATCTGGATGTGGCATATGCCGCTCGTATTTTCACAACTTTTTGCTGAGTACTGACCTATGGCTCTCATTCTTGTGCTAAATGTACCTTTAGCTATTTTTCTTTTTCATCTTTTCCTTCTCTTATTTTGGTTGTATTTAGATAGGGGATTTACTCTCTAGGTTGATTGTAGCTCTTTGAGCAGTAGTTTTTGAGTTTATCCCCTTTTAAGGACCTTGTAACCCTTTTATTGTGGCAATAAAATTCCCCTATATGGGGTTCCCAAAAAAAATGGTAGAATGGCTTTAGACCCATGTACTAAAGAGAACGGGTTAGATTGGGTTGGCATTCTGTATGTGGTGCGGTATGCCCACAAGGCTTCAACTAGCTACTCATGCCACTATCACTTATTGTCATCGAGTGTCTTCTTTAGTAGCTGGATGAGAGTTTTATTGAATGCTTCAGCTAGGCCATTTATCCTGGGATAGTAGATAGTGGAGTATCTCTAATCTATATTGTGTCTGCTGACGAAGCTATTGATCTTGGTGCTTTTGAATGCAGTGCCATTATTGGATATAATTTGACAAACTCCATATATGATATGGTTTTAGAAGAACTAGCACATCTGACCTCTCTAAGTGGGATTACCTCTGACTTAGAAAAGTAGTGGGTGGCAGGATGAACCGATGACCCTTAGAAAGAGGATCAATCGGACCTACTATGTCGTACCACTAACATGGCCATGAGGCCAATGTAGGATGTAGAATATTGGGTGGTTGATGTAGGACCACACCGTGTACTTGACATTGGTGGCATCTCTCCTACATCCATGCAAATAATTATCAAGGCTAGTAGTATAATCTCTTCTTTCTCATCTTTGGATTGATGCACTCTGCATAGACCTAAATGTACCTCGATCATGATTTTATGGGCTTTGTATTTCTCTAAATAGCATAACCATATTTGATCGAAAGATTGTCGGTACAAGGTGCCATCCACGAGAGCATAGGAGAGAGCTCTATGCTTCAATTGATGGGCTTGTGATTTCTCTTGAGGTAGTTTTCCCATGTTCAAGTAATCTATGAACGGTTGCCTCCAATCCAGCTCCTCATCCTTTTTAGCAATGGCAACCTCCCCTCCAAGAGAGAGTTTCTGAGTTCAGCATCAATAAGGGATAAGAATTGTCTATTTTGAACCCTTAATGGAATGGACTCATCTTCCGGACATGCCAACTCCTTGGCGAGTTTGGCCAAAGCATCTACTACTGTGTTCTCTCCTTGAGGAACCTTGTAGATGGTGACCTCAGAGATTTGGGCCAACAGCTTCATGGTGTACTCATGGTAGTGACGAAGCTAAGGTTTTAGAACTTTATAGGACCCAGCAATCTGGTTGATGACTAGTTGCGGATCCTTGTAAATGTTGATGTTTTTGACACACACTGTAATAGCTAACTCTAGACAGGAAATCAGAGCCTCATATTTGGCTTCATTATTGGTGCATGGATTGGAGAGATAGTATGAGAATTTCATCACATCATGGTCTAGAGTTAGAAGGATGATTCCCCCGCCTTTCACGGAAGTAGATTGTGGTTCTTCTCCTCTTTGAAAGGAAGCCACACCATCAGAATACATCACCTAATGGCGAATGCTAGTGTCTAAGTTCATGATTTGTTCATTGGGGAGGTCATCACTAAGCGGAATCAAGTGGTGTGGTGCTAAGAAATCCGCTGTATCCTTTTACCATGCGAAGGGGTACGAATATAATGTCAAACTATGAGAGAATCATGGACCAATGTACATCGGATAACATTGGTCATGTCATGAGATCGCAATTGATTGATTCTTGAAATCAAGTTTACCTTATGAGGAGCATGTAAAGCCGTAGCTTTTGCGATGCGAAGATCAAAGCTAGGCAATGTTTCTCAATAGGTGGGTAGTTTGCTTCAGAATTAGATGATGGAGGTAGTAGAGCATTCTCCAACCATTCATCATTAGTTTGTGCCAACAAAGTGCTAAGGGAGTTGTCCAATGCAGCAGTGTAGAAGATAAGTGGCTTACCTAAGATAGGGACTGCTAAAACTAGCGGCTTCACCAAATATTGTTTGATGTCTTCAAAAGCATGTTGGCACATCCCACTTGAACTTGGCATCCTTTTGATAAGTGCTGAAAATGGCTTGCATCTCCCCATAGATTGGAGATAAAGCACCTTAGAGAACCACCATGAAATGATCAGTTGAGTAAGACTTTTGGGGGTGGCATTTCTAAGATAGCTTTGATCTTTTGGGTCTATCTCTATTCCTCGGTGTTGGACAATAAACCCAAGAAACTTTCTAAAGCCACTGAATGCACACTTGAGGGGTTCATTTTGAGTTTAAATTGTCTTAACCATTTGAAACTACTCTAAAGTCAAAGAGATGGTCATCCTTTTCTTTTCTTTTGACTACTAAATCATCAACATAACATTCAACTTGATGATGAATGAGTTCATTGAAGATCTGAATCATGGCTCACTAGTATGTAGCACTGGCATTTTTAAGGTCGAAAGGAATGACCTTATAACAATAGATTGATCAGGGTTTGAAAAGTAGTATTTCTTTCATCCTCGGGGGCCATCTTGATATAGTTATAGCCAGATGACCCATCCATGATAGAGAATAATGAATGAGATGAGGCATGTCCACCATTAATTGGTATAGGAAGTGAAATTCATCCTTAGGACATGCCTTATTTAAGTCCTTGAAATCGATGCATATCTTCTACTTAACTAGGATGACCGCTAACCATGCGGTATTTTCTTCACTAATAAAACTAGCATTGATCTATTTCTTGACTTAAATGACTTGTTGATTTCTAATCACATGCATCTAGGAGCTTGATGATAGGGTTAGTGTTAGGGTCTCTGGTGAATGTGACCACAGGCTTCTCTTGAATAATGTGCTCCTCTCCAATAGCTCATGAGCTAAACATATTTTACATCAGAAGGGCCTTGATTAATGATTCCCTTCTCTTTATAAAACAAGGGCATCATATATGCTTAGTTTAGTTGTCTTTCTTGAGTGAGATATTATAGTCAATTGTAGGTTCCTCTACAAGCATATCCATGGGTGGAGCATCATCCCATGGAGGGCTTCTTGATCATTAGAACCAATGAATTCTTTCCCCTTGTCTTGAGGTTCTACCCAGAGGTATAACTTTCCCACATGAAGGTTGACTTTGGTGACTTCATGAGATGGTTTATGGAAAGTTGTACCCACTCATCAGTTCACCTATAGCCTCTATGACCTAAATGATTCCAAGTCTATCTCAAGAGGTGAACTAGTATTATTTAGAGAAGGAAACTCCATCTCTGAATTAGAAAGACGATGATCAGAGTTGATATAATTATTAAGACTTGAAGAGTTTTCTAAAGGAGTAGAATCAAATAACCCATCAAGGTACATGTAATTCCTTTTTTCCCATTTCTTAGATTTAAAGGAGGTACATAGTAAATCTAGTAAAATAAGTGGGGTGAGATTTGATGCCCCATCCATCGATACAAGATGTCTACTAGAAGAAGAACAAGCTAAAGTGAGTTGGCTAAATAGCAAATGATGGAATGGAGGCTAGATCGGTTGGTGGTTGCCACTTGGCTATCGCAAGTATGGGCTCTTTGACTCCCACTTTCCCTAAGTTGTCTTTGAAACTACAAACTTTCTTTTGAGGTTTTTTGCAGCAAGGAAAGTTTCTTGATTTTAGAAATGATCTTTTTAGAGGTTTGAGATAAAGATATATCCCAATCTTCTATTATTTTGAGAGGATCACATGTATCCCCAAGGATTACCTTAGACTGGATGGTTGTTTCAGCACCTAACTTAAATGCCAGTCCTTAAATGTAATAATCCTCCAAAACATGGCCTAGCATGTGGTGGTAAAAGTTAGGATCATTACTCCACCCACTTCTAGCTTTTAAGCTTCTAGCTTCTTTCTTTAAGAGGTTCTTAAAGATTTTCCTAACTACCTCCCTTTAATTGTATAAGTTTTGTTTAATTTATCCAAAAGAGTAGGTGGGTGATGTATATGAGGCGTATGTTTTCTGTCAAGTATGGCTGAGGAGGTGGGGAAGGTCATGATCTACGGTGGCGATAAGATGGCTAAGGTGGTGGTAAGGAGGTGAGCAAGGCACAGAGCTGTCTCTTATCTTGATCTCGGCGGTTCTTATCCAATCTACTACTTCCCGGCTTCTTTTAGGCTTCTACGACTTTGGCTTTAATGAGATCTTGAAAAGGCAACTATTTGGCCTCTTTAGAGGTTCTTATTGATTAACTTCTCAAATGTCTTAATGGTGAAACCTTTAAGCATGTAGGCGGCCAGGCCATGAATATTCTTTAATAGAATTTCAATAGAATGCTATTCAAACAGTTGTGGTTCACATTTCATGCTTAAATTATGCCATCTAAGAATATAATTAATGAGGGTCTCATTGGAGATTTTTTGAGCTACAATAAGATCACCCACAGTTACCCTTTGATGTGTTCTAGCAAACCTCTTAATAAAGAGTTGCTCCAACTCAAAAAGTTTTCTTCAAAAGTTATTACCACTAATTTAAAGAGATAAAACAATAACATATCGCTGCCACCAATGTTGCAACAGTTGGCCCTGAATTATGCTATATGTTGGTGAGGTTCTAATCAAACTTTTGAAAAGGAGGCACAAAACCCTTTGAATATTGGATAAAATTCCCGGTAGGGTCTACTCTTTGGACTAACCACCCGAGGTTTGTGCCGACTTCTTTATTGTTCAACCATGAGTTTGATATTATTGACTCATTTTTAGGTTGAGCTCAACCCCATCTTAGACATAGGATCTCTTGATTTTAAGCCTTGGTCTTAAAGACACATCTAGTGATTGGGACTCAGCTAACCTAGAGACTTAGAAGAGTTAGCCATAGGAATAGGTCATGCCTTAGGGGTGTTAGAAAATTTTTTACCACATGGCTTGAACCAAATTCCTCTTCCTTCCTTCAAGTCAAACTCCAAATCAAATCAACATCAAAACTAAACCAATTTACTGATTTTCTCCAAACTCAAATCAATTCTGAAACCCATGATTGAAACCCATGATTGAAATCCATGATTGAAATCCAAAGTTGAAATTCCAAATTCCAAATACTTCTAAGTCCTTAATTCCCTCTTGAGGACTTAGCCTAAATCATCTTCAAATCAATTCAAACTCATAAAATTTTCTCACAACTCATTTTTATTATCATTTATATTCACATATATAAATGAAACATAAGTTCAAATCAATCAAATAAAAATCCAAAATTCAAATTCCAAATTCAAAATCTTTTAAGTCCTTTGATTTCCCTTCATAGACTTAGACTAAATCAAATTTAAATCAATTCAAATTCATAAAATTTTCTCATAACTAATTTATATTCTCATTTATATTCACATATATAAATGAAATATAAATTCAAATCAATCAAAAAAAAAAATCAAGTCAAATTCTAATCACAAAACTTCTAAGTCACTTTGATTTTCTCTAAGGACTTAGCCTAGATCATGTTCAAATCACTTCAAACTCATGAAATTTTCATAACCCATTTATATTCTCATTTATATTCATATATATAAATGAAATATAAATTGAAACAAACCAACTCCAAAAATTAAATTCAAATTCAATTAAAATCCAAAGCCTTTTAAGTCAAAATATTGAACTTAGCCAAATCAATTTCAAATCAAGCCAAACCCTTGATTTTCCTTCATGATTCAATCAATTCTATATCATGAATCCAAATATATAAATACAAACCTCAATCACTTAACCAAAACTCAATTCAAAATCAAACCAAGTCAAACTCATGTTCACCCTTTGAACTTGAAATTGTCAAATGAATCAAAACCCATTTGACTTCAAACCACTTGCAAATGGATTTATATTTCAATCATAAGTCCATATGTGAGTTCAAACTCAAATCAAGCTTTGACCAAGCCATTTGACCCTTAGGCTCACTTGACCCAAAGTGACCTAAAGTACCCTTATGAGCCAAATTCTAATCCTAACCAAATTGGATTGAACTAAGCCCACCTAAACCTCTCATCATGAGATGATCAATCACTCAAATTGGGTCAAACCAAGTCAAACCTAAGGGTTGATCAAGTCAACACAATGAAACCCAACATAGTTAAAATCCACCATAGGCCAAATTGATTGAAACCAATGATTTCAGTTCATTCATGATAAATATTTGAACTTGACCAAGCCAACATTTGAGCCTAACCAATTGGCCACTTGACCCAAGTTGACCCAACTTGACCTAAAAGTCAAAATGTGTCAAAACTTGATCTAAGCCAAATTAATTGAAACCAATGGGTCAAGTTCATTCCAAAATGATTGTTGAACTTGACTCCAATTGGCTATAGACCCAACTTAGCCCAATTGACCTTGAACCCAACCTAAAGGGTCAAATTGAGCCAAATTGAAACTTAACCAAAATTGATTGGAAACAAAGATACTAATCCCTTTCATATGACCAACTAAACCTAAATCTACCCATGACCTAGCTCAAATAGGTCAAATGGGTCAAAATTGGTCAACTTGACCCATTTGACCTAATGAAATCATATAAACCAAATTCAAACCTAAAACAAATTGAATCAAACCAAAGCCACCAAAACATTTCAAATGGTCATATGGACTTGTCTCAACCTTGGTTTGACCCAATTTGACCATTTGGTCAGCTTGACCCAAGTTGAATAATTTTGACCTAAATGGGTCAACATGAGCCAAATCACATCAAACTAACTCCAAATCTAATTAAACTTGGCCAAACCTATTTTCTCATCATATCAAACATACCCAAACTGAAATAAATATCAAATGACCATTTTACCCCTATGCCATAGTTTTAATCCATTTGGAATTTGGTCAAATCCTCTCCATAACCACTTAGCACTCTCTTAGTGGATCAAGTGAACACTAGGGAGTGTGACTAACCAATGGGTTTGGGTCATTAACCCAATGGCCAAACACCAATCCCATTGAAATGGCCACATGGAAATCCTCCTTACACTCAATTCAAGCACCTCACCCACTCTTTCTCTGGCCAAATCAAACCACATACAATTCAAAATAGCCTAACCAACTCATTGCATGAGGTGTATTCATCAAAAATGGCATAATCCTTCTCGGCCATCTGATTGCTCAAGGGGGAGATATACTGCCCCTAATTCAATTCAATCTTCTCCCTGTTGATTGAAGCATATGAACTCAGCAAGCCTTAGAGATTCTTCCTAAGCTTCTAGAGAGTTTGAAACTTGATTTTCTTGATTTTCATCAACTAAAATAGAGCTCCAGAATTTGAATTTACTCCACACTCAACATCAACCCAATTCCTTCTCCAAGCTCCATCGAGGACCAAGTCAAACTTCCCAAGCTCCAAGGCAAGGAGGATCCAATTTGATCAAGGTCTCAAGGCAAGGAGGTTGACCCATAGAAGCATCCACTCAATTTCAAAGCCTCCAAACTTTTAAAGCTTCATCTCAACTAAGCTTCCCGGAATCTCAGTCTGAGGTATGCCATTTTTTGAGCTCAAGTTCAATGTATGTTGGTCCTTTGTGAAGTAAATTTCAATCCTAGGTTGATCTAGCCATTAGATGTTCTTGTACTCATGCTTAGATGGTGTGGGTTGATTTTCATTCCAATTTGAGCTCAATCAAGCTCAGATCATGGCCTCAAACATGGAAAGTCTACATGGCTCACAAATGATTACAGGGATGAATCTCTAGTCATCCATCCATGCATTTTGGATGGATGACTAAGATTAAAATGCATAGCATCCATAACTTCCTCCGTCAGATCTGTGGCTTTAATCTCAGCCATTTGATCCTTGATCGAATGGCTGAGGAGAAAGTGCATAGCGCCGCCACCATGTGGCGCTATGATATGAAGGGTTAAGTACCCAATCCCACCATGCCACATGTAAGCGCATGCCACATCAGTGACACATGTGGCACTGACGGGATTAATAATATAATTAGGAATTATTTAATTTTTAACTAATCACCAAATCTTCTTAAATTCATATCAAAGTGTAGAAAATTATAAAAATATGAAATAAATTGCATATGAAGGATAATTGAACATAAAATATTTTAAAATTAATTTTATTTTGAATAGTTATTTTCTCTAAATTTGGTTTTATTGGGAATGTTAATTTACTAATTACCCTTAATTACTTTCTTGATTAATCCCAAACTTTTTTGTACTAGTGGTGGGATGACACCTCCCTAATTTTCTTGGGATTTTTTGGTGGCTTAATTAGGGAATTGCTAGTTCATTCCTTAATCACTCCTTAACATAATTAGGCTTAATTGGGGTAATTGGTTTAACCCTCATTGTTAATTAAGTTTTGATTGAGTGAGTATGAGGTTTACGGAATAAATTTGGGATGCTTTCATTGAGATATTCCTAAACCCCTTTTTCTCCCTTAATCCATCCTTAATTAAGGGTTAATTCACTAATTACACCCTTAATTTTTTTCATATAAAACCTTCCATAACTTAATTAATCTATCTTGTATATATGCTTAGGTGTTCAAGAGCCTAAGTACATTAAGGAAATCAAAGCTCAACTCACATGTGTGAGGGGAGGTTATGAAATTACTTAAGTTAAAACCCCTTAGTTTAATTAATCATTAATCATGAGCCAAATTGCATTAGGCACTTTCTTCTGAGCTGCATTGCAAATTTAAATTCCTTGTGAGATTTTATGTCATCTTATTGGCTCATAATTACTTAATTAAATATGCTAAGGTGTAAGGGGTAATTAATAATTCATACCTTAACCTAAGCAACATATAAAATCATCTAATCACCTAAAAAAAAAATTAAACAAACATATGTGGGGGTTAGGACACCAAACTTCAAATTAAATCAAACTCAAAACAAAACCAAACCTTCTTTAAAAATAATTTGATTTGCTTTAAGTTTTCTTATTTCATAAGATTGTCTTTAGGAATTAATTATGGTGAATGTTTTTATATGCTTTCATCATTTAGTTCCTTCCCAACATGTTAAATGTGTATGTCATATGAATTTCATGCATTCATTCTTTTCAAAAATAAAAAATGAAAGTGAAATGTTTCTTTTATGTCAAATTGCATGTTTTGGCTAAAATAGAAATATGAGTGGCTATTATCACTATTAAATCCAAATTATTTTCAAAATATATGAATCAATTACCAAAACTGAAAGTGTGTTACTTATATTTTATTTATAAGCTTGCATGTGAGTAAAATATAAGGATGTGCTTAGTGTAGTTTTCCTTCTCCCCTCTTTTAGTATAGTTTTGAATAGGATTTGGTAAAGTGTTTAGTTCATTTGAAAAGAACCTAACACTTGCCTAATTCCATTTCTTATTCATTATGCTATTACTTAAGAAGGATATCTACACTTGTACACATAAACAAAACAAACAATCAAGTATGAAATTTTGCATTTTTCTTTTCCATTTATTTCTTTGGTACATATGCTTGTATTTAAGGAAAGTGGTATATTAGTCTAGACAACCCCAGGGTTGCAAGGCTTTAAGTAGCCCTAAGTAGGTTTTGTACCTTACACCCCTGGTTAATAATGGTGCCGTACTCACATATGCCCTTCATATATTTATGTGTGCATATGAAATTTGGATAAGAAACTCCTTTTCTACTTAATGAAAATCATGCATCATGAGTATTCAAATTTTCTTAAGTACACAACTTTGCATTCATCATAAAATGTGTCGAACATTCTCATTTGAAAGTATAGATATGCTTAGGATGCATCCATATGCATGTTATACATGTTGGGAAAGAAATGAAGTGATGTGTGTTTTGTGAATTTAGTTCACTTTACTTAATCTTAAAATGCCTTTTTTTAATAGGTTTGTTTAGAATTGATCTAAACTTAGGATTAAAAAATTCACTAAACAAAACTAAACATGAATCCACTTTAGAAATTACTTAAGATAGGTAAGGAAAGAGTAGTTCTCTTCTCTTTTCCCTCTCTTTAAAACTTAGTAATTTATTGTAGGATTCATTTAAACCAAATAAAAATACAAAATAAAATCAACCCAAACCAACAAAACACTTTAAATGAAACCACCCATCTAAGTTGAACATCTTCACACTTAGAAATCCAAACCTTAAAATCATAGCTAAGCATACCATACAAACCTTCTTAAGCATATACATTAGACTAAGTCACCACTTCTAGCTTTAGGTTAGGTGCATGGCTTGATATTTGCTTTTTTTTGTGATATATGTTTTAGTCTGGATGTTAGAGTGAATGTGCATAGAATGAGTGGTAGGATGATTTAGTCTAATCATTATTTTTGAGGGGATTGTGCTTAAGCTTTAATAAAAATATAATTGCTTTTGTTATGCGGTGCTCATACCCCTAGGCATAATCCAATAGGCCAGGTGGACTTGGTTACCCATGTGTGCTAAGTCCAATATACATGCTTGGGATTTGTATGGTTTGTTTAGCTAATCTCTGTTTTATAGGTGTTAGTTAGATTTACTTTTCCTTTTCATGTATTTTGTAATTAATATTTTGGAATGTTTGTTATGGGGGATTAGGATGAGCATTGGTCATTAGATCTCATCTTATGCACCATGTGAAGCCTTTGGAGCATCCTCCTTCCAACCATCCAAAGAAGGAACCAAAGAAGAAAGAAGAAAAGAAGAAGAAAGAAAAGAAGAATGAAGAAATGAAGCTTGAAGACCCCATAACAATGAATTCCTTGTTTAAATTGTACTTAATTCATTTGTAATTCAGGTTGTATAAGGGTAGAGCTTGGCTACCCAATTTGTTTTTGGGTTTGTGGTGGTGACCATAAATGGCCTCTTATTCTTTTGCATTAGCTTTATAAATTGATTGATGATTTGTTTAGTTTGTGCATTAAGATGGCATCCTTTTCCTAGTTTCTTTCTTGCTTGATGTATGGCCTAGATGTGGAATAGGCTCTTAGAAAAATAAATCTTCTACCAAATTTAACAATTCAAAATTAAAATAAAGAACTCATAACCTCACCTAAAATCTTAGGCTAAAATCAAGATAAAAGATCTAGCAACCCCTTAGATGAGTATTTCTTTTATAACATCATGCACAAATGCATCTTATTTTCACTCTTGATTAGAGGGCTTCCACCTTTTAGAGAAACTTGACCTTGATTTGAGAGCCATGGTGGAAACACACCTCCTCCTTTCTGTAATTTTGGCCAATAATCTTACTTCTCATGCATTAGGCATATGAATCCTATAAGCTAAGTCAAATGATTGTCCAAAATGAAAATAACATGTAATATGATTTGCATTAGATTTAGGTCATTGGAAGCATGCCCTTATATGATCTAGTCTCTTTAGGTGAGTTTAAGGACTTAGTCTATTTCTAAATAAATAACATCTAGCTATCTTGCATAAAGCATATGACTTGCCTACATGAATTTAAAATTGTAGAGAGTTAGTTGGCACCACCCCAGGTGGATGTAAGTCCAAGTAGTCAGGTGGTTTGTCCCCTCTTGTGGAGGTAAACCAAATACCCATTATTTTAGATTTAGGTCTGCTTTTTCACCAAGCTCCAAAGCTCCCTAGATTTAGGTTCTAAGGTTTCTTCATCCTTCTGTGGGCCATAAGCATAAATTCTCACCTCTTAAGTATTTCCATAATCTTGTATTATGGAATTATAAACCCTAAACTTCTAATAAAAAGTCAACTCAAATGAATAATTCAATTTCAAAAATATAAAGCCTAACCATAGGATAGTTTGAGATGCTCGCTAGGTTTCTAGCATCAGCATCACCTATTTATCTTCCTTTAGCTTGATAACAACTCCTCTCTTTGATCAATCCCATTTGATCTTCCAAAATAAACTAATCGATTGAAAGTCCTACCTATTGAAATCTTTGGAGACAATGGTCATTGACCGTAATCAAGAGTATTTCTAAAGGATCTCATTTCTTAGGATGTAATTAACTATGGGGGCTTGCCCCTTATGAACTTATTTAAAATAAACCCCACTTTACTTTTCATATAAAGTAGGAAGAATCTAGTACATATGAAGACGCATAGTCCTTAGAGTCCTTATTCAGGTGATTAAGTCTATCATTGTGTGGTGACTTCTATCTTTTGAGGTTGTACACCTCTCCTCAATGTCATACCCGATCACCCTAATAAGAACATCTGTTGATCTATGTGGTGTCCCAACTAAAGGCACATATTTTATTTTTATTTATCCTCTTCAAAAAGATAGATGAAGGTAGAAATATTTTAAGCATGACCTGGGACCGTTCCTCTCTCTCATCTTTGGTAAATGATCATTGTCTCCAACTATCGATAGTGGGTTTGTACTTTGGTATGAATCGACTATCTTTCATTATTGGCACTTAGCTTATTTCATCCTTAAGTTAAGCTAGCCAACATCTTTTTTAGACCTCACCCGTTGGTCTTAAAACCCTATTGGGTTCTCAATGGGTAAAAATAAAAGATCTAATAAAAGAAAACATTTAAAGACTTCCCCACATCATTTCTATGATAAGGAAAGGTTCATTCTAAAATAATAAATAAATAAATCCTTATCAAAAATCATGCTTTTCAAAAAGGACTCTTTCAAAATGCACATAATAAAATATTTTGCACAAAATTTTTCCTAAATCATCTTCATCTAACAATCTTAATGATTGTTATATGTAAGATCATCTTTACAAAATAAGATTCCAACGATTACATTTTCTAAAAAATACAAAAGAGTTTCTTCACACAATTCATTTTTGGTGAAGACCTCATTTCCAAAAATAAAAAGTTCCAACAATCATATTTTCAAAAGCATAAGATTTGAAGATGGGTCTTTCCATTCAATACATCCAAATGTGTTGAATGGATATTAACTTTTTAAGCAGAACCATAACTTTGAACTTCCACCTAATACATTCCACATGTGTTAGGTTGGGAATTTCATATTTTTCAAAAAACACATATGAAACCTCTCCATTTAATATACCCACACTTATTGGGTGGAGGTCTCATATTCAAACAAAATCCAAAATAAATTTTCAAAAAAAAAAAATCACATATGAACCTTTCCATTCAATATACCCATACTTATTGAATGAAAGTTTTATTTTCAAACAAAACTAAAATTTTCAAAAGCACATATGAATATCTCCATTCAATATACCCAAATTTATTGAATGAAAATTTCATCTCCAAATAAAATGACATCACTTTGAAATCCCACTTAGCAAATTCCACATATGATTAGGTTGGGATTTCCTCTTTCAAACAACAACAATCACACACAAAATATACATCTTTGGAAAATGAAACATAATTGTTTTCCATCTTACATACCCAAATTTGTTAAATGGAAATCTCCTTTTCAAAATCAACAAAAAACAAAATTTTCAAAATACATTTGAAACTTCATTTTAGCATATCCCATTTGCTAAAATTAAGTCTCCTTTTCAAAAAATAAAATTTGAAACACACTTTTGGAAATTTCATTTAGCATACTCAAAATTTGTTAAGTGAAATATCCATTCCATAAAAATTTTTAAAACATATTTGGAACTTCAATTTAGCATACCCCATTTGCTAAAATGAAGTCTCCCTTTCAAAATCAAAACAAAATTTGAAACACCTTTGGAATTTCATTTAGCATACTCAAATTTGCTAAATGAAATTTCCACTTCACAAAATTTCAAAACTTTTGGAACTTCACTCTTTAGCATACCAAATTTGCTAAAAGAAGCTTCCATTTTCAAAATAAAACCAAAACACAAATTTTAAACACATATTTTGAAATTTCATTTAGCATACTCAAATTTGCTAAGTGAAATTTCCATTTCACAAAATTAAGTGGAACTTCATTTTGTTAGCATATTTGTTAAAGTGAAGTCTCCACTTTCAATCAAAGACAAATCAAAACCAAAAAAGAAACATTAGGATTCCCTTAGCATACATAAGTTTGCTAAGGATCCTAATTTTCAAAAATAAATCAAAATCTAAATGAAACACATTAGGATTCCCCTAGCATACATAAATTTTGCTAAGGATCCTACTCTTCAAAAAATCAAAATATCCAAAACAAATGAAACACTTTAGGATTTCCTTAGCATACTCAAATTTGCTAAGAACCCTATTTTCAAAAAAACCAAAATTTTTCCAATAAAACACACTTGGGTTCTTCACTTAGCATACCCAAATTTGCTAAGTGGGAATTCCAATTTTCAAAATCACCAATAATTCACAAGATAAAACAACCAAAGAAAAATAAACAATTATTTTCAAACACCTCACTTAGCACACCCAAATTTGCTAAGTGAGTGAATTCCAAAATATCAAATCAAAAATAAAACCAATTGACCCTTACTTTAACATACTCAAATTTGTTAAAGGAAAGGGTCCTCAAATCAAAATCTAATTTCAAAATGAACCTATGGAAGCATCTTTCTAAAATATTTGAACCATTTTCAACATACCCAAATTTTTGAAATTGGATTCATATTCAAAATTCCTCTTTCCAATCAAATCTAAATCCTCTAAATCCATTTGAACCCACTTAACACTTCCAAGATGTTGGATGTGGGTTCAAATTTTAAATTCAAATTGAGTCAATAATAGAAATTTGATCCAAGTTTGTTTCCAACATTGATTCTCAGATCTAGTTCATTCAGTTTAGTTTTTGATTGTTATAATGGCATTTGTGTTTACTTTCCCTGGCATGGACTTGGCCTTGGATCAAATCTCCCCGGATTACACCCATCTCATCTATTTTGGTAGAGGTTTGAGGGGCAGGATCACAGGGTACTCCCCTCACAAGTGTTAGTAGGACTGCAGTGGTCGGGCAGAAGCCGGTCATTCAGATTGATCTACCATCAGACTCTGATATCCTCTCTGAAGAGGAAGGTAGTGAAAGTACCAGCATCAGCACTAGTCTCAGTGCATCCTGTGGTTTCCATCTGCACAGGGCTAGCACCACTCATTAGCACCCCTAAGGGTAAGGCTCCTCTGATCCTAGATTGCCTCCCAACTTTTTTAAGGTTGGGTGTTCTTACTCCACTCTACTGACTTAGAGGAGGAACAAAACCACATGATTCTGTATCATGACAGGAGATGGAGGCACTACATTGGGGAGGTGCCAACTCGATTTCCCCACTAGTTATAGTGAACCCATTCCATCCTCTCTCTGGGTCTGATAGAGAGGATGCTAGGAGGATACACTTCACCTCCACCAAGTTTAGTACCAGTGGTAGTTAGCTAGAGGAGGTCATATGCCGACCTCCATTTGGTTACACCAGTTGGCGAGCTTGATGTTACGAGTTTGGAGCTCAATTCAATTTGGGATATCTTATCCCCCATAGTGTGGGGAAATATCTATGATAGGAGAGGCGGAGGTTTGGTCACAGTGGTACCTCACATCATTAATTTCTCGATGGCTACCCTCGATCACAGATAGTATTTTGCTTAAAGGGATGAACCATAATAGGAAGAGGGTCCCTGTTCAGAGAGTCAGTGGTGTCTCCACTCTACCTCCCATCCATCTCATTGCGCATCTCCATTTTTTCATGAAGGCCATGAAGGCCACATCCAGGGAGAAGATAACCCCATTGGTGACAAAGGATTCATTCCATCTACACCACCTATTATGGTGAGGCCGAGCTCTCTTGCTCGACCTTCTACCCTAGTTGTGGTGTGGAGGGAATGGCGACCCCGAAGCATAGTGGTCATCCCTTCACCATTATAAAACAGATGGATGGTAGGTTGCGGAGATGATAGCCTAGTTGCATGATAGTAGAGCCTAGGAGTGTCACCCATTTGAGTCAATGGCGAGTGCATTTCTTCTGAGTAGTCCTCACAGATTGATTCTGATGCGAGGGAGGTACAATGCCTCATTCATGATGTGGATCCCATTACCATCAAAAAAAGTACTAATTTCAGATCATCTTTAGATGACATAGTAGCTCACTATTTCATAGAAAGAAGGAGATCCTAGGATACGACTGATCTAATGAGGAGAAGATCAGCTTTGATCCCAATGAAGATGATTTGTTCGGAGACTCAGTCGAGGTTTGCATGGTAAATACTAGGGGATCCCTCCTTAGAGAGCAGCAAGTTATGGAAGGTGATGAGGTTGAGTAGGAAGACACATCCCAATCAGCCTAACACCTCCGATATCAGTTAAAGCAAAAAGATGAACAAATAGATAAGATGGCGAGGTAGCTTGAGGACTTGTTAGCAATAATCTCAGTACTTCAGAAATAAGCCCCAGTTCATCCTACTACAACTAAGATTAATCAGCCAGAGTTAGTGCATGTCTTGGACCCAGCTAAGACCTTACCTCCTGTCATGCAAGGTAGCACTAGCATGTATAGGAAGGTAGTGGAAAGTACCTCCATATAGGAGAAAGATATCAGATCTATGGTTGAGTAGCAAGTGAAGGAAGCATTGGCTCAAGCTTAGGGAGGATCATCAGTTCCAAAGGGTTGACCCTACCCAGGAATTTGATGCAATTCAATATCCCAAGGGTTTTGCCACCTTCCTTCAAGAGTTTTGATGGCGTGGAAACCGAGGTAGCATATATTACACTTTAGGGCTTGTTGCAATGTGGGCGATGCTTTACTATTCTACCTCTTTGTTTAATGATATTTTTGATTGGTATGCTGAACTTTTATGGTTCAAGATATTTGTTGAGTTGGAGCAACTCTTTATCAAGAGTTTTATTGGAGCTCAGCAAAGTGTTACTGTTGGTGATCTCGTTGTAGCACAACAACACCCAAGAGACTCCCTTGACTATATTCTCAGATGGCATAACTGGATGAAATGCATTGAAAGTAGCATGCCATTGAGATTCTTCTAAAGAATATCCATGTCACCTTAATGCTAAGGGTTTCACCATCAAAAACTTTGAGAAGCTAATCAACAAGGTGGCTAGTCTATAAGGAGAGGCCAACAATTGCCTTTTCAAGACCTTTCCCAAAGCAAAGTTAGAAGGTCTATGAGAAGAAGCATGGGGTGATGGATAAGGGGAAGCAAATGTAGAGATGGAGAGACCATGACCTCTCAAGCTTTGCTTCCACTCCTACCACCATTGAGGTAGCCCTAGCCTCCATAGCCTCCATGGCCAACATGCCTCCTCATAATATCATAGCAAGTGCACACATACCCACCAGGTAGCTATGGTCCACCTCTTTTGGATAAACTCAACAAACCTTATTCATTTAAGAGGAAGGTAATCGAAGATCTTTAAAATCTCTTAAAGAAGCTTTATTTTAAGCCTAGAGAGGAAGTGGGCAAAAGCCATGATCCTAACTTTTGCTCCTACCACCATATCCTAAGTCATGTTTTGGGGGATTCATTCACATTTAAGGACTGGTTTGAACATAGCTTCAAGACTGGTGTTGCACTTATCCCAAAGGAATACCTTATGGAACAACCATCCAGTTCCATTAGGTAATCCTTGGGGATACTTGTGATCCTTCCAAAACCAAAAAAGGTTAGGATATCTCTATATCCAAAACTTCTAAAAAGATTATCTAGAAGATCAAGAAACTTTCCTTTGCAGTTCAGTCAAACCTCCAACATCAAGGAAGGTTTTCATGCCCGCGGACTCGGGGAAAAGCTCGATAGCCAAATATATGACACAGTCTTATAGCTAGTAGAACTCTTGTTTCGATAGATAAGGGCATCAAATCCCCCACCCCCACTTTACTTGATTTCTACTCTATACCTATCAAATCTAGAAATTGAAGAATAAAGCTAGCTTGAATTACATCTTGATGGGTTGTCTACTTCTTCTTAATGATAACTCTTCAAGTCAAAATAACTATAATTTTGATCTTCCTCTTTTTTGAGTTGGACTTTCCTACTCTAAATGCTATGAGTTCACCTCTTGAGATAGACTTGGAATCATCTAATTTTGAGGGTCCCATAGGAGAAGCTATGGGTGCCTAATGTGTAGGTAGAACCTTCCATTACCCTGCCACAAGAGATCAAGTCAACCTCCATAGTGGCAAGGTTCTACCTCCCCAGGCAGAGATAGAGGAAACAAGTCATTGGAGGATCAGAAGCCCTCCATAGGATGCTCCACCCTTAGATATGCTTGTGGAGGATGCCCAAGGTGGACTACAAAGTCCTCTCATCTAAGAAAGTTGCCATCTAAGCTGCATCGATGCCCTTGTCTTATCCAAAGAGATGAGGGAATCATTAATCAAGGCTCTTCTTGATCATGAGATATGCTTAGCTCAGCTGACTATTGGTGAAGAGGAATATTACAAAAGAAGCCCAAGAGATCACTTTCAGGAAGACCTTATTTTGGGGACTTGGAGCACAATCCCTCTACATCACGTTGACATGGGAAGATTAGACTTGCAGTTCTCATTGATCGTGCATCGGTGAACATTATGAGTCTAAAGACCCATGCCTATTTGAGGATCGACATCTCCACACTCAGGGATTGATGATGTTGAGAGATTCAATGAACAAGGTGTGCGGGCTTTGGGTTCTATAGTGTTACCCGAGATAGGTGATGGAAGGCAAGTTTTACATCATTGATTTGAATACTTCATTTACTTGGTAGGCCTTGGATACATCAAAATAAGATAATTTAATCCTCCCTCCATCTGCATCAAGTTAAGAAAGGATGGGATTGAATGCCATGTCAATGGAGATGAAAAGCCATTTTTAGTTAGAAAGGTTGAGATTTATGAGGATGCGACCTACTATCTTCCTCAAAACACCATTTCTCATGAACTTGGATAAAACTCAAATTTAAAAGAAAAATGAAATGAAGAAAAAGAAAAGGCAAAAGAAAAAGAAAATAAAAATGAAAATCCAACTGAACAAGAAAGAGGAATTGAAGAATAAGTAGATCTGCATATCACATTCCACCCTGTTCATTCCATCATATGGACATGTGGGTAGGATGACTCAACCTCCACCGGGCGAGGTTCAGAGGTGGAAGACCCACGATTGGTCATGATCAATAGGGGTCTCATGTTCATAGGTACTCTACTATTCACATAGACTTGGAATCTAGCTTGGAGGATGAGTCTAATGTGATTAGTATACCAGCCAACCCCTCTCAGCAGGTTCCATTGGAGGTGACTTTCAATCTAGATGGTGATGACGGGCCTCCACAAAGCAGTATTTGAATTAAGTTTATGTGAGACTATTGGTGAGCTAGGAACCTTAGCTCTAACCTCACTTTTATCTCAAAAAATTTGAGGTTTAGTAGTTAAGGAAGCCCCTAAGTCTTCCTGATATGAAGAAGAGATTCTTTTGGGATCATCCTCCTCAAGTCGAAGTTGATGTAAAACTTGAGGAGAATTCATTTAAAGAATTAATGGAATTACATTTGACTTTTACTCACCTTTTGTTCATAATCTTATACTAAAGGTTTAGTTCCTCACATGGTCATGGCATAGTGAGTACTTTGAAAAGCTATGGAACAATACAGAAGGAAGCACAATAAAGAGCAGATTAGATTCATTAATGTGTCCGATGATGATGATTATTGCTAGCTATTACCAATCATTTGGAGTCTGATAGGTTCTTTTCACACAACACCAACTCTCATGACAATGTGTGTTTAGAAACCTTAGATGATCCATATGATCTCAAATTAAAGATGCACCACTAGAATTTGAAGAGATTCATTCAATAATTGACAAGCTTGAAATCAACCCTGATGAAGAAAATCCACGCCGTACATCGGTTCATTGTTGAATGAAGAAGAAACCAATGACTTAGTTATTGGCTTTAAAGACTACTGGAGTTAGAGATGCCAGATTATCTCCGATGTAGCGGTCAACAAGCTAGATCCAAATGCTACCCCATCAAGCAAGCTCCAAGATGCATGCGATTAGAAATTGAACAAGTCATTTTAAGTCAAGAAATTGATCGATCTTTGGTTTCATCGGGGAAGAAAAATATCCTACCGTTAGCGGTGTCATCCCAATTAAGAAGAAGAATGGCCAAATTCATGCATCAATTTGAGACTTAAATAAGGCATGTCCTAAGGATGAGTTTCCTCTTCCTATACAGAATTAATGGTGGACATCACTCATCTCATGCAATTTTCTCTTTCATGGATGGGTCATGCTAAAACAAATCAAAATGTCTCGAAGATGAAAGAAACACTTTCAACCATGATCAGAATCTTCTATTATAGGGTCATGCCTTTTAGCCTTAAAAATGCTGGTGCTACATACCAACGGGCCATGACTCAGATCTTTAACAAACTCATCCACCATCTGGTTGAGTGCTACGTTGATGATCTAGTAGTCAAGAGTAGAGAAAATGAAGACCATCTCTTTGACTTGAGAGTAGTTTTTGAATGGTTAAGAAAATATAACCTTAAAATGAATCCCCTGAAGTGTGCATTCGGAGTAGCTTCAGGGAAATTCCTTGGGTTTGTTGTCTGACACTGAGGAATAGAAATAGATCCAGAAAAGATTAAAGCTATCTTAGAAATGCCACCTCCTAAGAGTTTAACTTCTTAACCTGATCCTTCCAAGGATGGTGGCATATCTAATGCTTTATTTCCAACTTATCGAGATGCAAACCATTCTTAGCACTTGTCAAAAGGATGCCAATTTCAAGTGGGATGACAAGTGTAGCATTTGAAGACATCAAGCGGTATTTGGTAAAGCCCCGTTCTAGCTATCTGCAAGCCACTCATCCTCTCTTGCATTGGACACTCTCGGTGCTCTGTTGGCCAATGAAGGAAGGAGAATGCTCTCTAGTACCTCAATTATCATCTTATTCTTACTGAAGCAAACTATCCACCTATTGAGAATATTGCCTAGCTTTGATCTTTGCCTCTCAAAAGCTATGGCACTACATGATTTCTCATAAGGTGAACTTGATGTCCAGAACCAATCCACTATAGTATCTCATGACACGGCCAATACTATCCAGATGTTTGGCATGATGGTCCATGATTCTCTCATAGTTTGATATCATATTTGTATCCCTTCATGTGGTAAAAGGACAAGCACTAGCATATTTCTTAGCATCATACCCACTTCCTGTTGATTCTCTACTTAGTGATGATCTCCTTGATGAACAAATCATGAACTTAGGGAAGGTTAACAACCACTGATGGGAGATGTATTTTGATGGTGCAGCTTCTTTTTATAAAGGGAAGCACCACGATCTACTCTTCAGGAAAGGCAGGGGTAGGAATAGTTCTCTTAACTCAGGCATGTGATGAGATTCTCATACTATCTTTCCAACCAACAAAGAATGAGGCTTTGATTCGGTCTAGAGTTAGCCATCACTATCTGTCAAGAGCATCAACATCTTTGGGATTCTCGGTTGGTCATCAGATTGTCGGGTCTACAAGGTTCTCAAACCCAAGCTTCATCATTACCAGTATACAATGAAGCTATTGGCCCAAATTCTTGAAGTCACCATCTACAAGATTTCCCGAGAGAACAATATGATTTAGCTAAAACTTACCAAAGAATTGGCATGCGAAAGATGAGTCCATTTCAATAAGGATCCAAAATAGACAAGTCCCTTGATCTTTGAACTCATCAAGAGACTTTCTCTTGAAGGGGAGGTTGCCATTGCCAAAAGAAAGGAGCTGGATTGGGACCATTCATAGACTATTTGAACACTAGCAAACTACCTCAAGAAAATTCATAAGCCCATCGTGAAATAGAGAGTCTCTCCTATGCTTTTGTTGATGGCACCCACTTGTCCTTTGACCAAATGTGGTTACATTGTTTAGACAAACATGAAGCCTGTAATTAGGTACATTTAGGTCTATGTGAGCACATCAATCTAGATGAAGATGAAGATCAAGTGACTAGGATACTACGGCCTTGATGATTACTACATGGATATAGCTAGGAGATGCCATCGGTGTCAAGTACATGGTGTGGTCCTCCACCACCCAACATTCTACAATGACCTCATGGCCATTTTGAGTGTTAGTACCGACATTGTGGGTCCGATCGATCCTCTTTCTTCCAAGGGGCATTGGTTCATCTTACACTACTACTTTTCCAAGTGGGCAATCCACTCAGAGGTCACATCTCACATGTGCTTAGTTTTTAGGAACCATATCATATATAGGTTTGGGGTGCCTCGATGAATTATATCCGATAATGGTACTGCATTCAAAAGCACCAAGATCAACAGCTTCACCAAAAGAAATGGTATAGATTGGAGATACTCCACCATCTACTACCCAGAGCAAATGGCTTAGTGGAAGCATTCAATAAAACTCTCATCCAAATACTAAAGAAGACTCTTGATGACAACAAGTGGCAGTGGAATGAGCTTGAAGCCTTGTAGGCCTACCACACACCACATGAACTCAACTTAGTCTACATTTTCCTTAGTATGTGGTTGGTCATTCTACCTTTAAAGTTCAACTCCGTGACTAAGAATAGTCATTGGGTAGCAAGATCACTATAGAGAATGCAAAGTTCGTTAGAAGAGCTAGAAGGTTTGGAGAGAGTCTGCAGCCAAAACCTCAGTTGTATAAGGCCAAAATGATTCAAGCTCGTAACAAGCTTCCTAGGTCTTTTGGTAAGAGAACTTGTGTTAGTCTAAGGAGACCAATTGTTGCCCATGAAAGATGAGAAAGTTTAAACCCACTTGAAGAACATATCATAGAGAAGGCCTACCAAGGAGGATCTTATCAGCTCATTGATTGTAAATGGGAACACCTGATGCTTCCAATTAATGGGCTCTATCTAAAGAAATATTACCCATGAAATAAATCATGTTTGAAAATAATTCTATCAATCAATAAAATCTAATTCCATTTCATCAAAATCTTCTCTTCTTTGAAGCATTGTTTACTTGTCTTGCAAATCTATCATGATGTGTTTAGGGTAGGTGTAAGAGTCCCCAATCTTTCACAACACAAACACAATCTCCTGCTATTAGAATAGGTGTAAGAGAAGAGAGGCATCCTATTTTAGCACAACTAAGTTAGGTGTGAGAGAACCCAAGACATCCTTTCTTAGTGGGAATTCGGTTGCCATCGTGGCATTGTCCCATCAAAATCCCCAAGCATGTTTAAGGTAGGTGTAAGAGTCCCCTAGAGGCATCCTTTTCCCTTTTAGCACATGCACAAAAATAATCACAAATCTTTCATCTCAAGCTATTTTGATGTGGGAGCAAGCCCTCTTGTGACAATCACTCATTAGATGCTCTAGGTTGGGTCTACATGCTACCTAGTATGTCACCCAAGGTCACTTATTTAGAGGATGTGAGTCCCAGCTTTCTTCTAGATTGATTGCAAATTGATGGGCACCTTAGGTTGGTTGTTGGTGGCGACTCACGGTGAGTACACCACTCTTGGGCGTGAGTCCCAAGCTTTCTCCTTGAGTTGGACACCGAATACCTAAAAGATATATGACTAGCCATGTCATATTTTCTAGGGTGTTGGATTAAGCTCTTAGCTGGCCCCTCCCTGCAGGCATTCTATTTGGATCACATCCTTTGAGACCCCATTTAGACATTACTCATGTTACTCTTGGGTTGGACAGTCCCCCTTTTCAAGTAGCCACCCCGTTGGAGAATTTATTTGGATGCAAATTCTCCCTTAGTCAAAATGAGATAGGTCTAGTGATATAAGCTCCTTCTCGTTTGATCCCTGAAACTAATAGGGTCCATGATAAAATAACTAAACAAAATAAATTAATTAATTTGCTTGTGGATTAGAATTCTAGCCCCAAAGGGCCCCTTTTCCCAAGCGCATCTATCTTTAGGGCTCTATAGGAATTGCCTGACTACCTGAGTTGAGATAAGTCCTCGGGTCAGCACTCTCTCCATAGTCGCTCTTAGGTTGGGTTCAATCTATTTTATTAAAAGTAGGTTACCTCGGTAGTCATTCCACTTTGGAAGATGTAAGACTAGGATGCATTCTTTTTAGCATGATTATCACAAAGCGATGGGCCTTAGGTGGGGTTTGATTTGTTGTCAAGAAACCGAATGGTCTTTTGTAGTGGAAGATGTGAGTCCTCGAGCATTCTACCCTTTAATTGATCATCATAAACTGAAAGGCACTCCTTTGGTTAGATAGTTCTCCCATCAACCAGGAAGCTACTCTCTTCGGTTCAATAAATCTGAGATAGGTCTAGGCTGATATAAGCTCCTTCTCATTATGATCTATCACAAAAATCCATAAAACAAATCTAAAATGAAATTAATCTTGAATATCTTTGAGTTGATCTAAGTCCCCTCAAGCATTCACTCAATAATAGGTTGGGTTCAATCTGTTGCCTCACCAATAGATTACCCGATCGGTACTTTGGAGGATGTAAGTCTACCACACTTTCTTCCTAGTATAGTTGCATACCGAAAGACATCCCTTTGGTTAGCTAGTCCTACTATATGTTTAGTAGACTACCCCTTTGGATTGGTAAATCTGAATTAGGTCTAGGCCTCCATGGCTCCTACTCAGTGCAGTCCATCACAAACCAACAAGGTCCATCTCAAAAATCCAAATCTAGAAACCAATTCAATCTTATTCCCCAATGAGACTTAATTAAATAAATCAAATTTCTCCCCAGTAAAACTCAAATCAAATCAAACCTTCATCCCCTTGTGGATGACTTGAACCTTCTTCCTTAGCGAAAGGTTCACATACTCTATCCCTAGTGGATCCCTCATTTCCTCTCTTATGTCGACATAAGTAGATCACATTGCTAAGTTCTAGATTCCTTCTACACCGAGTTAGGAGTAGATCATCTGTTAGTGCTTGTGATCATTTGTGTTGTTGATCATTTGATCACACTATGTGGTGTTCCTTGTTAGTCACACCACACCTATTGGGTGCCCTTTGTTGACCTCATTTTTAGGATGAGCTCTCAACCCCTCCATCTTAGACATAGGACCTCTCTTAGATTTGAAGGGATCCTTAGTCTTAAGACACATCTAGTGATTAGGTGGACACTCAACCTAACCCTAGAGACTTAGAAGAGTTAGCCATAGGAATAGGTCATGCTTTATGGGTGTTAGAAAATTTGCCTACCCATAGCTTGAACCACATTCTCACCTTCCTTGAAGTCAAACTCCAAATCAAATCAACATCAAACCTAAAACCAACTAATTGATTTTCTCCAAACTCAAATCAATGCCACATGATTGAAACCCATGATTGAAATCCATGATTGAAATCTAAAGTTGAAATTCCAAATTTCAAATACTTCCTAAGTCCTTAATTCCAAATTTCAAATACTTCCCAAATTAATGCCTAAATCATCTTCAAATCAATTCAAACAAATAAAAATTTCTAACAACTCATTTATATTCTCATTTATATTCACATATATAAATAAAATATAAATTCAAATCAAATAAAAATCCAAAATCCAAATTCTAAATTCTAAATTCCAAATCTTGCTTAAGTCCTTTGATTTCCTTTCATGGACTTAGCCTAAATCAAATCAAATTCATAAAATTTTCTCAAAACTCATTAATATTCTCATTTATATTCATATATATAAATGAAATATAAAATCAAATCAATTAAAAAAAAAATCTAAAGTTCAAATTTAAATCACAAATCTTTTAAGTCACTTTGATTTTCTCTTAAGGACTTAGCCTAGATCATGTACAAATCACTTCAAACTCATGAAATTTTCATAACCATTTATATTCTCATTTATATTCACATATATAAATGAAATATAATTCAAACAACCAAAACCAACTCCAAAATCAAACCTAAGCCTTTCAAGTCAAAATCTTCAACTTAGCCAAATCAATTTCAAATCAAGCCAAACCCTTGATTTTCCTTCATGATTCAATCAATCCTACAATCATGAATACAAATATAAATAAAAACTTCAATAACTTAACCAAAACTCAATTCAAAAATCAAACCCAAGTCAAACTCATGTTCACCCCTTTGAACTTGAAATTGTCAAATGAATCAAAACCCATTTGACTTCAAACCACTTGCAAATGGATTTATATTTCAATCATAAGTTATGTGAGTTCAATCAAACTCAAATCAAGCTTTGACTAAGCCATTTGACCCATTTAGGCTCACTTGACCCAAAGTGACCTAAAGTACTGAGCCAAATTCTAGTCCTAACCAAATTGGATTGAACTAAGCTAAACCTCTCATCATGATCTCATCATGAGATGATCAATCATGGTCAAACTAAGTCAAACCTAAGAGTTGACAAGTCAACACTTAGCCAAAATGAAACCCAACATAGCCAAAATCCACCATAGGCCAAATTGATTGAAACCAATGATCTAAGTTCATTCATGATCAATGTTTGAACTTGACCAACAACATTTGAGCTAACCCAATTGGCCACTTGACCAACTTGACCTAAAAGTCAAAATATGTCAAAACTTGATCTATGAAATTAATTGAAACCAATGGGTCAAGTTCATTCCAAAATGATTGTTGAACTTACCAAGGCTCTAATTGCTAGACTAAATTGACCATGAACCCAACTTGACCTAAAGGGTCAAGTTTAAGCCAAATTCAAACTTAACCAAAATTGATTGGATAAAGATATCAATCCCTTTCATATGACCAACCAAACCTAAATCTACATGACCTAGCTCAAATAGTCAAATGGGTCAAATTGTCAACTTGACCCATTTTGATGAAATCATATGAACCAAATTCAAACCTAAACCAAATTGAATCAAACCAAAGCCATCAAAACATTTCAAATGGTCATATGAACTTGACCCAACCCTTGGTTTGACCCAATTTGACCAACTGGTCAACTTGACCCAATTTGACCCATTTTGACCTAAATGGGTCAACATGAGCCAAATCACATCAAACCAGCTCCAAATCCAAAGAAACTTGGTCAAACCGATTTTCTCATCATATCAAACATGCCCAAACTAAAATCAAGGTCAAATGACCATTTTACCCCTAGGCCATAGGGTAAATTTTGGCCAAATCTAATTGGAAATTGGTCAAATCCTCTCCATAACCACTTAGCACTCTCTTAGTGGATCAAGTGAACACTAGGGAGTGTGGTGCACCCAACCCAATGGGTTTAGGTCAGCCCAAGGTATCCCAATGGCCAAACTGACCAATCCCATTGAAATGACTACTTGGAAATCCTCCTTACACTCAATTCAAGCACATGACAACCTCACCCACTCCTTCTCTGGCCAAAATCGAACCACATACAATTCAAAATAGCCTAACTAACTCATTGCATGCGGTGTATTGATCAAAATGGCATAATCCTTCTGACCATCCGATTGCTCAAGGGGAGATACTCCCCTAATTCAATTCAATCTTCATCTCTCGGTCGATTGAGCATAGGAACTCATGTCAAGCCTTAGAGTCTTCCCAAGCTTCTAGAGAGAGTTTGAAACTTGATTTTCTCAGTTTCATCACTTTGAAAATAGGGAGCTCCACTAAATTTGAATTTACTCACACTCAACATCAACCCAATTCCTTCTCCAAGCTCCATCGAGGACCAAGTCAAACTTGCCAAGCTCTTTCCCAGCTCCAAAGGCAAGGGAGGATCCAATTCAGGTGAGCTCAAGGCAAGGAGGACTTGACCCATAGAAGCATCCACTTAATTTCAAAGCCTCCAAACTTCAGCAAAGCTTCATCTTAACTAGATGAAGCTTCTCAAAGGGAAACGAGCACCGGTGAGGTATGCCATTTTTTTGAGCTCAAGTTCAATGTATGTTGGTCCTTTGTGAAGTGAATTTCAATCCTAGGTTGATCTAGCCATTTGATGTTCTTTTACTCATGCTTAGATGGTGTGGGTTGATTTTCATTCCAATCAAGCTCAATCGAGCTCGAATCATGGCCTCAAACATGGATGGTCTCCATGATTTACAAAGAATTATAGGGATGAATCTCTGGCCATCCATCCGTGCATTTTGGATGGACCGCCAAGATTAAAATGCATAGCATCCATAATTTCCTCCCTTAGATCCCAGCTTTAATCTCAACCATCTGATCCTTAATTGGGCCGGTGAGTGCATGCGCCGCCATGCTATATGATGTGATGGGTTAAGTACCCAATCTCTCATGTGTAATTAAAGCGCGTCGTGCACACATGTATGAGGGATTAATAATAGGATTATTTAATTTATAATTAATCACCAATATTCTAAATTCATATCTAAGTGTAGAAAAATCAAAAAGATAAAATAAATTGTATATAAAAGATAATTAAATATAGAATATTTTAAAATAAATTTTAATTGATTATGGATAGTTATTTTCTCTGAATTTAGATTTCATTGGGAATGTTAATTTACTAATTACCCTTTAATTACTAATCTAATTAATCCCAAATTTCTTGTGCTTAATTAGTGGGATGGCTCCTTCCTCTCATAATGTTTTTGGGATTTATTGGTGGCTAAATTAAGGGAATTGCTAGTTCATTCCTTAATCACTCTATATATAATTAGTAAGGGCATAATTAGTGGTTTAACCCTCTGATTTAGTCAATTAAGTTTTGATTGAGTAAGTATGAGGTTTAGGGAATAATTTTGGGATGCTTTCCTTGAGATATTCCTAAACCCCTTATTCTCCCTTAATTCATCCTTAATTAAGGGTTAATTCACTAATTACCCCATAATTAATTTCATAAAATTCTAAAACCTTTCATAACTTAATTAATCTATCTAGGATAGATGCTTAGGTGTTTAAGAGCCTAAGTACATTATGGAAATCAAAGCTCAACTCACAAGTGTTAGGGGAGGTTATGAAATTACTTAAGTTAAAACCCCTTAGTTTAATTAATCATTAATCATGAGCCAAATTACAAATTTAAATTCCTTATGAGATTTTATGTCATCTCATTGGCTCATAATTATTTAATTAACTATGCTAAGGTGGTATAGGTAAGGATAATTAATATGCTTAATTCCCTAAGCAACATATAAAAATCATCTAATCACCTAAAAAAATTAAACTAAAATAACCAACATATGTGGGAATGGGTTAGGAACAACAAACTCACCTCACACTTCTCAAATTAAATCAAACTCAAAATAAAACCAAACCTTCTTTAAAAATGATTTGCTTTAAGCTTTCTTATTTCATAAGATTGTCTTTAGGAATTAATTAGGGTGGATGTGTTTATATGCTTTCATCATTTTTGTTCCTTACCAACATGCTAAATGTGTATTTCATATGAATTTCATGCATTCATTCTTTTCAAAAATAAAAAATGAAAGTGAAATGTTTCTTTTATGTCAAATTGCATGTTTTGGCTAAAAATAGAAATATGAGTGGCTATTATTATTCAAAATTATTAAATCCAAATTATTTTCAAAAAAATGAATCAATTTGAAAGTTGACTTATATTTTTTTTTATGTTTTGTATAATATTGATGTTTGTATTTTCCTTCTCCCCTTGACTCTTTTGAAATATGTATAAATAAATCTTAGTTTTCTTTAAAATACTTTTGAATTTCCATTTATTTTCTCTATTTGCTTTATAAGAATAAACTTGACACTTGTTATATTACATTAAATAAATTATCAAATATATGTGAAGTACTAAACTTTTTTTATATTTTATTTATAAGCTTCATGTGAGTAAAATAAGGATGTTTATGTAGTTTTCCTTCTCCCTCTTTTAGTATAATTTTGAATATTTAAGTGTTGGTTTATTGAAAAGAACCAAACACTTGCCTAATTCATTTCTTATTTATTCCATGCTATTACTTAAGAAGGATATCTCATTATATATAAATTACATAAACAAAACAAAACAAAAGTACAAACTTTTGCTTTTTTCTTTTCCATTTATTTCTAAATATGCTTGTATTTAAGGAAATTATATTAGTCTACAAATTATGATTTAAGTAAATCTTGTACTTACACCAATTAAAATGATCATTATACATATGCCTTTTATATATTCATGTGTGCATATAAAAAATTGGATAAGAAACTCTTTTCTAATTAAAATCATGCATCATGAGCATTCAAATTTTCTTAAGTAAACCAAACATTCATCATAAAATGTCCAAACATTCTCATTTGTATGTATAGATATGCTTAGATGCATCCATATGCATATACATGTTGGAAAGAAATGAGTGTGTGTTTTGTGAATTTAGTTCACTACTTAATCTTAAAATGCCTTTACTTTTGAATAGGTTTGTTTAGAATTGATATAAACTTCAGATTAATTAAAATACATAATAAAATATTCACTAAAGAAAACTAAACATGAATCCACTTTAGAAATTACATAAGGTAGGGAAGGAAAGAGAAGTTCTCTTCACTTTTCACTCTCTTTAAAACTTAGTAATTTATTGTAGGATTCATTTAAACCAAACTAAAAATACAAAATAAAATCAACCCAAATGAACAAAACACTTAAATGAAACCACCCATCTAAGTTGAACATCTTCACACTTAGAGAAATCCAAACCTTAAAATCATAGCTAAGCATACCACACAAACCTTCTTAAGCATATACATTAGACTAAGTCACCACTTCTAGCTTTAGGTTAGGGTGGTGCATGGATTGATGTTTGCTTTTGTTTTGTGATATATGTTAGAGTGAATATGCATAGAATGAGTGGTAGGATGGTTTAGTCTAATTATTATTTTCTACATGGGATTGTGCTTAAGGCTAATAAAAATATAACTGCTTTTGTTGTGCAGGTGCTCATACCCCCTAAGCATAATCCAATAGACCAGGTGGACTTGGTTACCCATGTGTGGGGTGCTAAGTCCATTATACATGCTTGGGATTTGTATGGTTTGTTTAGCTAATCTTTATTTTGCTGGTGTTAGTTAGATTTACTTTTCCTTTTCATGTATTTTTGTAATTAGGATTTTGGAATGTTTGTTATGAGGGTTTAGGATGAGCATTGGTTATAAGATCTCATCTTATGGACCATGTGAATCCTATGGAGCTCCTTCCAACCATCAAAAGGAACCAAAGAAGAAAGAAGAAAAGAAAGAAAAGAAGAAGAATGAAGAAATGAAGCTTGAAGACCCCATAATAATGAATTCCTTGCTTAAATTGTACTTAATTCATTTGTAATCCAGTTGTATAAGGTTAGAGCTCACAATTTGTTTTGGTTTTGTGGTGGTGCCCACCACAAATAGCCTCTTATTCTTTCACGTTAACTTTATAGATTGATTGATGATTTGTTTAGTTTGTGAATTTATATGGCATCCTTTTCCTAGTTTCTTCCTTGCTTGATGTATGGCCTGGATGTGGATTAGGCTCTTAGGGAAAAATAAATCTTCTACCAAATTTAACAATTCAAAAATTAAAATAAAGAGCTCATAACCTCACCTAAAAGCTTATGCTAAAAATCAAGTTAAAAGATCTAGCAACCCCTTAGTTGGATGAGTATTTATTTTATAACATCATGCAAATGCATCTTATTTTCACTCTTGATTGGAGGGCATCCACCTTTGCCGAGAAACTTGACCTTTGAGCCATGGTGGAAACACACCTCCTCCTTTCTCAATTTTGGCCAATAATCTTACTTCTCATGCATTAGGCATATGAATCTTATAAGCCTGAGTCAAATGATTATCCAAAAATGAAAATAACATGTAATATGATTTGCATTAGATTTAGGTCATTGGAAGCATGCCCTTACATGATCTAGTCTCTTTAGGGAGTGAGTTTAAGGACTTAGCCTCTTTCTAAATAAATAATAGCCTAGCTATCTTGCATAAAGCATATGACTTGCCTACATAAATTTAAATTCATAGGAGGAGTTAGTTGGCACCCCAAGCTTATAAGTAAGTCCAATAGTGGTTTGTCTCTCTTATGGAATTAAACCAAATACATTGTAGCCTTAGATTTAGGTCATGCTTTTGGCCCTCTCCAAAGCTCCCTAGATTTAGGTTGAGGTTACTTCTCCCTATGGGCCATAAGCATAAATCCTCACCTCTTAAAAATTTCTATAATCTTGTATTATGGAATTACAAGCCCTAAACTTCTAATAAAAAGTCAACTCAAATGAATAATTCAATTTCAAAATATAAAGCCTAACCATAGGATAGTTTGAGATGCTCCTAGATTTCCTAGCATCATGGGCATCTCTTATTTATCATCCTTTGGCTTCAATAACAATTCCCTCTCTTTGATCAATCCCATTTGATTTTTCAAAACAAACAAATCAATTGATAGTCCTACCTATTGGAATCTTTGGAGACAATGATTATTTACCTTAATCAAGTGTATTCCTAAGGGATCTCATTCTGTAATTAACTATGAGGGCTTGCCCCTATATGAACTTAATGAACGATTTAAAATAAACTTACTTTTCCATGTAAAGTAGGGAAGAATCTCTAGTACAAAGACCCATAGTCCTTAAGAGTCCTTATTAGTGATTAGTCCATTGTGGTGGTGACTTCTATCTTTTGAGATAGTACACCTCTCAATGTCATACTGATCACCTAATAAGAACATATGTAGATCTACGTGATGTCCCAACTAAAGGCATATATTTCTATTTTCATTTAATTTCTTCAAAAAGATAGATGAAGGAAAAAATATTTCACCATAGATATCTTTTTCTTGTATGGAGGTACTGTCCACTACCTTCCTATACAAGCTAGTTCTGCCCTGCTCTACTGGAGGTGAACTCTTGGGTTGATCCAAGACATGCAATAAATCAGGCTAACTAGTCTCCACATTGGTAGGATGTACTTTAGCTTGATTGAGTGTTAGAACTTCTAGCAAATCTTCAAGTCTCTTTCCCATCTTATCAATCTGCTCATCTTTCTGTTTGAGTTGTTGAAGGAGGTGTTGGGTTGAATAAGCTATATCATTTTTTTTGCAACACCTTCAAACTTGGTGATCTGAAGGAGAGAACCCTAGTATCAACCATATGTACCTTTGAAGTCTTCTAAAATCATCTTTGTTGTTAGCTAACCTTCTCCTCTTGTTAGACCAATCATACCCTAATTTTTTTCTTTTTAGTAAAATATTGTGCTAAGATATCATTCAAGGAGTCTAATTGTGCATAAATGCTCACGTGGTGGTGGGATCATGCTCATGACAGAGATACATCCGACCTCCCTATTGGAGTGCTAACCTTGTGAGGCTATGCTCCTTTGGAAGACACATGCTCATGATGTCACCCTATGGGTGGAGTCACTAGGGAATCTACTATCATGGGGATAATAGAATTGTCTCCTTCTCCTCTGCTTCTACTATATCCATGATCCATTGATGATGGTGATGATGGCATGACTATGATTATGAGGTCACCACTCCCTCTTCACCATAACTAAAGTGGGAGGTCGGCGGGAGCTCACCCTGGTCCCTTGGTGGTGCTTGAGATCACTAGTGGGGCTTTCTTTTTCCCTAATGCTGCTCTCATGGCTTTGGGTGGAACTGTAGAAGATGGAACCTGAATTGGTGATAGTGGACTTGAACTATAGTGGTGTGGTGGAGACAACACCAACTCCCTCTGTATGGGGGCTCTCCTCCCATGATGAGTGGTACCAGTCAATACATTGCTATCGGTGGGACTGCCGATTAGGGAAATCTATGCAGGTTGACTACACGACATATCTTTGCCTCTCTCTGCTAGTCTGAGCCTCTTCTCTCACGACTTGCTCATCTACACTTTGAGGAATAACTAATCATAAATCAAACTGGGGTGGACTCATCATCCATAAGCCCCAACATGGCATAAAACTATCACGAGGATAGCATATGACCTCCTATCTCTAACAAGTTTCTCATAATGAACCAGAGGTGGAGGTGAAACTATAATTCTCTTGACATCTTCCTCTCCTTTAGAACCAGAAAGGGGATGAAACTTATTCTAAGCAAAAAGCTACCTGGTGACCCTCTTCTATGTGAGATACTACCTCCATCTCCTTGGAAATGTGCATGTGGTTCTTGATCTTGTGGCTCTATTGTGCGAGTTTGGCTAGTGGAGTACAGAGCTAGACCCTACCTCAAAGGTAGATGAGACAGTCCCAAGCAGTGTAGTCTTCCCCTTAGAGGAAGCTAATGAGTGGGTATTAGCCCACGGGGTGATGGGAACAACTTGCATGGGCACTAGAACTAGCTACTGAACCTCTACCACCTTCCTCTTGTGAGGGAAATTCAAAATCGAGGGCATCTCAATATGGATGACTCACCACACCACATTCTTGTGGTGGTGAGGGTTGCCCTCACAAGTAATTAGCTCCCTCGAATCCTCGCCAAAAATATCAAATGGTGAAATCTTTGGGGTAGGCCGATCCAAGGCCAAATCCATCCTAAAGGGAAGGTGAACACATACTTTTGTGGATCCATTTGTAATGTCTTGAGAAATCACGAGATAAACTAAAATGGAACTCATTGTTGAAAATAAACTCAAATCATTTTTTTCCTTGGTATTCATTTTTAGATTTGATTTAGAGTTTGAACCCACACTCAACAATTTGAATATGTTAAGTGGGGCTCATTGAGAGAGATTTTGAATAAATTGGAGGAGAGATTTTGAGTTCATTTGAGTTTAGAAACCACATTCAACAAATTTGTGTATGTTGAATGGGTTCTAGTATTTTGGAGAGACTTTTGATGCTTGCATTGGTTCATGTTTGAATTTGATTTTATATTTTGGGGACCTATATTTAACAAATTTAAGTATGTTCAAAAAAGGGTCAATTGATTTTGTTTGGGATTACTCATTTAGCCAATTTGGATATGCTAAATGAGATGTTTGAAAATAATTTTCTTCTTTTGCTTATTTTCCCATGATGTGTATCATATGTGAGTTTAGAAATTGAATCTTTACAAATTTTGTATGCTAAATAAAACCCAATTTTAATTTTCATTTTGATTTTGAAAATGGGATCTTTTACTTAGCAAATTTGTGTATGCTAAATAAAGTCCAAATGTGATTTTTTTTTTTGAGTTGTGTTATTTTGAAAAGGGGATTTCTATTTAACAAATATGGTGTTTTAAATACAATCTAATTTATTTTCAATTTTCTCCTTGGAAAATGAAACTCTAATTTGACAAATTTGAGTATGTCAAATAGAATTCCAATGTATTGTGATTTTCATGATTTTTCAAAAGGAGATTTCCATTTAACAAATTTAGGTATGTAAAATGGAAGCAAGTCATATTTATTTTTCAAAGATAAAATTTTTGTGTGTGGTTTTTTCTTTTTGAAAATAATGAAATTCCAACTTAACAAATGTGGAATGTGTTATGTGGAGTTTCAAATGGTGTGATTTTATTTGAAAATGAAACCTCCATTCAATAAATTTGGATATGTTGAATGAAGATGCTTATTTTCAAATTTGTGCTTTTGAAGAGGAAAGAAACTCAACTCTAATATATATGGAATATATTGGGTGGAGTTTCAATCTTATGATATGATTTTATTTGAAATGAAATCTTCATTCAATAAATTTGAGTATATTGAATGAGGATTCTCATTTTCAAATATGTTCTTTGAAAGAAAGAAACCCCAACTTCAACTTATGTGAGATATTCTGAGTGGAGTTTCAATTTTATGAAATAAATTATTTTGGAAATGAAACCTTCATTCAATAAATCTGGGTATGTTGAATGAAGATGTTCATTTTTAAATATGTGCTTTTGAAAGATGATTTTGATTTTGGTTTTGAAAAGGAATTACATGTAACAATCCTAAGGATTATTAGATGGGGTTGAGTTATATATCTTTCTGCAAAATTTTTTGTGCAAGTATTTTATTATGTGAAGTTTGAGAAAATGCTTTTAAAAAGTGACATTTTAATAAAGGATTTATTTTTCTTCTATTTGTGGAAAGAACCTTACCTTACCATAGAGATAGTAAGGAGGTTCAAAAAGGGCTTTAGTCATCTCGTTTAGTTAAATTTTATTTTCACCTATTGGGGGACCTAACAGGGGTTTTAATACCTACATGGAGTGAGGTCCTAAAACCTAAAGGATGTTGGTTAGCATAGCTTAAGAATGAAATGCACTAAGTGCCAATGAAAAAGAAGGATAGTCTCGGACTATGAAATATGAATCCACTATTGATACTTGGCGACAATGATCATTTACTAAGGATGGAGAGAGGAACCTTTCCCAGTGAAAGTTGCCAGAAAAACCAGTGGTGTTTATTTTTGAATGAATTGTTATGTATTTATGTGAGGGGACACCACGCAGATCTGCAGATGTACTCATTAGGATGATCAGGTACAACATTAAGGAATAATGTACTATCTCAAGAGATAGAAGTCGTTATCCTATAATGGACCTAATTACCTAAATGAGGACTCCTAAGGCATGATGGGTCTTCGAATGTACCAACGATCTTTCCTCTACCTTATATGAAAAAGTAAAGTAGGGTTTATTTTAAGGGTTCATTAAGTTCCCTATGGAGGCAAGCCTCCATAGTTAATTACATCCTAAGGAATGAGATTCCTTAGGAATACTCTTGATTAAGGTAAATGATCATTGTCTCCAAAGATTTCAAAGATAGGACTATCAACCAATTTATTTTGGAAAATCAAGTGGATTGATCAAAAGGGAAGAGTTCTTATTGAAACCAAAGGAGATAAATAAGGAATGCTCATGATACTAGAAACCTAGTGAGCATCCCAAACTATTCTATGGTTGGGCTTTATATTTTAAGTTGAAGAGAATTATCTATTTGAGTTGGATTTTATTAGAAATTTAGGGCTTACAATTCACAATACAAGATTGTAGAAATGCCTAGAGGTGAGGATTTATGCTTGTAGTCAGGAAAACAACCTCAATCCTAAATCTAGGAGCTTTGGCAAGGGCGAGCATGACATAAATCTAAGGCAAAAATGGGTATATGGTTTACCTCCACAAGAGAGTAAACCACGACTTTGGGCTTACATCACTGGGTGGCTTAATTCCTCCTATGATTAAAAAAAATGTATGCAAGTCTTATGCTTTGCAAGATAGCTATTGTTTATTTAGAAAGAGACTAAGTCCTTAAACTCACTCCCTAATGGACTAGATCATGAAGGGCATGAATAATGACCTAGATCTAATGCAAATTTTTCAAATTTTATTTTGATTTTGGACATTTTTTTGACACGAGCTATGGGATTTTATATGCCTAATGCATGAGAAAATTAGTTATGGGCCAAAATCAAAAGAAGGAGGTGTGTTTCCACCATGGCTCTCAAAGGTCAAGCCATTTTCTCAAAATGTGGAAGCCCTCCATTAGCAAAGAGACAATATGATTTATGCATGATATGAGACATACAACATCCTAAGGTTGCTAAATATTTTATTATCTTGATTTATGCCTTACGCTTTAGTGAGATTATGAATTATTTAATTTAATTTTGAGTTGACTAATTGGATAGAAAATTTATTTTTCTCTAAGAGCCTAATCGCATCCAGCCATTCAACAACCATCAAACAAGAAACTAGGAAAATCATGCCATCTTAATTCTAATCATAAACATAACATCAATCAATTTATAAAATTAGTGCAAAAGAATAAGAGGCCGATGTGGTGGTTCGCAAAAAAGAAATGTGGGTAGGGCTCTACCCTTATACAACCATTATAAATGAATAATTACAATTATGAAATGATAAGTGTTATGGGGTCTTCATTCTTCATCCTCCATTCTTCACTCCTTGTCCTTCATTCCTTCATCTTGATTTGCTCTATTTCTTTCTTTCTTTTGGTTTGACTTGGATGTGGTTTGCTCCATGGTGTCACCGGTATATAAGATAGTCTTATAACCAATGTTCACCTTAATCCCCATAACACTTGTTTGAAATCTTAATTATAAAATTTACATCAAAATGGGAAAAATCAAATCTAACTAAACCTACAAACAAAGGTTAGCTAAAAATACCACACAACCCAAGCGGTTATATGAATAAGTTGGACTTAGCACCCACACATGGGCCAAGTCCACTATCCTAATTTGGTTATGCTTAGGTATAAGTGACGCATAGTAAAAGGCATTTATATTCTTATTACTTGCTTTACCTATAGAAGACTTGATTAGGCTAAGATCACCCTATCATCCAGTCTATGCACATACACCATAACATCCAGTCTAAAATAATACATCACAAAATAAAATATTCATCACACCATGCCCTGTCCTAACCTAAAGCTAGAAGTGGTGACTTAGTCTAATGTTTGTGTCATTTTAAGGCTTGTCTGGCATCTCTTAGCTAGGCTTTAAGGTTGGAATTTTCTAAGTGTGAAAGACTTAATTTAGATGGTGGTTTCATTTCAAGTGATTTGGTTGACTTATCAATGTTAGTTGGTGATTTAATTTAGTTTGAATGAACTACATTTAGTGACTAAATGTTATGAAGAGAAGAAAAGAAGAGAGCTCTTTTCATCCCTACCTTAAAAATATTTCTAAGGTAGATTGATTAATGAATTTCCTTTAGTGAATTGTTTATTATGTGTTTTAATTGGTCTTAAGTTTAGGTTCTCCTTAAATAGTCTTATTTAATATGAAAGGCATCTTAGGATCAATTAGGGTGGATTACTATCATGTAACACACAACCCTTCATTTATTTCCACCATGTATACCATGCATATGAACAATCCTAAACATACCTATACATGCAATGCAAATCTTAGCACACTTTGATGATGAATGCAAAAATATGTGATTTAAAAATTGGGATATTCCATGTGTTAATTGGATCATTGATGCATGTCTTTATTATGTAGAACAGAGGAATTTCTCATCCATTAACTAAATGCACATTCACATGTATAAAAGTTATAAGTGAGTACTATTATTTTTTACAGGTAAGTACAAGACCTACTTAGGGCTACTTAAAGCCTGTGAGCCCCGGGATGTCCAGACTGATGTACCACTTTTCTTAGATACATGTAAATGTACAAAAAGAACCAATGGGATAAAAAATCATGCAAAAGATTGTGTTTGGTTTGGTTGTATAATTTACATGTATAATATGAAGATCCATCTTAAGTCATAACATATAAATGCAGGGAATAGATTTAAACAAGTGTTGTGTTCTTTTCAAATGAACTATACACTTGCAAATCCTATGTAAATTCATATTAAGAGAAAAAAAGAAAACTTCATAATACATATCTTATGCTATAATCACATGCAAGCCTATAAATATTTATAACTAGTATCACTTCATTCATAATCTTTGATTTGTAGGTTTTGAAAATAATTTTGGTTTTAATAGTGATAATAGCCACTCATATTATTAATTTTAGATAACACATGCAATATGACATAAAAGGAAACATTTAATTTAATTAATTTTTTAAAAAATGAATGCATGATTTCATATGGCAAGTAATATTTAGCATGATTGGAAAGAAATGAAAAGTATGTAAGTACATAACTTCATTCACCCTAATTAACTCTAAGGACAATCATATAGAATAAGATCATTTAAAATGAATCAAAAATTCTTTAAAGAGATTTTTATCTTTGAATTTGATTTCATTTAAAAAAATATGAAAAGGGTTTGTTGGTCCTAACCTATTCCCCTCCCATGTATGAATTGTGATTTGGTTTAATTTAGGACAATTAGGTTGATTTTATATTTTAATTAGGGGTATGAATTAAATCCATTAATTACTTTTTACCTATACCACTTTAACATAGTTAACCAAGTAATTATGAGCCAACATATGATATGCAACCACATGTCAATTAAATCATCAATGCACCTAAGAAATAAAGGGGCATAATGTAATTGGCTCACAATTATTGATTAATTAAGCTAAAGGGTTTGATTAAGTACTTTTATAATCCTACTACACATGTAGTTTGATTATAATTTCCTTTGGAATTCTCTTAGGTTATTGAACACCTAAGAATCTACCCAAGAATTGAATGATTAAGTTCTAGAATGATTTGGTTTTGAATTTGATTAATTAAACTATTTAATGAAGTGATTAAGTCATTAATTAATTGCAAATTGATTAAGTGTTTATCCAAATGAAATAAACTTAGGGAAAGATTGGAAAAGAGGTCCTAATCTCATTTCCATTCCATTCACTATTTCATGATGATCAAGTTTAATTAATGAATTTATCACTATTTAACATGTTAATTAATCATTTAATTAATTAAGAGAGTGATTAATAATGAGATAAGAAATTCCCCTAATTAGTCAAGTAATAAATTCCTAGAAAATCATGGGAGGCAGAGGTCATCCCACTAATCAATCTAAAAAAATTTGGAATTAATTGCTAGAGTAATTAGGTTGTAATTAGCTTAATTATATTTTCAATAAAACCCCAAATTGAGTGAAAATTATTGTTCAAAATTAATTGATTTTGATTTTATATTATTCTCCTCTGAATTATCTTTAAATGAGTATTTATTTGAATTTTTTGGATTTTCTACATTTAGTTATGAATTTTAGAAGTTTCACCATTAAAATTAGATTAAGCCCACCCATAATCCCATTGGGCCACATGGCGGATGGCGCAGATGCTTTCACATGACATGAAATTGGTTATTTAAGTTGTCACATCCATCGGCTGAGTCAGCTGGCGGCGGACGCGCTTTCTCTACTGGCCGTCCAATCTAAGATTGGATGGTCAAGATTAATCATGCCATTTAGGCTTATAATCACAGTGGATCTAACATGATCTAATCACAACCATTCTTTCCAATCATGCAGAATGGACGGTGTGTGATCTATCTCTTCCTTAGCAGCTGAGAGATGAATGTCATTCGTCAATCGTCACTAAATCTGAGCTCACCTGAGCTTGAATATAGCTCAAACTCATCCCACACCTTCGGGGAAGAACAAGCAATACATCTAACGATGGAGATCACATGACTTAATAATTTTCTTCATAAAGGACCAAGCAAAATTTATTCTAAGGTCTGTTTCAATGGCATACTTTGCTGGAGGCTTTCATCGGCACTTCCAATGGAGGAGGTAGCTTCATCTAGTAGAGAAGAAGCCCTATTGAAGGAATTATGTCTTGATTTAAAGTAGATGGCTTGGTTGACCAAGTTCCCCTTTAATGGTGATTAGGCTTGATTGAAGTAGTGCTTTGTGTGGCTTGGAGGCATGGAAAATGACTTTATCAAGCTCGACAAGGTCCAAGGATGATGTGTGCAAGGTTAATTTGATTTTGGTTAAGAATTGGATGAGTTGAGCTTGGGATTGATCTCCCCTATTTTGGCTTTGAGTAAAACCAAAAATGGAAATCAAGGGAGCGTGGGAATGGCTTGGAAAAGCTTGAGGAGGCTTCAATTGAATCTCCTTAGCTCTGAGGAAATGATTGTTTCTGGTTTGAGTGAGAATGAGGGGGAGTATATCTCCCCATACTTGGATCGGATGGTGAGAGGATGTTTTGCCATTTTTGATCAATGGCTTGATTGGAGGCATATTGAGTTGCAAAACACCCCACATGGGTCATTTTGGGTAGTGGAGTGAAGGAGAGTGGATGCCCATGTGCTAGGTGAGTGCATTTGGAGTTTCAAGTATTCAAAATGCAATTGGGGAGTTCATTTTGGCCTTACCTTGGGTCATGGAAGACCCAAGCTCATTGGGTCATGTTCACCACCTCCCTTGGTGCCCATGTGGACCAATAGAAGGATGCCAAGTAGCCTTGAGAAAGAAATGGCCAAATTCTAAGTGAATTTGGTCGTAGGATATGCTTTGACCTAAGGGAAAAATTGTTATTTGGCCATGAGTTTGATTTGGGTAGATTTGAAATGACTTGAAAATGGGTTGGGCCAAATTTCAAGTGATTTGGAGTTCATTTGATTTGATTTGGCTCAATTTGACCCATTTAGGTCAAGTTGAATCAAATTGAATTAGTTGATAATTGGTCAAATTGGGTCAAACAATGGGTTAAGTCAAGTTCAAATGATCATTTGGAGCCTATGGGTGTCATTGGTTTGGTTCAATTTGGTTTAGATTTGGTTTTGGATCATTTAGGTTCATTTGGGTCAAATGGGTCAAGTTGACCAATTTGACCCATTTAACCCAATTAAGTTAGGTCATGGGTTGGTCATGGCTTGCTTGATGAAATATATTGCAAACTTTGGCTTCAATCAATTTTTATTTGGTTTAATTTCAAGTTGATTTGACCTTTTAGGTCAAGTTGGGTTCATGATCAATTGGGCTAGGTTGGGTCTAATTGGTCAATTGAAGCTTTGGTCAAGTTCAACAATCAATTTAGAATGAATTTGACCCATTGGTTGCAACCAATTTGGCATAGATCAAGATTTGACCCATTTTGGTTTTTTAGGTCAATTTGGGTCAATTTAGGTCAAGTGGCCAATTAGGGTTGGTTTGGCTCAATTGATGGCTTGGTCATGTTCAATCATTAATTATGAATGGGTTTGAGTCAATGGTTTTAATCAATTTGGCATATGGTAGTTTTGGCTTGTTTAGGTTTCATTTATGCTAAGTGTTGACTAGTTCAAAGGCTTGGTTTGACTTGGTTTGATCCAATTTAGTGATTGATCATTCTAGGATGATTGTTGATCACAATGTGAGGCTTAGATGGGCTTAGTTCAATCTAATTTGGGTTGGATTAGAATTTGGCTCAAAAAGGTCCTTTAGGTCACCTTGGGTCAAGTGAGCCTAAATGGATCAAATGGCTTAATCAAGACTTGATTCAAGTTTGGTTGAACTCACATATGGACTTATGATGGAAATATAAATCCAATTTCAAGTGGTTTGGAGTCAAATGGGTTTTGGTTCATTATGGTGTGGTGATTGTAGTTTATGTTTTTATTTGGGCATGTTGTTGAAAGGGTGATTGTTTGAAGAGAAAATCCAAGGGTTTGGACTAATTTGAGAATGATTTGGCTAAATCCAAGAAATTGGCTTAAAGGATATAAGTTGGGTTTGGATTTGAGTTTTGAATTTATATTGATTTGATTTTGTCCATTTGAATTTATATTTCATTTATATTTCTGAATGTAAATGAGAATATAAAGGATCTATGAGAGAATTATGTAAATTAGGAGCGATTTTATTGTGAATTTGGCTAAGATAGGTCAAAAAGTTTAAAAAAGGGGTTTTGATATTCATTTGATTTGAATGACTTGGATGCCAATTTCATTTATAATTGTGAATACAAATGATGGAATAGGTGATTTATAATGAACTCATTTGGATTTGGGTTGATTTGAAGGGTTTGGCCAAGCTTATGGATGTGATTCATAAGGCTTAGAAGGTTTTGGATTTGGAATTGATCATGGGTTTCAATCATTTGATTTGAAATTGATTCATGATTTGGATTTTGGAATTTGGATTTGAATTGAATTTGAGGTTTGGTTTGAAAGAAGGAAGAAAGATTGGGTTCAAGCTATAGGGTAGTCCTCCTAAACCCCTAAGGCATAACTTATTCTTATGGCTAACTCTTCTAAGTCTCTAGGGTTAGGTTAAGTGTTCACCTAATCACTATAAGTGTCTAAAGACTAAGGAACTCTTAGTGTTTAGAGGAGTCTTATGTCTAAGATGGAGAAGTTGAGAGCTCACTCCAAAAGTGAGGTCAACAGGCCAGCAAAAGCTAAAATAAATAGGTAGAGAAATAGCCAACCAATGGGCAAACCACACGTCAAGGACAAAAATCCCAACCTACCACCAACAAAGAGAGAAAAAGTAGCAACCAAAGAAAGGCAAGCTAGTAGAAACAAAGCCACTAGCACAAAAATAAAGGGCACCAAAATAAAACCTAGTAAGAGAAAACACCAAGAAAAGAGGAAAATTAGCCAAGAAGCCAATACTCTACCAAGAAAACACACAGAAAAGCTCAACCAACAAAGAAAAACCAACCAAAGAAAAACCTCCTAAGGATAGAGATTATTTCCATGAAGCTTTGGAATGAGTAACCCTAAGAGTTAGGAGGGGCATAAATCAACACTTTTTTTTTCTTCTTGTAGATAGTTTTATAACCATGCCCTTTCTCCAAGAAATCTCCATCCAAAAATAAATCAGTATTATTATAAAAGGCATGGGGATCAATAGAAGCTATCAATTTCAAAGAAGAGCATTCAGAATCATCCACAGCATTAGACAAAAGAAAATTAGAAATAGTATGCATTTTAGAATCAGAAGTGAAAGAAGGAGCAAAAATAGCTTTATTAAGAAGATAATTACCAATATTTTCACCTTCCAACAAAATCTGAAGAGTATCCTCCCTGCCTTCATTCATAAAAAAGCAAGAGACCGAATCCAGATTTTCATTATAATCTTCATGTAAGGGATTAAGATAAGATTAAAATCTCTTAAAAACACATGGCATATTACCAAAATTCTAAACATAATTATCAGCCATAGAAAAACCATCATTTTGAACCAAAATAGAACTATTCACAAGAAGAGAATTATCACAAGTATCTAAATCTTATTTTTTAAAAGAAGGATCATCAATATTATCAAGATTGTCAGGATCAGAAGTTAAAATATCATAAATAAGAACATTCTTTTCCCCACCATTCTAAATCAAAGAAGGCAAAGCAATAGTCTCTTTCCCATGATCTAAAACATAGGAGAAAGAGAAACAACATCCAACGATTGGAATAAATGGTGTTAGCATCAACAATATTCAACCATCATCATGAAAGGACTTATGCACAACATCCAAACCATTAGAATCATTAATCATAGCCTCTAAAGTCTTCCCTTTAATAGAATCCTCAAAAGAAACACTTAGAGCATGATTATTAGTTAAAACATTTTCAAAAACATCAAAATTACCTTCTACATTAGACAAATCATTAATAGATAAAACTTTTTCAGAAGATTCAGAAATCTAGTTTTGTAAAACATCAAAATTTTAAAAAGTAGATTTTCCTTTATCCAACTTGAGAGAATCATCAATTTTTTCAACAATTAAATTCACCGGGTGATTTTCTTCTAAGAGAGGGATGAGCAATAAAGCATTCAAATTTCATGCCCATGAATCTTACAATGATTATAGAAATGGGAAAGTTCTCAAATACAACTTTCTAAAAATAACCACATTTCTTTAAACCCAACCAAATTTCTTTCAGATATTTTTTAGTAATATCAATCTCTACAAGAATTCTAGCAACACATAGTCTAGAAGAAGTAGCTGTTGCTTGATCAACTTGCAAAGGCCGACCAAAAATTGACCTAATAGCATAAAGAATCTGATGATTAAATAGATGAATCCACAAGTTAAGTAAAGAAATCCAAATGGGAACAATAGAGACTCTTCATTAACATCAAATATAGCATCCACTTCAAATTTATTTGACATTTAATATTAAGAACTCAGAAATAAATCATCAATTATAAAAAGAAAGAATATCTTCCATCTTTGGTTTAAATTAAAACTTTCCAATCAAAGAAAAGCAAAAGGCTTAGCTAATCTTTCAATATCCTCATCTAAAATCATAATTGTCAGAGTATCTTTAAAAGTTGTATGAAGAAAATTCAAAGGAGGCTTGGTGGAGGAATTCTTACTAGCTAAAGCCTCTTTGAAAGATTTAATAACAACAAGTAATTTAGAGGTAGGATTACAAAAATTTGATGCCCTAGTGGGATCCATCACATGGGATTTACCCATGGATTTGAAGAAGTGACGCTAAGTCATGACACCGTGACAAGAATAGGTAGAGACAAGGCTGAATCCAAGAGAGAAAGCACTCAAAAACTCACCAAGAATGCAGGGATCCTAAATTGCCCAATAATAAGGTTTAGTCTAGTTTTGGGTTATAGGTTTAGTGTTTATAGTTAATATTAGGTTTTATTAGTTTTGGTTATTATTTTATTATTAATTTTATGTTTCATTTAGTTAGTTTAGTTTTAGTAAGGTTATTTTAGTTTTATTAGTCTTAGTTTTGGTTAATATTATTTTAGGTTAGTTTGTAGGTTTTGTTTATTAGTTTATTTAGTTAGTTAGTTTATTTGGGTTTAGTTTATTTTATTTTATTTATTAGTTATTATTAGTTAGTTAGTTATTATTAGTTTATGGTTTTATTATTATTTAGGTTTTAGTTAGTTTTAGTTAGTGGTTTAGTTTTATTAGTTAGTTTTTTGTTAGTTTATTTATTAGTTTATTAGTTTTATAGTTTAATTGGGTTTAAGTTTATTATTTATTATATTTTTATAGTTTAGTTTATGGTTTATTTTAGTAGTTATTATTTTATTTATTATTTATTATTATTAGTTTAGATAGTTGGTTTATTATTAGTGTTATTTTAGTTTAGTTTTCTCTCTTTAGTTTATTATTATTATTTTATTATTATTATTTTAGTTTATTTATTTAGTTAGTTTAGGGTTTAGTTATTTATATTTATTAGTTAGTTTATTATTAGATTTTTTTATTATTAGTTTATTATTTTAGTTGGTAGTTTAGTTTTATTAGTTAGTTATTATTAGTTAGTTTTATTATTATTATTATTATTTATTTTATTAAGTTTATTAGTTTAGTTATTTAATTAGTTATATTTTATTTAGTTATTATTTTATTTTATTTAGATAGTTATTATTTTTTTAGTTTTTCATTATTTATTATTAGTTATTAGTTAGTTTATTAGGTTTAGTTATTATGTTTATTTATTAGTTAGTTTTATGGTTTATTAGTTTAGGTTTAAGGTTTAGTTTTAGTTGGTTATTTAGTTATTCATTATTATTTTTTATTATTAGTTTATTAGTTTAATTTTAGTGTTTATTATTTTTTAGGGTTTAGGTTTATTGATTAATTTGTTAAGTTTTTAGTTAGTTTTTTATTAGTTTATTAGTTTATCAATTATTTTAGTTATTAGTTATTTATATTAGTTTTATTTAGTTTATTATTAGTTTTAATTTTTAATTATTATTTGGTTTTAGTTTATTATTTTAGTTTACTAGGTTTTATTTTAGTTATTAGTTAGGTTTAGTTTAATTTATTTTTTTTAGTTATTAGTTTTTTAGTTATTGTTTAGTTATTGTTATTAGTTTAATTATTAGTTATGTTTATTTGTATTTTTAGTTTAATTTAGTTTGTTATTATTAGTTTAATTTAGTTTGTTATTATTAGTTTTATTATTATTAGTTTTATTAATTTACATTTAGTGGTTATTTAGTTTATTTAATTTTTATTATTATTATTATTATTATTTATTTTATTGTTTTGGTTGTTATTAGTTTATGTTAGTTTATTAGTTATTTTAATTTTATTATTAGTTTTAATTATTATTATTTAGTTAGTTTATTATTCAGTTTAGTTAATTTATTAGTTTAGTTTAGTTATTAGTTTTATTTATTAGTTAGTTATTATTAATAATTATTTATTAGTTATTTTTTTAGTTTATTAATTTTACTTTAATATATTAGTTTAGTTTATTATTTATTAGTTGATTTTATTTAGTTTTGTGTTGGTTTAGTTTATTAGTTTTAGTTAGTTATTAGTTAGTTATTTATTAGGGGTTTAGTTTAGTTACTTTATTAGTTTAGTTTTAGTTATTAGCTTAGTTTAGTTTATTTTTTTTTATTAGTTTTATTATTTAGTTATTTTAGTTAGTTTATAAGTGGGTTTTTTGTATATGTTTCATTTAGTTATTAGTTAGTTTATTAGTTTCATTAGTTTTTGTTATTATTAATTTATTAGTTTTTTAGTTATTATTTAGTTAGTTTGGTTTAGTTAAATTTGTTAATTTTATTTTAGTTTATTATTTTATTTTGTTTATTATTAGTTAGTTCTAGTTTATTATTTATTAGTTTTAGTTTATTATTTATTAGTTTTAGTTTTAGTTAGTTTAGTTTAGTGTTTTATTAATTTCTTGTTGCTTAGGTTAGGGTTTAGGGTTGTAAGTATGGTTTAGGGTTAGTTTTAGTGTTTAACATTTAGCATTAAGGTTTTTATTATTTTTTATTTTTTATTTTTAAGGCTTAGAGTTTAGGGTTTAGGTTTTAGGATTAAGGTTCAGGTTTTAGTTTAGGGTTTAGGGTTTTTATTTTTTTTAATAGAGAACAAATTCAAATTCAATATTTCTTATTTTTGATTTCATCAACCAAGTAACACACCAAGTTCTCTAAGACACAAGCGATGATATAGATCAAAAATGAGCATGCATAGAGCAAATTAAAAACCTTAGATAATTAGATCCGTCTATATTGTAAAGACACAATTCCATAAGCAATAGATCGGATCGGCCGTTCTTCAGTTTCTCCAGTTCCCATCAGAACCACCATGGCCTCTCGAGAAGTGGGATCCACCATCATATCCATGATATCTCCCTCCGCCACCTCCATGGCTGTAACCTCTGTCACTCCTCTCACCTCCATAACCACCACTGCTCCGACCACCACCTCCATAACCACCAGTACCTCAAGATCCCCCACCACCACTGCAATAATCACCGCCTTCTCCTTCACCTCCATTGCTAGATCTAGATTGAGCTTGGTTAACGATGATGTTCCTGCTGTTAAGGTTCTGCCCATTCTTAGGGTTTAAGTTTTGGTTTAGGGTTTGGGGTTAAGAATTTGGAGTTTAGGGTTTAGGGTTAGGGTTTAAGGTTTAGGGTTTAGTGTTTAGGGTTTAGGATATTAGATGTTATGCTTGGGTTTAGCTTATGGGTAGTGAAGGTTGGGGTGGTTTAGGGTTTAGGGTTTAGGGTTTAGGTTTAGGGTTTAGAGTTTAGGAAGGTTGTAGGTTGGGTTTAGTGTTGTAAGTTTATAGTTTAGGGTTTTTTTATTGGCTTTAGGGTTTTTTTAATTAAGTAAACTAGTTGGTTTAGAAAATTAAATTTAGTTTATTTTTTTTTTATTTTAGTTTATTTTATTTTATTTATTTATTTACTTTAGTTTTATTTTAGGTTTATTTATTTTAGTTTTTTATTTTAGTTTTTTTTATTTTATGTTTATGTTTTTTTAGTTGAGTTTTATTTTATTTTTTATTTTAGGTTTAGGTTTTATTATTTTAGGTTTAGGTTTAGATTTTATTTTATTTTTTTTAGGTTTATGTTTTAGGTTTTATTTAGGTTTATTTTAGGTTTTATTTTTTAGTTTAGGTTTATTTTAGTTGAGTTTATTTTTTTATTTTATTTTAGCTTAAGTTTTAGGTTTTATTTTATATTTACTTTTAGGTTTTATTTTTTAGTTTAGGTTTAATTTTATTTTTAGTTTATTTTATTTTATTTAGTTGATGTTTAGGTTAGGTTTAGTTTATTTTAGGTTTAGGTTTTATTTATTTTCATTTATTTTATTTTAGTTTAATTTTAAGTTTATTTTATTATTTTATTATTTTTTTATCTTAGGTTTAAATTTTTTTTTTTAGTTTAGGGTTTAGGTTTTATTTTTTTATTTATTTTAGGTTTTTTAGGTTTATTTTAGGTTTAGGTTTTATTTAGTTTTATTTTAGTTTATTTTAGGTTTATTTTATTTTTATTTTACATTTAGTTTTATTTTATTTAGTTTTATTCTTAGGTTTATTTTATTTTAAGTGTAGTTTTGTTTTTATTTATTTTATTTTAGTCCATTTTATTATTTTATTTTATTTTATTTTAGGTTTAGTTTAGATTTTAGTTTGGGTTTTTTATTTTATTTTATTTTTTTATTTTATTTTAGTTTATTTATTTTATTTTTTAGGTTTATTTAATTTAGGTTTAGGTTTTGGGGTTTAGGTTTTAGGGTTTAGGGTTTGGGCTATGGTTTGGTAGGTTTAGTGTTTAGTGTTTAGGCTTTAGGGTTTTTTTTAGTAGGTTTAGTTTATTTTTATTTTAGGGTTAAGGGTTTTATTTTGAGGCTTTGGGGTTTATTTTAGTTGGTTAGGGTTTAGGGTTTTGGGGTTAGTTTAGGGTTTGGGATTTTAGGTTTAGGGTTTAGGATTTAGGGTTTTGTTTTTTTTTTAATTAAATAAACCAAGTAGGTTTATTTTTATTTAGTTTATTTTAAGTTTATTTTATTTAATTTAGTTAATTTATTTTAGTTTTTATCTTTAGTTTTGATTTATTTTAACTTTAGATTTTATTTTATTTTATTTTGCCTAGGTTTAGGTTTTGTTTTATTTTTTTTAGTTTAGCTTTTATTTTATTTTATTTTTATTTATTTTATTTTTTATTTTAGGATTAGGTTTAGGTTTTAGGTTTTATTTTATTTTAGTTTAGTTTTATATTTTATATTTATGCTTTTTATTTATTTTTTTATTTGTTTATGGTTTTTAGTTTAGTTTTCTCTTTTTTTTATTTAGTTTTATTTATTTTGTTTATTTAGGTTTTTAGTTTTTAGATTTTATTTATTATTTTAGTAAGTTTATTTAGTTTATTTTATCTTTATGTTTATTTTATTTTATTTTAGTTTTTATTTAGGTTTTAGTTTTTATTTTTAGTTTATTTAGGTTTTATATTTAATTTTTTTTTTTTTTTTTTTTTATTTTTAGTTAGATTTTAGTTTATTTATTTTTAGTTTTTATCTTATTTTGGTTTAGTTTAGTTAGGTTTAGAGTTTAGGCTTGGCTTTAGTTGGGCTAGTTTTGGGTTTCTAGGGTTTGTGGTTTGGGTTAGGCTCAGTTTGGTGGGGTTAGTGGTTTTGTGGCTCAGGGTTGGTTTAGGTGTTAGAGTTTTAGGGTTTAGGGTTTCTTTTGGGTAGTGTTTAGGTAGGTTAGGGTTTTTAGTTAGTTTAGAGGTTGGATATAGGGTTTAGGTTTAGGATTTAGGTTTTAGGATTTTTTAAATTAAGTAAACCTAGGTTTGGTTAATTTAGTTTATTTTATTTTTTATTTATCTTATTTATTTTATTTTTATTTTTTATTTATGTTTTATTTTATTTTTTTATTTAGTTTAGTTTATTTATTTTAGTTTAGGTTTTTTTTATTTTAGTTTAATTTTTTAGGTTTAGGTTTTAGGTTTTATTTTAGGTTTATTGGTTATATTTTTTAGTTTATTTAGGTTTATTTTTTTTTTATTTTATTTTATTTTGCTTATTTGCTTAGTTTAGGTTTTTTATGTTTTATTTATTTTAGTTTAGGTTTATTTTATTTTGTTTATTTTTGGTTTAGGTTTTTTTTAGTTTAGGGTTTAGGTTTTATTATTTATTTATTTTTAGGTTTATTTTTTAGGTTTAGGTTTTTAATCAATTTTTATTTTATTTTATTTTATTTTAGGTTTATTTAACTTTTATTTTACATTTGAGTTTTATTTTATTTAGATTTTATTTCAAGTTTATTTTTTTATTTTAGGTTTTATTTATTTTATTTTATTTATTTTTATTTTTATTTTATTTTATTTTTAGGTTTAAGTTTAGGTCTAAGTTTAGGTTTTAGTTTAGGTTTTATTTTAATTAGGTTTAGTTTTTTTTTATTTTATTTTTAAATTTTATATAGGTTTAAGTTTTAGGTTTAGGGTTTTAGACTTTGGGGTTTAGGGTTTGGTTTAGGGTTGTAGGTTTAGGGTTTGTGGTTTAGGGTTTAGGTTTAGTTTGGTTTTATAGGCTTTATGGTTTAGGGTTTAGGGTTTTAGGATTTTTTTTTTAAAAAATTGTTTTTAGGTTTAGATTCATTTTTATTTCTTTTATTTAGTTTAAGTTTAGGTTTAGGTTTAGGTTTAATTTAGTTTAGTTTATTTTAGTTTAATTTACATTTTTAGTTTGTTAGATTTATTTAGTTTAGTTTATTTCATTTTAGTTTATTTTTTTTATTTTATTTTTATTATATTTTATTTATTTTAGTTTATTTATTTTATTTGTTTATTTTGTTTAGTAGTTTTATTTATTTTTAGTTTAGTTTAGGTATAGTTTATGGTTTAGGTTTAAGCTTAGATTTAGGGTTGTATGTTTAGGGTTTAGGGTTTAGCATTTGTTCAGGTTTTTTTTTCTTTATTTATTTAGGTCAGTTTAGGTTTAGGGTAGTCCTGTGGTTTAGGTTTAGGGAGGTAGGGTTTATTATTTTTTTATTTAGGTTTAATGATTTAGGGTTTAGTCAGTCTGTTTAGGGTTTAGTGGTTTTTGTGTTTTAGGGTTTGGGATTTTTTTAAAATTTTTTTAAAATTAGTTTTAGGTTTATTTTATCCTTATTTAGTTTAAGTTTAGGTTTATTTATTTTTTTACTTTAGTTTTATTTATTTTAGTTTTATTTAATTTTAGGTTTTATTTTGTTCAGTTTTAGGTTTATTTTATTTTTTTTATTTATTTATTTTTTTAGTTTAGGTTTAGGTTTTATTTTTTTATTGGTTTATAGTTTATTTTTTATTTTAGTTTAGTTTAGGTTTGTTTTAGGATTAGGTTTTAGCTTTAGGTTTATTTTATGTTTAGGTTTAAAATTTTATTTATTTTATTTATTTTAGTTTTAGTTTAGTTTAGTTTATTTACAAGTTTTAGTTTATTTAGTTTAGTTTAGGTTTATTTTTATGTTTATTTAGTTTAGTTTAGGTTTAGGGTTTAGGTTTTATTTAGGTTTTGGTTTCAATTTTATTTATGCTTACGTTTTATCTAGTCTATTTATTTTTTTAATTTATTTTTATTTAGGTTTATTTAGTTTAGGTTTTATTTTTATTTAGGTTTAGGTTAAGGTTTAGGTTTTATTTAATTTATTTTATTTAGTTTTTATTTTAGGTTTAGGGTTTAGTTTAGGTTTATTTTATTTTTATTTAGGTTTAGGTTTATTTTTATTTTTAGTTTAGTTTATTTTGGTTTAGGTTTAGGTTTTTAGTTTATTTTAGTTTAGGTTTAGGTTTATGTTTATTTAGGTTTATTTAGTTTTTTTTTTATTTTAGGTTTATTTATTTCTTTTTATTTTAGTTTATATTTCCATTTTATTAGTTTGGTTTATTTATTTAGGTTTATTTTTTGTTTAGGTTTAGGTTTATTTATTTTAGTATATTATATTTATTTTATTTTTGATTTATTTAGTTTTTAGTTCTATTTAGTTTAGGTTTAGGTTTAAATTTATTTAATTATTTAGTTTTAGTTTATTTAGTTTAGTTTAGGTTTAGGTTTATTTATTTCATTTATTTATTTATTTAGGTTTAGGTTTAGGTTTATTTATTTAGTTTATTTAGGTTTTAGGTTTTATTTAGTTTAGTTTATTTAGTTTTATTTTATTTGGGGTTTAGGTTTGGGTTTTTGGGTTTATTTATTTTAGTCTACTTTAGGTTTATTTTATTTATTTATTTAGTTTATTTTTATTAATTTATTTGTTTTGATTTATTTTTTATTTAATTTATTTTTATGTAATTTTATTTTATTTATTTTATTTTAGTTTATTATTTTATTTATTTTCATTTATTTTTATTTTTATTTTTAGTTTAGTAGGTTTAGGTTTTTATTTTAGGTTTAGGTTTAGGTTTAGGTTTAAGTTCTTATTATTTTTATTTTATTTTTATTTATTTAGTTTAGTTTATTTTATTTTATTTATTTAGGTTTATTTAGTTTATTTGATGCAAAATATTTAACTTTTATTGATTTATACAATAGATTAGATACCTAAGAAGGTGAAAGATATATGTATAAGTTAGCCAACCAAAGATAGGAGAAGTAAAGACCTAGTTCAAGTGAGGTGCATTAATGATGAAAATAATAAAGTGCATTTCTTAGAAAAGGATATTGAAAATAGGTTGATGAGGTATTTCGATAAACTTTTCAATGAAGGATCTAAAAGTACGATTAATTTTAACAACCTTAATACCCTAAATAAAAATAGAGAATTTTATTTTAATCATCGTATTAGTAAATCTGAAGTTAGAGATGCTTTAAAGAAAATGAAATGTGGAAAAATAGTAAGACCTGATGATATTCCAATAGAAGTGTGTAAATGTTTAGGAGATCTATGAATTTCTTGGCTTGCAAATCTTTTTAATATTTTTTTAAAGACTAAAAAGATGCTAGATGAGTGGAGAAAGAGTTTGTTGGTTCTATATTTAAGAATAAAGGTGATGCACAAGAGTGTGCAAATTATAGGAATTAAATTAATGTGTCATACATTAAAATTATGGGAGAGTAATTGAGCATAGGTTACAATGTGATACAAAAGTTTCTCACAATGCTTTGGTTTCATGCCGTATTGTGGATGCTATACATTTGTTAAGAGGTTTGATGGAGAAGTATAGAGAAAGTAAGGAGGATCTACATATGATATTTATTGATTTAGAGAAAGCTTATAATAAAGTTTCAAGAGATGTTCTTTGGAGAGTTCTAGAATAGAAAGGAGTTAATATTGGCTATATTCAAGTTATTAAGGATATGTATACTAGAGCTATTACTTGTGTCCAAACACAAGGAGGATTGACAAAATATTTTCCTATTTCAGTTGGATTACATCAAGGATTAGCTTTAAGCCCTTATCTTTTTTGCTTTAGTTATGGATGATCTTACTAGGCATTTACAAGGAGATGTACCTTGGTGTATGCTTTATACAGATAACATTCTTCATGTTTATAAGACTAGAGAGGGAGTCCAAGATAAATTTGAATTATGGAGGTCAACATTAGAGTTTAAAGGTTTTCATTTAAGTAAATCAAAAACTAAATATATGGAGTGTAATTTTAGGTGTAGAAGTTCTAGTGGCAGTGTTATGACATTAGGTGAACAAGTCATTAATAAGAGTGAGTGATTCAGATATTGAGGCTCTATTGTTAAAAATGATGATGAAATAGATGGAGATGTTATTTGTAGAATTCATGTTGGATGGTTGAAGTGGAGGAATGCATCTGGCTTTTTGTGTGATAAAAATGTTCCACTTAAACTTAAGGCAAAATTTTACAAGATGGTGGTAAGACCTGCAATGACTTATGGTGCAGAATGTTGGCCAATAAAAGAGAAGCATAAGACTAAGTTAAGTGTTACAGAAATGAAAATGCTCCGGTGGATGAGTGGAATTACTCTCAAAGATAAAATACAAAATGAGTATGTTCAGGAAAAGGTTGGAGTAGCTCCAGTGGTAGATAATATTAGAGAGAGTTGGCTTAGATGGTTTGACAAAGCATCTAGTCCATGATTGGGAGAGTAGATGCATTAGATTTGCCTTATGTTAAGAAAGGTAGAGGTAGACCAAAAAAAACACTTGGTTAAGATGTAAAAAAATGAACTTAGTATACTTGAATTGAATGAGAATTTGAAATAAATATAGACATAAATGGAGGGATTCATGTAGACGACTTAGTGGGATAAAGGCTTATTGTTATTGTTGTTGTTGTTGTTGTTGTTGTAGGTTTATTTAGTTTATTTATTTAGTTTAGGATTTATTTTATTTTAGATTTAAGTTTTAATTAGCTTTATTTAGGTTTAGGTTTAGTTTATTTTTAGGTTTAGGTTTGGGGTTTAGGTTTATTTAGTTTTAGTTTAGGTTTAGGTTTAGGTTTATTTTAGTTTAGTTTATTTTATTTTGTTTAGGTTTATTTATTTAGTTTAGTTTATTTTATTTATGTAGGTTTAGTTTTATTTAGGTTTAGGTTTTATTTAGTTTATTTTAGTTTAGGTTTTTAGTTTAGTTTATTTTTATTTATTTAGTTTAGTTTAGGTTTATTTAGGTTTAGGTTTACTTTGTTTATTTATTTATTTAGTTTATTTTCATTTTATTTAGGTTTAGGTTTATTTTTATTTGGTTGAGGTTTAGTTTAGGTTTATTATTTAATTTTGTTTATTTAGTTTAGTTTAGTTTATTTTTATTTTAGGCTTATTTATTTAGGTTTAGTTTAGGTTTATTTAGTTTAGGATTAGGTTTATCTTTATTTAGTTTTGTTTATTTATCCATTTGTTTAGTTTTTAGGTTTAGGTTTTATTTAGGTTTATTTAATTTAGGTTTAGGGTTTAAGTTTAGTTTTTTTTTAGGGTTTAGGTTTAGGTTTAGGTTTATTTTAGGTTTATTTTTTTTTTAGTTTATTTAGTTTAGTATATATTTAGTTTAGTTTTTTAGGTTTATTTTATTTATTTATTTTATTTAGCTTATTTTTAGGTTTATTTTGGTTTAGGTTTATTTAGGTTTTTATTTTATTTAAGTTTACTTATTTAGTTGAGGTTTTAGTTTATTTAGTTTAGGTTTAGGTTTAGGTTTATTTATTTTGTTTCAGTTTTAGTTTATTTAGTTTAGGTTTAGGTTTAGGTTTACGTTCAGGTTTTATGTTTATTTTTGGTTTATTTTATATAGTTTATTTTATTTAGGTTTTAGTTAATTTAGTTTAGTTTAGGTTAAGTTTTTTATTTATTTAGTTTATTTAAGTTTTGGTTTATGTTTAGGTTTAGGTTTATTTATTTTTATTTAATTTTAGTTTTAGGTTTGTTTATTTTTTAGGTTTAGGTTTATTTTTAGGTTTATTTTTAGTTTAGTTAATTTATTTATTTTAGGTTTAGTTTATTTTGGTTTAGTCTAACTTTATTTTAATTTTAGTTTATTTAGTTATTATTTATTTATTTATTTATTTTAGGTTTAGGTTTAGGTTTAAATTTTAGGTTTATTTATTCATTTAGGTTTATTTAATTTAGTTTAGGTTTATTTTTAGGTTTATTTATTTAGTTTATTTTATTTTGCTTATGTTAGTTTAGGTTTAGGTTTAGGTTTGGGTTTATTTAGTTTAGTTTAGGTTGATTTGTTTTAATTTTATTTAGTTTAGGTTATTTATTTAGGTTTAGGTTTATTTAGGATTTTTTAGTTTAGGTTAAGGATTATTTATTTATTTTATTTTAGTTTAGGTTTAGGTATATGTTTATTTAATTTAGTTTAGGTTTAGGTTTAGGTTTATTTAGTTTAGTTTATTTATTTATTTAGTTTAGGATTTTATTAGTTCAGGTTTATTTAGGTTTAAGTTATTTAGGTTGGTTTGGGTTTATTTTAGTTTATTTTATTTAGGTTTAGGTTTAGTTTTAGTTTAGGTTTAGGTTTACATTTAGGTTTAGGTTTAGATTAGGTTTAGGTTTAGTTTAGGGTTTAGGTTTAAGTTTTATTTAAGTTTATTTAGTTTAGTTTATTTTATTTTTAGTTCAAGTTTATTTATTTTAGTTTATTTATTCTAAGTTTAGGTTTAGGTTAAGGTTAAGGTTAATTTTATTTAGTTTATTTATTTAGTTTATTTTAGTTTAATTTAGGTTTTCTTAGTTTATTAGTTTAGCTTAATTTAGTTTTGGTTTAGGTTTAGGTTTATTTTATTTAGTTTAGGTTGGTTTGTTTATTTAGTTTATTAAGTTCACATTAAGTTTAGGTTTATTTAGTTTATAGTTTAATTTATTTTTAGGTTTATTTATTTTAGTTTAGTTTTAGGTTTAAATTTATTTTAGGTTTAAGTTTATTTATTTTATTTTAGTTTTTAGTTTAGTTTAAGTTTATGTTTTATTTTAGTTTAGTTTAGGTTTATTTATTTTATTTTTTTATTTTAGGTTTTTATTAGGTTTAAGTTTAGGTTTACATTTTTTTAGTTTAGTTTAGGTTTATTTTATTTAGGTTTAGGTTTTTATTTTGTTTATTTATTTATTTATTTAGTTTAGGTTTAGGTTTTGGTTTAGGTTTAGGTTTAGGTTTAGGTTTATTTTAGTTTATTTAGTTTAGGTTTGGGTTTATTTAGTTTAGTTTAGGTTTAGTTTAGGCTTATTTTAGTTTAGGTTTAATTTTAGTTTGGTTTATATATTTAGTTTAGTTTAGTTTATTTATTTTATTTAGGTTTAGGATTATTAGGTTTATTTTAGTTTAGTTTAGTTTAGGTTTTAGATTTATTTAGGTTTAAGTTTAGGTTTTCTTTTCATGTTTAGTTTAGCTTCAGGTTTAGTTTAAGTTTATTTAGTTTATTATGTTTAGGTTTAAGTTTATTTAGGTTTAGGTTTAGTTTTAGGTTTAGGTCTATTTATTATAGTTTATTTAGTTTAGTTTATTTATTTTAATTTATTTATTTAGGTTCAGGTTTAGGCTTATTTTAGGTTTATTTAGGTTTATTTATTTAGGTTTAGGTTTATTTTTGTTTAGTTTAGTTTACTTAGATTTTTAGGTTTAAATTTATTTAGTTTTAGTTTATTTAGGTTTAGGTTTGTTTAGTTTCATTTAGGTATAGGTTTAGGTTTCAGGTTTATTTTTTTTAGGTTTAGGTTTATTTTAGGTTTATTTTAGTTTTTAGGTTTAGGTTTATTTTATTTATAGGTTTATTTTAGTTTAGTTTTAGTTTATTTTTAGGTTTAGTTTAGGTTTAGGTTTTAGTTTATTTAGGTTTAGATTTTGGTTTTGGTTTAGCTTTATTTTAACTTATATTTTAGGTTTAGGTATATTTTAGGTTTTATTTAGTTTAGTTTACTTTAGGTTTATTTTATTTAGTTTGGGTTTAGGTTTATTTTATTTATTTTAGTTAAGTTTAGTTTAGTTTAGGTTTAGGTTTAGGTTTAGGTTTTAGTTTTATTTAGTTTTGTTTAGGTAAATTCAATTTAGTTTATTTAGTTTAGGTTTATTTTATTTAGTTTATCAAGTTTATTTATTTAGTTTAGGTTTAGGTTTATTTAGTTTAGTTATTTTATTTTATTTATTTTGTTTGGTTTAGGTTTAGGTTTAGGTTTTGGTTTATTTAGTTTAGTTTAATTAGTTTAGGTTTTATTTAGTTTATTTATTTAATTTAGTTTTATTTTATTTATTTAGTGTAGTTTAGTTTAGTTTATTTAGGTTTACATTTATTTTATTTATTTATTTAGTTTAGGTTTAGTAGGCTTATTTATTTTAGGTTTATAGGTTTAGGTTTTATTTAGTTTAGTTTTATTTAATTTAGGTTTTTTTTTAGTTTAGGTTTAGGTTTATTTAGTTTAGGTTTAAGTATATTTATTTTAGTTTATTTTATTTTATTTAATTTTAGTTTAGGTTTATTTTATTTTAGGTTTATTAGATTTATTTAGGTTTAGGTTTAGGTTTATTTTTATTTATGTTTTAGGTTTAGGTTTTTATTTAGGTTTAGGTTTAGGTTTATTTTTTATTTTAGTTTAGGTTTTTTATTTAGTTTAGTTTAAGTTTAGGTTTAGGTTTATTTTTATTTTATTTTTTTACTTAGTTTATTTATTTTTAGTTTAGGTACAGATTTAAGTTTACATTAGTTTATTTTATTTATTTAGGTTTGGGTTTATTTAATTTAGGTTTTATGTTTATGTTAGGTTTATTTTATTTTAGTTTAGTTTAATTTTTGGTATTTATTTAGTTTATTTTAGTTTAGATTTATTTATTTAGTTTTGTTTTATTTTTATTTAGTTTATTTAGTTTATTTTAGGTTTAGTTTATTTAGTTTAGTTTATTTTATTTTTTTTTAGGTTTAGGTTTATTTAGGTTTATTAAGTTTAGTTTATTTATTTAGTTTATTTTAGTTTATTTAGTTTTAGTTTAGTTTTTAGATTTAGGTTTAGGTTTAGTTTAGTTTTGTTTAGTTTATTTTAGTTTAGTTTAGGTTTAGGTTTAGGTTTAGGTTTAGGTTTAGATTTAGGTTTATTAAGTTTAGTTTATTTTAATTACTTTATTTATTTATTTATTTTTATTTTTATTTTATTTTATTTTAGGTTAGTTTATTTTATTTATTTTAGTTTAGTTTTGTAGGTTTTATTTATTTAGTTTAGTTTACATTTAGGTTTAGGGTTTCATTTGGTTTAGTAGGTTTGGTTTAGGTTTAGGGTTTATTGGCTCAGTTTAGGTTTAGGTCCAATTTTTTAAAGTTTTATAATTATTTTTTTATTTAGGGTTTAGAGTTTTGGGTTTTTTAAGATTTATAGTTTAGGGTTGTAAGAATAGGGTTTAGGGTTTATGGTTTGGTTTAGGGTTTAGGGTTTAGGGTTTATTGTGGTTTTGGTTTTAAATTTACTAGACCAGTTTTTATTCATTTTATTAAGTTTTATTTTATTTTAGTTTATTTTATTTTTTATTTTAGTTTATTTTAATTTTATTTAATTTAGTTTAATTATTTTATGTTTATTTATTTTAGTTTAGGTTTTTTATTTTAGTTTATTTTTTAGGTTTAATTTTAGGTTTCTATTTATTTTTTAGTTTAATTTTATTTTTATTTTATTTTATTAGGTTTAGATATTTATTTTATTTGTTTAGGTTTAAGTTTTAGGTTTTTATTTTAGGTTTATTTTTAGGTTTTATTTAGTTTAGGTTTTTATTTTTAGTTTATTTTATTTTATTTATTTGGGGTTTAGGTTTATATTAGGTTTTAGGTTTATTTATTTTTAGTTTAGGTTTTAATTTAGGTTTAGGTTTTTATTTAGTTTTATTTATTTTATTTTTATTTTATTTTATTTTAATTTTATGTTTAGCTTTATTTTATTTAGTTTTTTTATTTTTAGGATTATTTTATTTATAATTTAGTTTAGGTTTTATTTATTTTATTTTGGTTTTATTTTATTTTATTTATTTATATTTTATTTTATGTTTAGGTTTATAGATTTAGTTTAGTTTAGTTTAGGTTTTAGATTTATTTTATTTTATTTTATTTATTTTTTAATTTAGGTTTATGTTTATTTATTTTATTTATTTAGGTTTTATTTAGTTTTTTAGGTTTTTTAGTGTTTTGGGTTAAGTTTAGTTTTGGGGTTTGGGTTGGGTAGTAGGTTTAGGGTTTTAGTTTAGGGTTTAGGGTCAGGTTTGGGTTTATTTTAGGCTTGGTTTAGTTTAGGGTTTAGGTTTAAGTTTTAGGTTGGAGGGTTTGTGGTAGGGTTGGGTTTTAATGTTGTTTTAGGGTTTTGGTTTTATTGGTTAGGTTTTTTTTTATTTTTATTTTTATTAAAACTTAAGCAAACCTTAGGTTTAAGTTTATTTTATATTTTTTTATTTATTTATTTTATTTATTTTAGGTTTACTATTTTAGTTTAGGTTTTAATTTGAGTTTATTTTTCAAGTTTTGGTTTAGGTTTAGGTTTATTTTTAGTTTTATTTTTATTTTATTTTTTAGGTTTAGGTTTTATTTTTATTTTTTAGGTGTAGTTTTTTTTTTTTTAGGTTTTAGTTTAGGTTTATTTTAGGTTTATTTTTTTTTTAGGTTTAGGTTTATTTTAGTTTATTTTATTTTTTTTATTTAATTTTGGCTTAAGTTTAGGTTTAGTTTATTTTAGTTTGGAATTTTATTTTTTTATTTTCTTTTTAGGTTTAGATTTAGGTTTAGGTTTTAGTTATATTTTTATTTTATTTTATTTTTTAATTTTATTTTGGTTTATGTTTTTTTATTTATTTTACTTTTAGGTTCAATTTAGTTTAGGTTTAGGTTTTAGCTTTTTTGGGTTTAGGTTTAGGGTTAGTTTAGAGTTTAGGGTTTAGGGTTTGGGGTTTAGGGTTTAGGGTTTAAGGGTTAGGGTTTAGGTTTTTGGATTTAGGGTTTAGGGTTTAAGGTTTTAGCTTTTATCATTTAGGGTTTAGGGTTTAGGGTTTAGGGTTTAGGGTTTAGGGTTTTTAGGGTTTAGGGTTTAGGGTTTAGGTTTTAGGTTTAGGTTTAGTTTAGTTTAGTTTAGGGTTTTGGTTTTAACACAAAACAAATTCAAACATTTCTTCTTTTGATTTCATCAACCAAGTTTTTCAAAGACACAGATGCAACATAGATAAAATGAGCATTGAACAAATCAAAAGTGAATAACTAGAATCATCTCTGTAGACACAATTCCATAAATAGATTGGATGGTAGTTCTTGGTTTCTTGGTTCCCATCAACCACCCAAGCCTCTTGAGTAGCGGGATCCACCATTGGTTGTAACCTCCATGCAGCTCCACACTCCATAACCACTGCTCAGGCACCTCCATATCCTCTAGATCCCCGGCACCTAGATATCCTCCACCTTAGCAATAGATCTGGGAGCTAGTTGATGATAACTACCATCAGGTTACACATTCTTAGGGTTTATACTTATGTTTGGTTCATTAGGTTTTATGGTTTAGGTATATTTTTAATTTATTTAGTAACTTTATGTTTAGGATTAGGGTTTGGGGTTTTAAAGTTTAGGGTTTAGGGTTAGGGTTTAGTATTTAGGGTTTATGGTTTAGGTTTTATGGTTTAGGGATTAGGGTTTTTGGGTTTATGCTTTTATGGTTTAGGGTTTATGGTTGGGGTTTTTGGTTTTAGGTTTAGCGTTTAGGGTTTAGGGTTGTTGGTTAAGTGTTGTAGGTTTAGGGTTTATGGTTTAAGGTTAGTTTTAGGGTTTAGGGTTTAGGGTTTAGGATTTAAAGTTTAAGGGTTTTTTTTAAAAATTAAGTAAACTGGTAAGTTTAAGTTTATTTAGATTACTTAGTTCATTTTTTATTTATTTTAACTTATTTTACTTTTTTTATTTTATCTAGGGTATTTATATTTTTATTTAGTTTTGTTTATTTATTTTAAATTTACTTAATTTAGTTTAGGTTTTTTATTTTAGTTTATTTTTTAGGTTTAGGTTTAGTTTAGGTTTAGGTTTTAGTTGAGTTTTATTTTTATTTTATTTTTTAGGTTCAAGTTTTTAGGTTTTTATGGTTTAGTGCTTAGGGTTTAGGGTTTAAGGTTTAGGGTTTATGGTTTTAGGTTAAGGTTTTAGTTAGGTTTAGTTTAGTGTTTAGTGTTTAGTTTAGTTTAGGTTTAGTTTAAGTTTAGTTTAGGATTTAGGTTTAGTTTTAGGTTTATAGTTTAGAGTATAGTTTAGGTTTAGGTTTTGAGTTTTAGTTTAGGTTTTGATTTTAGGCTAGGGAGTTTAGTTTAACATTGTTAGTTTAATTAGGGTTTTTTATCTTTATCTTTTAGGGTTTAGGATTTAGGTTTAGGTATAGTTTAGGTTTTAGGTTTAGTTCAATTTTAATTTAAGTATAGTTTATTTAGTTTAAGGTTTTTTTAATTTTATTTTATACTTTTAGGTTTAGTTTAGGGTTTAGTTTAGGTTTGGTTTATGGTTTAGGATTTAAGTTTTTTTTAAAATTATGTAAGCGGTAGGTTTAGGTTTATTTAGTTTATATAGTTTATTTTTTATTAATTTTATATTATTTGCTTTTTTTAGGTTTTTTTATTTAGTTTATTTATTTATTTTAGTTTATGTTTTTATTTTATTTTGGTTTAGGTTTTTTTATTTATTTTATTTTTAGGTTTTATTTAGTTTAGGTTTAGGTTTTAGCTTTTTAGGGTTTAATATTTAGGGTTTAGGGTTTTTTTGGGTTTAGGGTTTAGGGTTTGGGTTTAGGGTTTATGTTTTAGGTTTTAGGGTTTGGGGTTTAGGGTTCATCTCTTGAGATTGACTTGGAGTCATAGGATCCCAAAGAAGGCTGTAGTATTTAGATGAGAAGGTAGAACTTTACAGAAGCTCATCATTCCAAAAAGTCATTGAAGTCAACTTATGTAATGGCAAAGTTCTACCTCCTAGGGTAACACCTCGGGATATGGGTAAGCAATTCATTATTTCTAGTGAGCAGATAGCCCCTCGTTAGGATGCTCCACCCATGGATATGCTTGTGGAGGACCAAGCCAGAGTTGATTACAATGTCCTTGCTCACCTTAGAAATTTTCAAGCTAAGTTAAATATCTGCCTTTATTCTTATCTAAAGAGATGGGGAATCTCTAATCAAGGCCTTACTAGATCTAGAGATATTCTTAGCTCCCTATTAAGGAGGCATGCCAGAAGGACATCTTAAGAGTTAAATTAGGTGATGAAGACTTACTCCTAGGGACAACCGAAGCATACTCTTTACATTATATGTTTTGAGTTGAAATTTAGATTACTAGGGCTTATAATCCCACAGGTTGTGGGAATGCCTAAGAGGTAAGGATTTATGCTCTCGTAAATAGCTACCTCAAATCCTAGGAGCTTTAGTATGAGCTAAAGCATGGCTAAAGCAGGTGGACATAAGGGTTTACCTCACAAGAGAGAATAAATTTTCCAACTTACGGACTTATAACGCTTGAGTGGTAGTTTAAGTCTTCTATGAACCATGTAGTCCAATTTTTATGATAGTAGGTAAAATTAGAAGAGACTAAGTCCTAAACACACCTAAGACTAGAGCATGAGTTGAATGAGCATATGACTTAATCTATTGATGCAAAATCTTTTCAAATTTTATTTCATTTTAGACACATCATTTTGACAGAGGCTTTAGGATTTATTATGCCTAAATGCATGATTAAATAGGTTATGGGTAAAATCAACTAGATGAAGGTGTTCCCCACCACAAGGGATGCTCTCACAAGGCAAGCATTCCTTTATCATGCAAGGATGGAGATCATTCATGTTCAAGGGAGAAAGAATATACATGCATGATGTAAAACATATAACCATACAGTAAGGGGTTTAAATCTTTTAATTATCTTATTTATATCTTAGGTCTTATGATGAGGTTATGAGTTGTTTAAAATTTAGTTATGAGTGATTAGTTGGGTAGAAGAGTTATTTTTATCCTAAGAGATCATATCTAACCCACACATTAAAGCATCAATCATTTAAGAAACTATGAAAAGCATGTCCAATCCACAATGTAAACATAACATCAAATATTATATAAACTATCATAAAAGAATAAAAAAAAGTGATAAACCAACAAGAGAAAATATGGGTAGGAGCTCTACCCTTATACAATCTAGAATATGAAAGAATATTTATAATTATATTAAAATGGGGTCTTCTTATCATATCTCAATTTTTGATTTGGTTCCCTCTTTAATTTGGATGGTGCTTGCTTTAAAGGGATCATAGGGCACCCTAAGATAAAGCCTAATCTCCCATAGCACTAATCCAAATTCCTATTGCAAAAATTACATTTATGTGGAAAAAAAAATCTAACAAAATAGAGGTTAGCTAAATATACATATAATCCCAGCGGTTATTTAATTTGGACTTAGCACCTACACATGGGTAACTAAGCCTCTAACTTGGATTATGCTTAAAGATTTAAGCAATACAAAGAGCATTCACATTTATTTTAAGCATCCCAAGCATAATCCCTATAGAAAATAAGATTAGGCTAAATTGGCCTATCATCTAGTCTATGAACCATACTAACATCAATCTAAAATAATACATCATAAAACAAAACATACATCACATCACCATCTAACTTAGAGCTAGAAGTGGTGACTTAATTCTAATGTGTATTAAGGCTTGTGTGGTAAGTCTTGTTAGGCATTAGTGTTGTATTTTCTAAGTGTAGAAGGATTCAATTTAACATGAAAGGTTGATTTCATAGTTTAATTGATTTTAAATTTTAATGTGTTTTCTTTTTTGTTCATTTGATTACACTTAGCAAATAATTTTTATAAAGAGAGAAAAAAAGAATTTACCTCTTTCATCCCTACATTAAGTCATTTTCTAAAGTATAATAATTTTGATTTAGTTCTCTTTAGTGAATGGCTTATTAAATGATTTAATTAATCCTAAGTTTAGGTTAACTTTAAATAATCCTATTCAAAATAAAAGGCATCTTAAGATTAATTTAATTGAATTAATACCACATGACATATATTAAATCATTCCTTTCATCACATGTAACAAACATATGATTTAATCTAAGTGTATCTATACATGCAACATATTTTACACTTAAATGATGAATGTATGTGTATGTTTATTTAAACTTCAAATTCTTATACAAAATGACATAAGAATGAAATTAAATAGGCATTGTTGTTAAATCGAGGTAATTAAATGACCTTCTTGGAGCTAGCTAAAATCTCATATTCTTAGGATGTTGACTATATACCCATTTGCATTCAAACATATGTATATACATGAACATTGAAAGTAAGCTCCAAATCATATGGCTAATCAATTCAACCACTTAGTCAATTATGAATGCATGCAATTTTAATGTAAAATGGATTTTCATTCACTAATATATACATATACATGCAAGATATAGGCAAGTATGTCATTGTTAAACTAGGGAAGGTAATCAAATGACCTCCTTGGCTAACTAAAACCTCATATTTAGGATGTCTATATACTTGCTTTTCTTGGACACATATGGATGTATACATAAATGAGGGAAAGAAAATAATACAAAGATTGTATATTTTGTTTGATTTAATCACTTATATTTATATGAATTAAAGCTCTATCCAAATTCTAATGTTTAAATACATAAGAATGACACTAAATGGGTACGTGTCATTGTTAAACTTGGGAAGTGTGGTAATCAAATGACCTCCTTGGGGCTAGCTAAATCCTCATGTTCTCAGGATGTCCAGACTATATACTCATTACCATTCAATCTTATATAAATCAACACATGAATAGGAAGAGAACTCAACATTCATACACTTATCTATAAGCACATGCATTTCTTATATATTCATAACTAACATCATAACACATATTATTATTCATTTATAAATCTTTTGAAAATATATTTGGATTTAATAGTGATAACAATAATAATTAAAAAATGGATTTTATTTTACTTTATTTTGAAAAGATGGATGCATGAATTCAAATGACATACCAAATTTAACATGATTGGAAAGAGGACTATTAAATATAAGCATGTGATTCATGCAACTAAACTAGTTCTTAAGGACAATAACAAAAAAATATCCCAAAGAGGTTTGGATTGGCTCCGAAAAATTTGGATATAGTCAAGAGAAGAAAACTTTCACTTTTTGCACTCAAGATCCCACACGACCACTTTAGTGCTTTGTAATTAATCTAAAAATTTTAGAGAATAAGACCATTAATAGATGAAAACCACTATTCAGCATATGTGCCTAAAGATACTCAAAAGAACCTCTCCTTACCAACTATGATTTATCTAGTGGAAAAACACTTTGACCTTATAGCACATTGAGGGTGTGGCTACCAATGACAATAAATTGTAATAATCGGTTTCCCAAGATAGCTCTTTTTGCATTTAAATCCTTTGAAAATCAATGGTAGCCTTATATTGGACACCAACTAAATAATTTGAATGAGAATCATATAATGGACCAATGATGACCCTATGCCTTACATTTGAGAAAGATATTTGTATACGATTGGTTTAGAACTTATCTATTTTCTTGGTGATAATCAATTGAACCAAATTTCTCACACTCTATCGATAGGGAAGAAGGTGAAATCCCTCTTCTAAAACATTGATAGATCCTTCTACTATTAGAACTCAAATCAATCTCTTTGGAGATAATTTGGATTGATAGACCTTTTCAAATTGTTAATAAAAAACCCTACAAAGCCAAAATTTCTAATAATAATTTCAATAGAACCACTTCTTCTTTAAAAAAGTAATGTGGCATCTCTTTCCTCTCTTTCCTTTCTTTCTTCCTTTTCCCTTTGGTTGTCTCCATTAATTTTCTTATTTGGAATATGGTTGGGACTCTTCTGTATTGTCGTGTTAGTCTTTTGTTATCCATAATATTAAGTTACTTGTTCTTATTGAACCTCTCATTAATTCTTCTAAGATTGCTTTTTATATCCCTTGGTTTTCATAATTTCTTCTTCAATCTTAATAATAAAATTTGGTGCTTTTGGCACAACTCCATCACCATTTCCATCTTTGATGATCTTAACCAATTGGTTAATGTCAAAATCTCCTTAGGTGATTTATCGACTTTTGGCTCTTTTATCTATGCTTCTTGTAATAGAGTGGTAGGAATCTCTATCACTTTTCACTTCCAACCTTAGGTTGGTTGGAGGATACTATCATAGCTAGGAAGAAGGGGAGGATGTTCTAACCTTCATTCCATGGAGGACTTCTCAAATATGATCTAGATTGCAATTTGATCAACATTGGTTTCAGGTCTTTGCAGTCTCTAGACTTTGGCGGCGTCTAGATGGGACCCTCTTTAATTCTCTGGATCAATGGTCCATTATTGAGCATTTGTGAGAACTTTGTCGACCATGCTCCTCTCTTGATTTCCTTCAAAATCTAGTTTCCTCTCCTTTCAGTTCATATGTGGAAACATAGTGACTTCACCAATGCTCTCACATTGGATGGCCCTGTTTTGGGATAATTCATTTGGTAGTCTGGCTTAAGCTCAAAGACTTAAACAAAATCTCAATTGGTGGAATAAACACATTTTCAAAACCTTTTCACAAATCTTAAAGCTATGGAACAGAGGTTTGTTCTCTTGAAGAGGTTGTCTCCATCCAGTAAACTATAGAGTTGAGTTTGAGAATACCACTAATTATCAAACATGGAAGAAACCTATTGGCATCAAAAGCCGAAAGCAAAGTAATCGATGGTGGCCAGAGAAACACAAGGTATTTTCATGCCATTTGTAATAAATGGAGAGCCTTAAACTTGATTAAGAAAATTAAGAACTCTAATGGTGAATGGATAGCGATATGATATTAAGGATTCGTATTTCATTTCCAAACTTTATTAAATTCTAATCCGTTCTTGGAAACTTTATCAAACACCTACCTTATTCTATGATTATGACAATGCGAGATAATCATTTACTCACTATGTGTCCTTCCTAAGAGGAGATTAGTAATACTCTAAGAACATGAACACCGACTCGTTGTCGCCCGACGGCTAATGACCCACTTCTTTCAAGATTGTTGGTCATTTATTAAAACCGACTTAGTTGATGCTATTATTGATTTCTTTGATGGCAATCCTATACCCAAATACTTTTCTAGCACTTCTATTGTCCTTATTTCCAAAACTAACAATCAATCTTGGGGCCATTTTAGACCGAGCCTTTTGCACCTTTTTCAAAACTTATTGCTAAATTAATAAACAATAGACTTAGCTCTTTGCTTCCTAAAATCATCTCCCCTAATCAAACTAGTTTTGTTAAAAATAGATTAATATCGGATAATATTCTTCTTGCACAAGAACTGGTTCATGACATTAATGTCCCTTCTAGAGGAGGCAACATCTTATTCAAATTGGACATCACTAAAGCCTTTGACAATCTCTCATGGGAGTTTCTTTCAAATCGAATTTGTTTGGTTTTTCCGATAGTTTTATCCGATTAAAAAAGGTGTATCACGAATGTCTGGTTTTCTGCTATTTTGAATGGTGAGTCCAGGTTTCTTTCCTTCTAGCCATGGTTTGAGGCAAGGTGACCCACTATCACCTTCTCTTTTATCATCGCTATTGAATACCGTCAGCCTTAACAATCTTTTCGCTAATAATCCCAATATGTCTTTTAAAACTCATGGTGGTTTCCCTATTTCATCTTAGCTTTGTGATGATTTCATTATCTTCTGAACGCTCTTCATCATGTTAAAACCATTAAGAACCTTCTAAATGATTTTGGTAAAGTTAGTGGCCTTTTTCTTAATGAAGGAAAATGTGATTTTATACCTTCATCTAAGATTTCACCTAATAGACTTAACCAAATATCCAGAATTACTAATTTTAAGCAAAATCAACTCCCTCTTAATTACCTTGGGGCTCCGCTCTACAAAGGCCATAAAAGATCACACCTTTTTGATGATCTAATTCAAAAAATTTCAAAAAAACTTTCAGTTTGGGAATTTCATTTACTCTCTTTCGGTGGTAGGCTTACCTTGATCAAGAGCACTCTAAATTCCATGCCTATATATCTTCTCCAAACCATTGTGCCTACCAACTCTACCATCAATAGAATTGAGCGCCTATTAAACAAATTCTTTTGGGAACCAATACCTCCTCTAAAAGAATGCACCGGGTCATCTGGTCCAAAATTGTGGTACTCTTGAAGAGGGAGGTCTGGGTTGTAAATCCATTAAAGAAGTAATCAATGCCTTTTCCTACAAACTTTGGTGGAATTTTAGGAGCAATAATAGTCTTTGGGAAAAATTCATGACTTCCAAATATTGCCAGGGTAAACATCCTCTCATTTGTCCCTTTAAATCGGGTGATTCTCCCGTATGGAGAAGACTATGTTCTGTTAAATGGGATGCAGAATCCTTAATTTTTTGGGGCATAAACTCTGGCAATTCCTTCTTTTGGCAAGACAACTGGAGTGGTTGTGGATCCATTGATGACTTACTCTACACTCACTCCACCTCTACTCTTAGAGTTAATTCATTCTGGCAAAACCACAAGTGGAATACTAGTAAGATTACTAATTCTATTCCTTCTGCTTTCTTACATATGATTACTAATATTCCTATCACTCCTAATAATCATGATCAGATTATCTTTAAGCTATCTCATAATGGGGATATCAACCTTAAAAATGTGTGGCTTCACACTAAAGACACTCGTGATTCTTCTATTGTGTTCTCCAAAATTTGGAATAACAATATCCCCTCTTCTTTTTGTCTAACTTGGCGATCCTAAAAACTTTATTCTGACTCTTTGTTGTGGGGTAAAGGGTTTTACTTTACCCTCTAAATGTCAATGTTGTTCTCATATTGAGAATGTTAACCATGTTTTATTAATGGGGCTATTTCCTCTAAAATTTGGATTTGGTATGATGATCTATTCAACACCGCAATTTTAATTGTTCTTTAATTTATATCAACTTCTTGAGTTTACTTTGATAATGCAATTAAAGGTCATATTAAAATCATAATCGCCATTACTCTTATTTGGTTCATATGGATGGACCAAATGATGCTAAACATCGTGGGATTTATGAATCACATGAGGATTATTGCTAGAACTAAAACAAAATTTGTGAATTGTTTAAAGCCAACTTAATTCATCACAAACATTTTAAAGGTCAATCAGTAGCTAATAAACGGGCCTCAACCTTCCGCACAAACTTACTATCAAATGATAGAATGGTTTTTTGGAAGAAACCTCTTGATCATATTATTAAAATTAATACCATCCTCGCTCTAATAATGGCTCTGGGTGGAGGCATTTTCGTGGACTCTAAGGCATAGCCCTATGTGCTTTTGCTTATCCCCTTATTTCCAAAGACTGTCCTTATACGAGCTTATGGCACCACAAAGCTTTAGAAATTTGTATTCAAAATGGTCTCAATATTTGGATAGAGGTGGACGCTTCTTCTACCGATTGATCTTTTGACTTCTACCAATAGCAACGCTTGTTTGTACCTCCTCAAGCAAACTAGGGTTCTTCTCTCTCAATTAAATTTTACCATCACTCATGTCATGGAAGGTAATGCTTTGATTACCTTGCAACTGGGTAGATTAGACAAGATCATCTTCTTTGATCAATTTACATTACCCAAATACTTGCGGTCTCTGTTAACTTGGACAACTCGGGCTTCCTTACCGAATCTAATTCTCCTCTTTGCCTCTTTTTTTTGGTTTTGCTTTCCTTGTGTTCTTTATGGATACTCCTCATATATCATCATTGCCTTGTGCTCTTTGCCATGACTTGCTGCCTCTACCCCTTCTCCTTTAGTTGGAAGATTTATGTTTTTGGCATTTTCAATATTATGGGGAAGATGTTGAACTATATGCACATTAATCTCTTGAATTGGAACCGTGCCTTGTGTTACTTATCGGTTTATAACTACAATCCCACTTGGGACTTTAATTTCATTGATACAATTATTTCTAAACCTGAAAGAATTAATCATTGCTGGAGGAAGTTATCTACTATGATGGGCTTAGAACTTTATACTAACTCCTTTAACCAGCTTTTTCTCACTGACAATAAGGCTTGGAGCATTGCTACTAACTATGTTGACTCTAGGCATCGGATTAGTGTGCATTATCTTGCGCTTTTATTTTGATTATAGTATCTTTTTGCTTACATTCCTTGGGACTCTTCACCTTAAAGGCCTTATTCATAAAGGTTCCATCACTTATCGAAAGGAATTTGGTTGGTTGTTGGGCTTGGATTTTCTGCCTCACTGTTTGTATAATGTCTAACCTCGACGCTTTCCCGCAAGGGAAGAAATTGTAATACCGTCTCTTTTAATGGTTGTTTTTCAAATCCTTATACTAGAATGGATTAGGTTTAATTGTTTTTTAGGTTTTGGAGGTTTGCTGTCATGGTTGTTTGTTGATTTGTTTGTTGATTTGGTTTTTCATCACTTTGTGCCGCAGATTTTTTTTCGCCGCTCCTCCCGCTTTTCCTTCTTTTGCCATCTTGCCTACTATGCCTTAGCAAGTTCTGGTTTTGGACCTTTATTTTCTTAAAATTGATTGGTAATGATGTCTCTACTTGGAATCATCTTCTTATTTTATATTTTAGTGGCTTACAATGTTGCATTAGTTGCTCATGGGAGTGACTTTGATTGCCCAAATTATTTTTGGTCGGATTGCTCATTTCGGGTGGTCGTGAATCATATTTACTTGTTTATTTTGTAATCTGCATCTAATGGGTTTGTCTTACCTTGGATTGGATATTCGCTTGAGAAGTATTATAACTGATGTACGTGATGTCTTAAGATTTTGGATGTTTGTGGATTTGGTTTATCTGATTAGTTGTCCCCGCTACGTAACCGCTATAGTATCCCTTTTATGCGCTAGTATTGTGTAGATCAGCGCTAATCAAGTTTCTGATCTTAACATATGGTTTGTATACTCAATGATTGTTATTATGGCAAGCTGTGGGGTATTTCTCCAAAGATTGTGGGTCAATTGGGATAGTGTTGCTTACCGTTATGAATGTTCTGTGGTAACTTTTCGATTTGGTCGATTTGTTTCTGGCTTGACATTATCCTTGATCTCTTAATCTGCTACTTTAATCTGCTATAAGTTTTGTGGTAATTTAGGCCGGATTTTGCATTTATTTCACCGGCCGATTTCTTAACTCAATGCATGATAAGCTTGCTTTAGATCATTGAGCACCTATTGGTTGCGCTTTTATTGCGTTATTTTGCTAATTGGGATATCTCATCTCTACATTAATATCTCTTGAGAATGGAATTGTGTTATTTTTTCTATATTACTTTGTTTTCGGTTTTGCTTCCCATGATCGAGGTTTGAGTTTTTCAAGGGATTACCATTGTAGCTGGATTGTGGGTACCGCTTACTCGATGGTTCTTGTCTCTGTCTTGGAGATTTATTTTTCTATTTTTCCTCGTCTCTTCTTTGTTTTGTAACATTTTAGTCTCATGACCAAAGATGTTCGCAATTGTCACCCGATGGTGAGGGTTTTGGTGATTTCTGTTTGCTACCTTGATAACTGTCTATATGCCTTAATTTTTCATTTATCTACTATTGCCATGTCTACTCTGATTGAGGAGTTTTCCGCCAATTTGTCAACTTCCTATCTTGGATGCTGCCATCTTAACTATTGCTGTTATTTGGATTTTAATGTTGAGCCTCACTTTTATTCACTTGTTGATTTCTTTTATGGAGGGTTCCAATGTTGTATTAGCTGTTTAGCTGTTGGGGTTGGCTTTCAGATTGCCCGTGCTATTTATCTCCTATTTTCTCCGACCGCATCACCGCTACTTTTCGACCGGTTGGTTCAATCTTATGAGCGCTTTATTCTAAAGAATGGTATTATGGCCACTTTAGTCTTTGCCTATCTTGGAGGTTTCGCCTTTGTCTCATTCTTTGATTGATTGTCGTGATGGATTATTTGAATGGTGATCCGAATGTCGCTATTGGAGCCGCCGCTAACTATTCTTTCTGCTAACTTGTTGATTGCAGCTTCATTCCTGTTGAGCTATGTATTTCTTTACTATTGCTTTCTCCGTGACATTCACAAGGGATGTCGGTTTCAGACCGAAAGATTCATTTACATATCATGTGATTGGGATGGTGTTAATTATAGGCTCATTGACTTATTTAATAGATTTTAGCTAGTTGTCTCCTCTAATTATCTTATGGAGGGATTATATACAAACTAATTCAACATGGCTATTCAGGAGATTCTGGCTAAGATGGCTCACTCACTTATGTTTATGTATTCTCATGTCAAGATGACTATATTGATGATAATTCTCTTGAATGAGACTCTTTATCCTTCTGCTCTTAGCAATTACCTATATATTTTAGATGATTTTGCTTAGGTTTGCGGTAATAAAGCTCACAAGAATATCAACAATGGTGCTTCCTTCTCACGTGTTTGTTGGCTATGATGGTCGGATGTTCACCCTTTTGGTTCTGAGTAGCTCATGTGATGTAACCCTTCAAGTTTGATGCTCATATTTGCATCGCCCAACATGGTGTGATTGAGCCAGCCTTCTCTATCCCATTTTCTTATTATCATACTCATATTATACTATTTTCTTCTATCTTTTGTCTCAGTACCTTAACCTGCTCTAATCTCTCTCTTATTATAACTTTGCGTGTTTCTCTCTTTTTTATCTTGCAGTTTGCTCCATATTACCAAGCACTCCTACAACCATCGAGCATTGGCTTTATCTTTCTTTTTTAGCTTATTATGTTAATCATCTTGTATCTTTTGATTGCTTTAATGTTTTCTTTTGCTCTTGGATGTACTTAGTTGGGGATTTACTCCTTAGTGATTGTAGCTCTTGAGCGAGTTTCTGAGTTTATCCCCTTTAAGGACCTTGTAACCTTTTTTTTGTGGCAATAAAATACCCCCGTATAATGGGGTTTCCCTAAAAAAAAAAAAGGACAATCAAATCAAATAAGATTATTTAAAGTAAACCAAAGCTTCTTTATTAATTAAGTTTTGGATTTGATTTGATTTAAAGAGGAGAAGAGAAATCATCACTTATTGTTTTAAACCCATTCCCACATTAGTGATTTGATTTAATTTAATGAAATGCAATTAAGTTAATTTTATGGGTTAATTAAGTAGAACCGTTAATTAGATGACATAATTACCCTTATCTATGTCACCTTAAAGTAATTAACAAAATAATTATGAGCCGACATGATATGCACGAAAAATAAATTTACAATGATCCTAGGAAATAAAAGGAGCCTAATGCAATTGGCCCATGACTAATGGTTAATTTGATTAAGGGACTTAATTAATTACTCTTATGGTTTTCCCATACATGTGGACTAACTATAATTTCATTAAACTCCTTTTGGTTATTAAATACCTAAAGATCTACCACATGATTTAATTAATTAAGGTCTTATGTGATTATGATTTCAATTTATTAAGTGATTTAATTATATTGTTAAATCTAATTAATTTCATTTTATAAAAGGGTGAAATGAACTTAGGAAAGGTCCCAACCTTATTTCTTAGTTCACTTACTATTGAACAATGATTAATAAAATTAATTAACCAATTTATTACTATTCATGGGATTAATTAATCATTAATTAACTTAAAAGAGTAGTTAAGGTTTAATTTGTAAATATTCCTAATTAAATGAGAAATAAATCCCAAGAAAATCATGGCAGGTAGAAGTCATCTCATTAAATTAACCCACAAATTTTAGGATTAATTGCTCAAGTAATTAAAGAGTAATTAAGCTAATCAATTTTATAATTAAACTTTAATTACTATTCAAATTTATTTAAGATCATTTTTAATTAATTCTCCTTTGAAATACCTTTAAAATGAGTATTTATTTGCATTTTTCTTATTTCTCTATGGATTTTTATGATTTTTATAAGTTTCAGCCATTAAAATAATTAATGAAGCCTACTAATTAATAATCCGACATGAAAACCATGCACTTTTCACATGGCATCATGAGATTGGCTACTTAAAACTTATCCGACTCAATGCCTACATCTTGCCGACGGAAGTGCTTTCTCATCCACCATCCAATCTAAGATCAGACTACTATGATTAATCTCATAGCATAATAGGATTAAATTAGGTTGACCTAGTGGATCTAATCACAACTGTACATTCTGATCACATGGAATGGATCGTGTGTGATCTAACATGATACGAGTGATGGAGAATGGAGTCTATCCACCATTGCTCACTCGATCCAAGCTTACCCGAGCTTGAATCAACTTTAAAAGGATCCCACACCTTCATGACATCAATCAAAGGGGATCCAATAGTCATGATCACACAAGATGCAAGTTCTTTTCAAAAAACTCCAACACATTTTTGACTAAGGATCAATTTTGGAAGCATACCTCATTGGAGCTCAAGACCAGTAGCTCGAACAATTGATGAAGCTTCATCTAGTGGAGACAAAGCCCTGTTGAGAAGCAATTGGATCAATTCCTCAATATTCACTCTAAAGGCCATAACTGATGATTTGGTGCTTAGCTTTTATTGAAATCCCACCTTCGGTGCTCAGGAAGCTTGGAAGATGATTCGTTCTTGCTCGATGAGGCCTAGGGAAGGTGTGTACTAAGTTAATTTGAGTTTGATGGAGAAATGGGAGAGTTAGGTCAAAAATGGGATTGTCCTATTTCAAGAGGGACGAGAATGGCATTTTTTGATCGAGGAATGAGCTTGGGAGCTTAGGGAATGGCTCAAGTGGCTCATCTTGGGTAGCTAGGGCTTTGAGAAATGATTTTTGTGTATGTGTTTGAGTGGAAATGAGGGGGTGTATACCCCCCTTCATCTTGAGATGGTATCTGGCTTCTGGCCATCCACCATCTCACAGAGTTGGGTTGTAGAGAGGTGAGTTAGCTCCTTGGTTGGTTGAAGGTGTGGAGGTGGGTGCCGAAATCATGGGTGTCCTATGGGTTTCCAATGGGGAGCATGAGGTGATTTCACCTCCCATGGGTCATGACCGACCCAACCACCACTTGGGTCAGGTTGGGCAATGTCCTAGGTGTTTAGGTGGACCATTAGGAGAGCACCAAGTGGCCAAGGAATGGAAATGACCACTTACATGGGTGATTTGTCTCACATGATTCCCTTGACCTAAGAGTAGAATGATCATTTAGAATTGGATTTGATTTGGGCATTTGAAATGAGCTAAAGTGGGTTAGCCCAAATTTCAAGTCAATTGGAGTTGATTTGGTTAGTTTGGCTCAATTTGACTCATTTAGGTCAAATTGGGTTAGGTTCAGACCAACCGGTCAAATTTCATACCAAGGGTTCAAGTTAATATGATCATTTGGGATGTTATGGTTAAATTGGTTTGGTTTAGTTTGGCTAAGATTTTATTTTGGTCGCTTTGAATTCATTTGGGTCAAATGGGTTATGTTGACCAATTTGACCAAATTTGCCAAATTTTTGAGTGTTGGTTTGGGTTTAGACCAATTGAAGATGATTGTAGGCTTTGGTTTCAATAATTTGGATTTGGTTTTGATTTAGGCCAACTTGAACCTTTAGGTCAATTTGGGCTAAGTAAATTAGATTCAATTGGGTCCAATCATGGCTTTGGTCAAGTTCAACAATCAATTTGGAATGAACTTGAGCCATTGGTTATAATCAATTTGGTTTATATATTGATTTGACCTAATTTGGTCTTTTAGGTAAATTTGGGTCAACTTGGGTCAACAGGCCAATTGGGTTTGGTTTGACTCAAAGGTTAAGTCATATTCAAATATTGATTTTGATTTGGTATGAATCATTGATTTCAAAGGATAGCTAGTTTGGGTACATATGGGTAGATGACTTGGTTTGACCCAATTTGTGATAATTGATCAACTGGGGTTATCAACAATCATGATGAGAGATTTTGAGCTTAGTTCAATCCAATTTCAGATTAAAACTTGGCTCAAATAGGCCACTGGGTCAAGTGGACCAATTGGTTTAGTTGGCTTTATTGTGGGTTGAGTTTGATTTAGTTGCATTTATATATGGATTTGGGATTGATATATAAATTCAATTGGCTTGGGTTCAAATGGGTTTTGGTACATTTGAACATTTCAAGTCAAAAGGTTAAGTTGGGTTTGACTTGGTTGATTTTGGTTTGGCTTGATGATTGTAGATTTCATTTATATTTATGAATATGATTGAAGGTATGATTGATTCATGAGAAAATCAATTGAATTTGTGTTTTGGAATGAAGGAATTTGGCTAAGTCCATGGAGTAGGTTCATGAGGCTTATGTTTTAATTTGATTTGCCTTGATTTAGTTTTGATGATTTAAACATAAATTTTATTTAAATTTGTGAGGATGATTGAAAATATGATTGATTTGTTTAAAAATAAATTGTGTTTTGACTTTGGAGTAACATTTGGCTAAATCCATGTGATAGGTCATATATGACTTAGGAAGGGTTTTGATTTAATTTGATTTAGTTTGATTTAGTTTTGATCATTTGAGTGTAGATTTGATTTATATTTAGGAAGATGATTGAAGATAAAATTTATTATGTGAAAATCAATTGATTTTGGATTGATTTTTTTATTAAGATTTGGCTAAGTCCATGGGATAGGTCATATGGCTTAGGAAGGGTTTAAAGTTTGGATTTGATCATGGGCTTCAATCATTTGGTTTTGGAATTTGGTTTTGGATTTGGATTTGAATTTGAAGTTTGAATTGAACTTGAGGTATGGTTTGAGAAGGTGAACATGGATTAGATTTTGGTTATAAGGTAGGTGGATTATCCTAATCCATAACCTAACTTATCTTAACCCTTCTAAGTCTTTGGCTTAGGTTAAGTGTTTACCTAATTTTTTAGAAGTGTCTTATAACTAGAAGTCTTAGTGTCTAGAAGACTCTAAGTCTAAGATGGAAGATTGAATCTACACTCCAAAAGTGAGGACAACAAGCCTTAGGCTTAGTGTTCTTGAGATAGATGATTTGAAGATCGAAGCAAAGTTTCACATTATAGACTCAGATACATCTTTTAATGCATTGCTTGGGAGACCATGGATACATGAGAACAACGTAGTTCCATCCTCTCTACATCAGTGTATAGATCTCAAGCCATTTACAGTTCATGAGGTCAGCATATATGAGGATGCAGTTTACTACCTCCCTCAAAATCAAGAAGTCTATTCTCATGAACTTGGACAAAGTTTAAAAATAAAAAAAAATAAAAAGAAAAAGAAAAAGAAAAAGAAAAGAGAAAATGAAAAAGAAAATAAAAGGGGGCAGAAATAAACTTAAAGGAGGAAGTGGATCATGACATTAGATTCCACCCATTACTCCATTCATAAGGGTAGGGCGACTTGACCGCAGTGAGAGGAAAAGGCTAGTTTAGAGAGGCGTCTAGGGTGGAAAATCTCCTTATTTTCCACCCAATAGAAGATATGTCCCAACTACCAGGAGTACACCTGTTATCCATATAGACTTAGAATCTAGTTCATAAGATGAATCTTATATGGTTAGCATACCAACTAGCTCTTCTCAATAGTAAATTCTCTTGGAGGTGACACTTGAGCCAGATAACGATGAAGACCAGGCTCCAAAGCAAATCATAAGTTTATCCAAGTCTATATGTGAAATAGTTAGGCATCAGTTGGGAACCTTAGCTCTAACCCCACTTTTCCCAAAAAAGGCGAGGGTTTGGTAGTTAAGGAAGCTCTTAAGTCATCCATAGGTGTGAAGACTCAGAGGTTCTTTTGGGAGCATCATCCTCAAGTCAAGAAGTTGATGTAGAACTTGATGATGATTTATATAAAGATTTAATAGAATTACCTTTTGATTGGTACTTGCCTTGTGTTCATAATTTAGCAAAGAAAGGGTTAATCCCACATACTTGGTTAAATCATAAGTTAGACTACTTTCAAAGAATATGGAAGAATAAATGCAAAAGCTCTCAATCAAGACTGGGACTAGGATTCGGTACAGTGGGTCTAGTCGATGATGACCATTACTGCTTAATCATCACCAATCATTTGGAATCTGATAGGTTATTTTATAATCACATTAAATCATGTGAAGAGCTGTTCTTAGAGACTTCAGATGATCTAGATGATTTTGAAGTTAAAGATGCACCATCAGAGTTTGAAGAAGAGATCAAGTCAACCATCGATGAGCTCAAGGAAATCAATTTAGGAACTGAAGAAGATCCACGCCTGACATATAACAATTCTTTGTTGAATGAAATTGAAATCAATGACTTAGTTAGGATATTGATTGAGTTTAAGGACTATTTTGCATTGAGTTATGAAGAGATGCCTGGATTGGCTCCTGACATAGCGGTCCATAAACTAGTAATAGAGCCTACTGCTAACCCTATCAAGCAAGCTCCTAGATGCATGCAATTAAACATAGAGCAATAGGTCATTTTTGAAGTCAAGAAGCTGATTGATACTAGCTTCATTCGAGAAGTAAAATACCCTACCAAGTTAGCCAGTGTCTTCTTAGTTAAGAAAAAGAATGGATAAATTCACATATGTGTCAATTTTAGGGATTTAAATAAGGCATGTCCAGAAGATGAATTTTCGACCAATCTCAGAGCTTATGGTGGAGATTTCCTCATCTTATACAGTCTTCTATTTTATGGATGGCTCATCTGGATATAACCAAGTAAAGATGACCCTGAAGATGAAAGAAACACTACTTTTAGAACCCCGATCAGAATCTATTGCTATAAGGTCATGCCTTTTATCTTAAAATGTGTTTACATTTGGGTCGTAACTTGATTCTTTGATGAACTTTTTCATCATCGAAGTCGAGTGCTATGTCAATGATCTCATGGTGAAAAGTAGAGAAAAGGAAGACCATCTCTTTGACTTGAGAATAGTTTTCAAATAGTTAAGATAATTTAACTTCAAATGAACCCTCTGAAATGTGCATTTGGATTAGTTTAGGGTAACTCCTTGGGTTTATTGTCTGACACAAGGGAATTGAAATCGATCTAGAGAAGATCAAGGTGATATTAGAAATGCCACCCCCTAAAAGTTTAACTCAACTTAGATAATTCCCAAGGAAGTTGGCATATCTAAGACGCTTTATATCTAACCTATCAGGAAGATGTCAGCCATTCTCACCACTTACAAAAAAGGATGCCATGTTCAAGTGGGATGACAAGTGTGAGCATCCCTTTGAAGACATTAAGCATTACGATGACCTTTGCCTTCAAGTATCCCAAAGCAAGATGCTCATACTTTACACTGCTACATTAGATGAATCCCTTGGTGCTTTGTTAGCCCAAGCTAATGATGAAGGGAAGGAAAATGCACCCTGCTACCTTAGTCATCATTTAATTCCTGCTGAGGCTAATTATCCACCCATTGAGAAGCATTGTCTTGCTTTAATCTTTGCATCCCAAAACCTGCATTACATGCTTCTTCATAAGGTGAACTTCATCTCTAGGATCAATCCACTATAATATCTCATGACATGGACATGCTATTTGGACGATTAGCACAACAGTCCATGATCCTCTTGCAGTTTGACATTACCTTCAAACCCCTCTATATGGTGAAAGAATAAGCACTAGCAGATTTCTCAGTGGCACACCCACTTCTTGCTAACTCTTCGCTTAGTAATGATCTCCCCGATGAACAAATCATGAACTTAGAAGAAACTAGCATTCCCCAGTAGAAGATGTACTTTCATGGCGCAGCTTTCTCTCAAAAAGGAGAACCATAATCTACTATTCTAAGAAAGGCAGGTGTATGAATAATTCTCTTAACTCTTGACCGTGATGTGATGAGATTCTCATATCATCTTTCCAATCCTTGCACCAATAATGAAGCCGAATATGAGGCTCTGATTGCTGGTCTGGAATTATCCATTCCTCTTGGGATTCTTAGCTAGTTATCAACCAAATCATTGGGTCCTATAATGCTAAAAAGACCAAGCTCCATCACTATCACATGTACACCATAGAGTTGTTAGCCCAAATCCCAAAGGTTATCATTTCTATGATTCCTCAATAAGAAATGCCTTAGCGTATGCTTTATCCAAGCTTGCGAAGGTGTTGGCATGTCTGGAGGATGAGTCCATTTCAATAAAGGTCCAAAATTGATAAGTCTTATCCATTATTGATATTGAATTCATCAAAAAGTACTCTCTTGAAGGGGAGGTTGCCATTGCTAAGAAGGAGGAGGAGTTAGATTAGAGGCAACCATTCATGGATAACCTAAATAAAGGAAAATTGCCTCAAGTGAAGTCCCAAGCCTATCAGATGAAGTAGAGTGCTTTTCTATGCTCTTGTGGATGGTATCTTGTACAAAAATTCATTCAATCATATATGGTTATGTTGTTTAGACAAGCACATAAGATCATGACTGAAGTACACTCAGGATTATGTGGAGCCAACCAATCTAGTCCAAAGATGAAAGCAAAGATCAAGACTAGGATACTACTAACCATCGATGATCAAAGATTGCATGGATATGGCTAGGCGATGCCACCAATGTCAAATACATGGTGTGGTCCTACACCAACTGCCCAAAATTTTACATCCTACATTAGCCTTATGGCCATTTGAGTGTTGAATATAGTGGGTCTGAGTGATCCTCCTTCTTCCAAGAATCATTGGTTCATCTTAGTTACTACTAACTACTTTTGCAAGTATGTGAAGATGATTTCACTTAGAGAGGTCACAGCTTAGCATGTGCTCCAGTTTTTTAAGATCCATATTATATATAGGTTTGGAATGCCTCGACAAATTATATCTGATAATGGAATTACATTCAAGAGCACCGAGAACAATAGCTTTTCCTGGAGACACTACATAGATTGGAGATATTCTACCATCAACTACCCAAGGGCAAACAACTTAGCAGAAGCCTTCAACAAAACTCTCATCCAAATACTAAAGAAGACACTCAAAAATAATAAGCGATAATGGCATAAGCAGTTAGTTGAAGCCTTATGGGCCTACCACACCACATATAGAACTCCAACCCAGTCTACTCCATTCTCTTTAGTGTATGGGTCTAAAACCATTCTATCATTAGAAGGTCAACTCCCAACACTAAGGATAGTTGTGAGTAGAAAGATCACTGAGCAGCGAGTTATGGTTATAAGAGCTTGAAGGTTTGGAAGAAAGACACCTGTGGGCATGCCAAAACCTTGAGTTTTATAAAGCTAAAATTATTCAAGCTAACAATAAGTTTCTTCATCCTAGAGATTTTAAAGTAGGAGAGCTTATTTTAGTTCTAAGGAGACTGATTGTTGCCCATAGTAAGATGGGAGGGAAGTTTGAACCCACTTGGGAAGGCTTACCATGGAGGATCTTATGAGTTTATTAATCATAAGGGAGAGTGCCTAATGCTTCTAGTCAATGGGCTCTACTTAAATAAATATTATAAATCATGTTTGAAAATAATTATCAATAATGAAATTTCCATTTTGAATTCAATCTCTTCCATGTTGAAAGTATTCTTGTTTATGAATCCGCCATGATGTGTTTAGGGTAGGTGTAAGAAATCATAGCGGGGTCCTATCTTTCATCAACATAGAACAAATACAAACTACACACAAAAATATAAAATAAACACATATCTTTTATCTCGGGCAACTCTGAGTTGAGATAACATCCCCAGCGACACTCACAATAGTTGCTCTAGGTCGAGCTAACGTGCTACCCTACTAATGTGTCACCCTAGTGGTCTTCTTGCTTTGGAGGATGTAAGTCTATTGTGCTTTCCTTTCTTACTTGGCCAATGCATAATATAATATATTAAAACATTTCAAAACATCTTATAACATCTAAAAACATATCACTACATGATCAAATATATGATGCTATATTATAAAATAATATATTATAATAATGATTTAGAGCTAGGTTTTAGGGTATTCAAATCTCTAATAATCAAGGGAAAGCCTCTTGAAGACATTTTCTTTAGCTACCATAACTATGTTAGGATTAGGTCATTCTTTAGATCTACTCCTACTAACATCTCTATTCAAGATTAAGGTTTAGGGTTTAAGGTTAGTTTGGGATTTAGGGTTTAGGGTTTAGGGTTTATGATTTAGGGTTTAGGGTTTAGGGTTTAGGCTTTAGGGTTTTAGTGTTTAGGGTTTAGGGTTTTAGGGTTTAGGGTATAGGGTTTTGGGATTTAGAGTTTAGAGTTTAGGGTTTAGAGTTTAGCGTTTAGAGTTTAGGGTTTTTACGATTTAAGGTTTAGCATTTAGGGTTTAGGGTTTAGGTTTTAGGTTTAGGGTTTAAGTTTTAGTTTAGGGTTTAAGGTTTTTTTTTTAACTGAGAACAAATTTAGATTCAACATTTATTCTTTTTGATTTCATCAACCAAATAGCACCCCAAGATTTCTAAGTCAGAAGCAATGACATAGATCAAAGATAAGTACCCATAGAGCAAAATAAAAACCCTAGATAAGTAGAATTATCTCTACTCTAAAGACATAGTTCCATAAACAGCAGATCAGATCAGCCATTCTTCAGTTTCTCTAGTTCCCATCAGAACCACCCCGGCCTCTCGAGTAGTGGAGTCCACTTTCATATCCCTGATCTCTCCCTCTACCACCACCATGGTTGTAACCTCCATTGCTCCTCTTGCCTTCATAGCCACCACTGCTCCAAACACCACCTCCATATCCACCAGCACCTCTAGATCCCCCACCACCACTATGATAACTGCTGCCTCTACCTTCGCCTCCACCGTTAAATCTAGACTGAGCCTAGTTGACGATGATGTTCTTGCCATCAAGGTTCTGCCCATTCTTAGAATTTAGGGTTAGTTTAGGGTTTAGGGTTTAGGGTTTGGGGTTTTGGGTTTAGGGTTGTAGGTTTAGGGTTTAGGATTTAGGGTTTATGGTTTAGTGTTTAGGCTTTTAATGTTTAGGGTCTAGGGTTTAGGGTATAAGGTTTAGGGTTTTAGGGTTTAGCATTTAGGGTTTAGGGGTTAGGGTTTAGGGTTTAGGGCTTAGGGTTTAGGGTTATAAGTTTAGGGTTTAGGGTTTAGGTTTAGTTTTAGGATTTAAGGTTTAGGGTTTAGAGTCTAGGATTTAGGTTTTAGGGTTTTAATTTAAATTAAGTAAACTAGTAGGTTTAGGTTTATTTAGTTTAATTAATTAATTATTTATATATTTGAGTTTATTTTATTTTTTGTTTTTATTTTGGTTTATTTTTATTTTTATTCAGTTTAGTTTATTTATTTGAGATTTATTTATTTTAGTTTAGGTTTACTTTTTAGTTGAGTTTTATTATTGTTTTATTTTTTAGGTTTAGGTTTTATTTTTTATTTTTTAGGTTTAGTATAGGTTCTTTTTAAATTTTTTTAGGTTTAGGTTTTAGGTTTTTATTTTAGGGTTATTTTTAGGTTTTATTTTTTATTTTAGGTTTAGGTTTATTTTAAGTTTATTTTATTTTATTTAGTTTAGGTTTAGGTTTAGGTTTAGTTTATTCCAAGTTTAAGTTTAGGTTTTATTTATTTTAGTTTAGGTTTAGGTTTATTTTATTTGTTTACTTTATTTTTATTTTAGGTTTAGGTTTTTATTTTTAGTTTAGGGTTTAGGTTTTAATTTTTATTTATTTTTGTTTTATTTTTAGGATTCCTTTAGATTAGGTTTTATTTAATTTTTTTATATTTTATTTTAGGTTTATTTTATTTTATGTTTTATTTTATTTATGTTTTTTTATTCTTAGGTTTATTTTATTTTTTAGTTTAGTTTAGTCTTTTATTTATTTTATTTTAGTTTATTTTTATTTTTATTTATATTTATTTTTAGGTTTAGGTTTAGGTTTTAGTTTATGTTTTTATTTTATTTTATTGTTTATACTATATTTAGATATAGGTTTTTTTTTATTTATTTTATTTTAGATTTTTGGTTTGATTTAATTTAAGTTTTAGGGTTTAGGGTTTAGGTTTAGGGTTTATGGTTTTATGGTTTAGGGTTTAGGGTTTAGGGTAGGGTTTAGGATTTTAGGTTTATTTGGGTTAGGTTTAGTGTTTAGTTTAGGGTTTAGTATTTAAGGTTTAGGGTTTTATAGTTAGGTTTATTTAGGTTTAAGTTTGGGTTAACAAGGTTGAGAGATGATTTAGTGTTTAGGGTTTAAACTTTAGTTTAGTTTTAGGGTTTAGGGATAGTTTAGGAGTTTAGGTTAATTAGTAGTGTTTAAGTTTAGGGTTTAAGTTTAGGGTTTAGAGTTAAAGTGGGTTAGGAGTTTAAGTTTTAAACTTAGGGTTTTAAACTTTAGGGTTTAGTGTTTAGTTTAGAAGTTTAGTGTTTAGTTCATTTGGATTGATGGTTTCATGTTTATTAGGATTTAGGGTTTAGGGTTTAGGGTTGTAGGTTTAGGGTTGTACGATTGTTTAGGTTTTAGGGTTAGTTTTAGGGTTCAGGTTTAGGGTTTTTTTATCTTTAAATTAACTAATTTGGTAGGTTTAGGTTTATTTAGTTTATTTATTCAATTTTTTATTTATTTTATTTTATTTTATTTTATTTTTATTGAGCTTAGTTTATTTATTTTAGTTTAGATTTTTTATTTTAGTTTATTTTTTAGGTTTAGGTTAAATTTTTTATTTTTAGGTTTAGGTTTTAGGTTTAGGTTTTAGGTTTATTTTTAGGTTTTTATTTTAGGTTTATTTTTAGGTTTTTTTAGTTTATGTTTAGGTTTATTTTTAATTAATTTTATTTTATTTAGTTTAAGGTTTAGGTTTAATTTATTTTAAGTTTAAGTTTAGGTTTTGTTTATTTTAGTTTAGGTTTAGGATTATTTTATTTTTTTTTATTTTAGATTTATGATTAGGTTAATTTATGGTTTTGGGTTTAGGGTTTAGGGTTTAGGTTTAGGGTTTAGGGTTGAGGTTTAGGGTTTTCTAGAGTTTAGGATTGTAGGTTTAGGGTTTAGGGTTTAGGTTTGTTGATTTAGGGTTTTGGGTTTTGGGTTAATTTTAGGGTTAGTGTTTATGATTTAGGGTTTAAGTTTAGGGTTAGTTTAGGGTTTAGAAACCCTAAACACCAAGCCATAAAATCCTAAATCCTAAACCCTAAATCCAAAAACCTAAACCCTAAACCCTAAACCCTAAACCCGGAACCCTAGACCCTAAACCCTAAACTAACCTCAACCCTAAAAAGCTAAAAACCTAAACAAAATAAAACCTAAACCAAAATAAAATAAATAAAATAAAATAAAATAAAACTAAAACCTAAACCTAAACCTAAACCTAAACCAAAAATAAAATAAAATAAAAACTAAAAATTAAACTAAAATAGAAAAAAAACCTAAACTAAACAAAATAAAAATAAAAAACATAAATAAAATAAAAACAAAACCTAAAATGAACCTAAAATAAAATAAAATAAAAACTAAATAAAAACCTAACCCTAAAAAATAAAACTAAAAATAAAACATAAAAAAATAAAAAAATAAAACCTAACCCCTTAACTAAATAAAAAACCTAAACCTAAACCTAAAATAAAAATAAAATGAACCTAAACCTAAACTAAAATAAACTAAACCAAAATAAATACAACCAAAACCTGAACCTAAAGTAAACTAAACTTACACCTAAACCTAAACAAAATAAAATAATATAAAATAAAAATATACGAAAACCTCAACTAAAAATAAAACCTAAAAATAAACCTAAAATTAAAACCAAAAACTAAAAAAATAAAATAAAAACCTAAACCTAAACCTAAAAATAAAAAATAAAACCTAAATCTAAAAGATAAAATAAAAATGAAACTAAACTAAAAAATTAACCTAAACCTAGAAAATAAACTAAAATAAAAAACCTAAACTAAAATAAATAAATCTAAATTAAATAAACTAAACTAAATAAAAATAAAAATAAACTAAATAAACCTAAACTTACCAATTTAGTTAATTGAAAAAAAAACCCATAAACACTAAATCCTAAACTCTAAACCCTAAACATACAACCCTTAACCCTAAACACTAAACCCTAACCCTAAAAAGCCTAAACCGTAAACCCTAAATGCTAACCCTAAATCTTAAACACTAAAAGCCTAAACCTTAAACCCTAAACCCCAAACCTTAAACCTTAACCCTAAACCCTAAACCCTAAACCCTAAACCTCAAACCCTAAACCTAAAGTAACTAAATAAATTAATAAAATAAACCTAAACCCTAAAACCTAATAAACCTAAACATAAACCCTAAGAATGGGTAGAACCTTGACGACAAGAACATCACCGTCAACCAAGAATAGTCTAGATCTGGCGGTGGAGACGAGGTGGATGTGGTGGTTATCACAGTGGTGGTGGGGGATTTGGAGGTGCTGGTGGGTACGGAGGTGGTGGTCAAAGTAGTGGTAGTTATAGAGGTGGGAGGAACAACGGAGGTTATAGCCGTGGTGTTAGCGGACGGAGAGATCGGGGATATGATGGTGGATCCCACTACTCGAGAGGCTGGGGTGGTTCTGATGGGAACTAGAGAAATTGAAGACCAACCGATCCAATCTACTGCTTATGGAATTGTGTCTTTATAGTAGAGACGTTTCTAGTTATCCTGGGTTTTTGATTTGCTCTATGCGTGCTCTTTTTTTATCTATGTCATTGCTTATCTCTTCAAAAACTTGGTGTATTACTTGGTTGATGAAATAGAAAAGAAGAAATGTTGACTCTGAATTTATTCTCTGTTAAAAAAAAACCATAAACCCTAAACTACTAAAACCTAAAACCTAAACCTAAAACTCAAAAACTAAACTAAAAACCTAAACAAAACCTAAATAAACCCAAAACTCAAACTAAAATCTTAAAACTAATAAAAAATAAACCCTAAACTTAAACTAAGTCGAAACACTAAACCTAAACCTTAAACTTAAACTTAAACTCTAAACTCTAAATCCTAAACATAAAACCTAAACCTAAAACCCTAAACCCTAAAAACCTAAACCCTAAAACCTAAACCCTAAACCTAAACCCTAAACTAAACCTAAACCCTAAACCTAAACAACATTCCTTCCTCTCTGTTTCCTCTCTCTGAGATTTGTGTTCTGCATTTTTTGGTTTGTGATTTGGTCACTCCCGATCATGATCATATTTTGTTGTTTGTTTGTTTTCCTCTCGGTTGCTTATGTGATTCTCACCGATCGCTCAATGGTGGAGGCTTCTCCATGCAAATCAACTCATCACTCCTGGATGTGCCAGCTTTAACCTCTCACCCTAAAGGTATTCTGGATCCGATTGCACCATTAATGCCTATCAAGTCCTTTAAGGATGCTCTTCTGTAAGATCCCTTGCTCTAATGCCTCTTTAATTTCAACCTCATTTCATGGATTGCCTGTCATGTGTTCACCAGATGTGGAGAAATTAGCTAAGCCTTTTGAGTTCTCTTTTGGTTGGTAAATTCTTTTATGCCCTACTCTAGATAATATCCGATCTTTCTTCCATAGCTTAAAGCTTTGGAGTCTTCACTATTGGGTGAATCTTCACATATCTTCATTCAATTATCAAATGATTTAGATTATTCTCGTCTTTGCTCGTCGCTCTATTTTGTGTATAATTGTCAAATGCTCTTGAAATGGTCACCCCTTTTGATGTCAAAGAGAATCCCCTATTGTTCCTTTATGGTTTGCTTTTCCCAACATGAGAATTCACTATGTTACTCACCAAGTTCTATTTGCGGTTGGGGCTTTATTTGGTAGACCCCTTCAAATTGATCAAGCCACCGCCAGATCTCACCATCTGTTGCACGTATCTTGGTTGAGATTGACATTACCAAAAAATACCCCAAAGAAGTTTGGATTGGTTCGAAAAAATTTGGATATAAGTAAAGAAGAATTTGAAAATTTCCTCCTTTTGCACTCTCAGTAAGATCCATGGTCATGATCATTCAATGCTTTGTGTTACACCCTAACCTTAAAAAAGAATATACACAGATACTAATACCTCTCTTGGAATTGGGAAAACTTTATGTGCCTAAAACTACTCATAATGGAATTCATCCTCCTACACCTACCCCTTTATTACCTACTGATTTGTCTAATGAAAAACATTCTGAGCTTGGTATAAATACTACTATTGAGGTGTGTGCAGAAACTAATGATAACTTACCAAGCACTACTCCTACTTGTAATAATTTGGCTTCTCATGACAATCCTTTGCTTCATTTGAATCTTAATGACAATTTGAATGGGAATCTTATATTGGATCAAAATAATGTTGATCCTTTGGTGTCGACCAAAATCAATATGCATCATGGCAATGAAAAAATGATATTTGTACTATTAATGGTGCAAGAACCTCCCCTTCTATTTCTCTACAGAGTGATACTCAGGCAATCCAAATTTCTCATTCTAACTCTGATATTGAAGAAGGAGAAATCACCACTACTAAAACATTGAATGATACTACTCTTATTCTGGATACCAAAAACCAATCCCTTTCTGATGGAGATACTTTGGATACTGATAGACCCTTCCAAACTATTATTAAAAAAAAATCTTATAAAGCCAAAATGACTAATAATAACTTCACTAGAACCACACGTTCTTCTCTAACACCTCACAAATAATTATGTCCTCCTCTCTTCCTTTTTCTGTTTCATTTTTTTTCCTTACCTTTTCCTTTTTGGTTTTTTTTATTATGATTAATTTTCTTATTTGGAATATCCGGGTTATGGAACTCTCCATGTCTACAACCATGTTAAGAGCCTCTATCGCACTCATAACATCAAATTCCTTATTATTATTGAGCCTTTCATTAACTCTTCCAAGATTGCCCATGTTGCTAGATCGCTTGGATTTCAAAATTTCTTCTTCAATCTTAATAATAAAATTTGGTGTTTTGGAATAATTCCATCACCATTTCCATCATTGATGATCTTGATCAATTGGTTAATGTCAAAATCTCATTAGGTGAGTTTTCGCTTTTGGTTCCTTTATCTATGCTTCTTGTAATAGAGCCTAGGAACATCCTTTGGAATCACTTAAGAACCTTCGCCTCGCTAACCTTCCCTGGTTGGGGTGATTTCAACACTATCATTGCTTCTAAAGGAGGGGAGGATGTTCTCCTAACCTCCATTCCATGGAAGACTTCTCTAATATGATCCTGATTGCACTGATTGACATTGGTTTCGTGGTCCGATTACACGTATAACTCTAGACTTTGGCAAGTCTTGATAGACCCTCTTAATTCTCTTTGGATCAATCAATGGCCTCTACTTCTATGAGCATTTGAGCGTAACTTTGTCCGATCATGCTCCTCTTTGATCTCTATCAAAACTCCCCTTAACCCTTCTACTCCTCACCTTTAGATTCCAAAATATGTGGACCCAACATGGTGATTTCACTAATGTTATTTTCACTAATGGATGGCTCCTCACCCTAATTCGTTAAAAGGCATGATTCGCTTTGGCTTAAGCTCAAAAGACTTAAACAAAACCTCAATTGGTGGAACAAGCATATTTTAAAAATCTTTTACCAATCTTAAAGCTATGGAACAAGTGGTTTGTTCTCTTGAAGAGGCTATCTTAACCGATCCCAAGCTTGATGAGTTGAGCATTGCCAAAGATAACTTGATTAATTACCAAAATATGGAGGAAACCTATTCAAAAGCTAGCAAACATATTGCGATGGTGAACAAAACACTAGGTATTTCCATGCTATTTGCAAAAAAGCTTTAAACTCGATTAAGAAAATTAAGAACTCTAATGATGGTCGGATAACGATAATAATGAAATTAAGGAATCTATCATACATCACTTTCAAAATTTATTAAATTCTAATCCTTCGTTAGAAACCCCCTCCAACAACCATCTAATCCCTTCTATGATTAACAATGAGGATAACCATTTGCTCACTATGCGCCCCTCAGATTAGTAGTACTCAAAAAGCATGAACACTGATTCTATTGTCGCCCCGATGGTATAACTCATTTCTTTCAGATTGGCCTTTTATTAAATCGATCTTGTTGATGCGTTATTGATTTCTTTGATGGCGCTCTATTCCCAAATATTTTCAAGTACTTCTATTGTCCTTATTCCCAAAACCAACAATCTTGAATTTGACTAGACCTATTAGTCTTTGCACCTTTTTCCAAAACTCATTGCTAAATTAATTAATAATAGATTAGCCGCTTCCTAAAATCATCTCCCTAACCAAACCGCTTCATTAAAAATAGAGCCATATCGATAATATTCTTCTCGCCAAGAGTTGGTTCATGACATTGATGTTTCTTCCAGAGGAGGTAATATTCTCTTCAAACTGGACATCTCTAAAGCCTTTGACAACCTCTCGTGGGATTTCCTCTTTCAAATCTTACATTTGTTTGGTTTCTCTGATAATTTTATCTGGCTTATAAAAAGTTGTATCACTAATGTCTGGTTTTCTATTATCATGAATGGTGAGTCCCTTGGTTTCTTTACTTCGAGCCATGGTTTGCAAACCCTCTTTCTCCTTCTCTTTTATCATCATTGAATATCTTTCGAGGAGCCTCAATGATCTTTTCATTAAAATCCTAACATGTTTTAAAACTCATGGTGGTTTCCTGCTTTCTCATCTTAGCTTTGTTGATTTTATAATCTTCACAATGCCTCTCCTTCAACATGTTAAAACTATTAAGAATCTCTTAAATGATTTTGGCAAAGTTAGTGGTCTCTCTTAATGAAAGAAAATGTTGTTTTATTCCCTAAGATTCCTACCAATAGACTAAATCAAATCTCCGAATTACTAATTTTAAGCAAAATCAACTTCCCATTACTTATCTCGGGCTCGCTTTTAAAGGCCAAAAGATCTCATCTTTTGATGACCTTATTCAAAATTTCTAATAAAATTTGGTTTGGGAATTTCATTTACTCTCTTTGGTGGTAGCTTACCTTGATTAAGAGCACTCTTAATTCCATGCCTTTATATCTCATCCAAACCATTGTGCCAACCATTTCTATCATCAATGATAAAGCCTCCTAAACAAATTTTTTCTCCCAATTCTTCTAAAAAATGCACTGGACCTCTTGGTTTAAAAGTTGTGGCACTTTGATGAAGGTGGTCTTGGTTGTAAATCCATAAAAGAAGCTATCAATGCCTTTTCCTATAAACTCGGTGGAATTTTAGAGTAATCATAGTCTTTGGGCTAATTTCATGACTAAATATTGCCGTGGTAAGCACCCCTCATTTGTCCCTTTAAACCGGGTGATTCTATGTGGAAAAGACTTTGTTCTCACAAATGGGATGCAAAATCCTTAATTTTTGGGGCATTAACTCGCTTCTTTCTTTTGGCAAGATAACTGAGTGGATGTGGATCCATTGATGACTTACTCTCCACCCATTCCACGCTCTATTAGTAAACTCTTTCTGCATAACAAGTGGAATAATAGCTTGTTGATTTTATCCCTTTACTTTCTTGAATATGGTTACTAATATTCCTATCACTCCAACAATCAAGACCGATTCTCTTTAAGCTCTCACATAATGGTGATTTCAACCTCAAAAATGTGTGGCTCCACATTAAAGATACTCATGATTCCTCCTATGTGTTCTCCAAACTTTGGAATAACAATATCCCTACTTCTTCTATTCTTACTTGGCATTCTAAAAATTTTATCCTTGATTCCTTGTGGGGTAAAGGGTTCCATTTACCCTCTAAAATGTCAATGTTGTTTCCATATTGAGAATGTTAATCATGTTTTGTTAATGGGGCCATTGCTTCTAAACTTTGGATTTGGTATGATGATCTTTTAACACGGCCAACTTCTTGAAGTCTATTTTGATAATACTATTAAAGGTCACATTTAAAGTCATCATATCATTTTATCCGTTCATATGGATGGACCGTAAATGATGCAAAACATCGTGGATCCCTATGAACCATGTGAGGATTATTGCTAGAACTAAAAAAAAATTTGTGACTTGTTTAAAGCCAATCTCATTTTACGCATAATTCAAAGGTGTAAATTTGTGGCCAATAAACTCTTTAACTCATGACCAACCTTATTGTCAAATGACAAGATTGTATTGAAAACCTTTGACCATATTATTAAAATTAATACGATGGCTCTGCTCATAATGGCTCCAGGTGGCATTTTCGTGAACTCTAAGGTATAGTACTATGTGCTTTTGCTTATCCCCTTATTTTTCATCGCCCCATTTTTCGAGCTTATGGCGTCTACAAAGCTCTTGAGATTTTCCTCCAAAATGGATGGCTCAATATTTAGATTGAGGTGGATGCGCTTCTGCTAATTGATCTTTTGACTTCCACTAAGATGAGCAGCACTGAATTATACTACCTACTCAAGCAAACTAGAGCTCTTCTTTCCCATTTGAATTTTAACATCACTCATGTTTGGCGTGAAGGAAATGCTTGGTCGACCTTGCCAATCTAGATCCGATGGTATCATCTTCTTGATCAAATCATCTTACCCAAACACTTGCATGGTTAACTTGGATAATTTTGGGTTTCCTTATCTCAAAACTTAATCTAACCTTTTGATGTATACCATTCATCTTTATCTATGCCTCCTTATTTTATGGCTTTCTGCTCCTTTTGTCTTTTGTGGATGCTTCACATGGATATTACTTGCTTGATCTATGTCATGATTTGGTGTTTTAAAAGCTTCTCCTTTATTTGGAAGCTCGCTTTTGGCATTTACATAGATAAAGTTATTGAGCTATGTGTTAGTCGCTATTGGTTTTATATAACCAATCCCTATTTGGGATTTTAATATCAATGCTGCCTTCATTCCTAATCCTAGGGGTTTAATCATTGCTGGATGGAGATATTTATTTTGATGGGTTTAGCTACTGCCATTAATTTCTGCAACCGAGTGTTTCTCAAAGATAATACTGCTTGGAGCATCTTAGTTACCTATGTTGTTTCTATGCATTGTATTAGTACTCATATGGTTGCAATATTTATTTTGATGATTGTTAGGTTGGATTTTACCGAAATGACTGGCTAGTTTTTGACATGCTGCTTGTCTCCCCTATTAGATCTTGGGCTGCGATATTCTCTTTGACTTTGAGCTGACATTTTCCTTTTATTTCTGGGAGTTATCTTTTATTTTATTTTTCTGCATGAAGAGGTTTTTTGGCCTTTTTGCTGATATTTATCTTCTTGGCTATTGTCTATACTAGAATCTGGACCCCATTCAGCATGCTCTCTTTGGAAACCATTTTCTGATTCAGCAGGGTTCCTTTGGTGGGATCTTGTTGTGGGGGTTTTCTTCTTTTCTTCCACCTGTCATGGTTGTTTTTGTTTTTCGTCACCGACCTCATTACCCTTCCGCGACTTATTATTGAACTTTGATATTACTTCTTATTTATCTTTTAATTTTTTTTTTTTTACTTTGCTTAGGTGGAATCTCTGGCATTCTGTTGTTTCTTTCTGCACTGTTTAATTTTTGACCTGGATGGAGTTTCTTCAGATTATTTCTGGCTATTTTATTCAACAGATCCTTTTGTGATGTTTTGAGATTTCAATCTCTTTTACTACTCTTGTCAAGATAATTTGTTTTTTGTCGGTGTCTTCTCTTGCTCCCTGCAAGAATGGGTTTTCATGTTGGCTTCTCTTTGGTTTTACTGTTCCACACCGCTAGATGTATTTTCTCGATCTGAAAGGTCTTGTTATTCCTTTCAATGCTAGTCATTGGTTTTGGGACCTATTTCCAAATTGTTGTCTTTATGATTTATGGTTTTTTTTTGATTGATTTTCCAACTATTTGTGTTATCAGGCTATTTTGATCACATGTTTGTTATCATGGTTCTATTTGCCATAGTCGAATTCTTCTCTTTTATTATGGGATCCATTTTATACACCGCCTACTCTATTAGGCTTTCAATGGTCAACTTGTTGATACTCCTTTCTTAGTTATTGGTGATATGGACCCTTGAGGCTATCACAATCTTGCTATTTCCGGATTTGTTTCCATGCTCTGTTTGGAGTTACTTAATGGTTTTTTCATTCCTCTTGAGGTTGTGGGTACTACTATTTACTCGTGGGAATTACTTGAACTCATTCATTCTCTATTTTATATCTTTTATCTTAAAGATTGCTTTTCTTAATAGTAAAAACTAATAATGTCTTCTTTGTTGGTTTTTGGAATTTTGAGTACCTTGCCTAGCAAGTTTTCTTTGTTTTTCTTTCTGTCTTTGCTGCTAACATCTGGGATGCTATTGGTCTTCCTTGTTGTTGTTTTCCCTCTATATGCTATGATGGGAACAAGCAAATCTTGAAGATCATTCTTCTATTCTGCTTGAACTTAATCAATGGTTTATCTTATAAGCATAATTCGGTTATTGGCCAACCTCTTATTATCACATTATCCTTGGCGAATTGATTAATGTGACTACTAAGCACCTAACTGCTTACAGAATGTCTTACTGGATTGGCTTGTGGGAGTCGTCATTACCTATCCCTCCTATCTGCTACTTTCTGCTCATTCCTTATTTTTTGTAATTGCAGTTTTGACTTTTCTGCCTTTTAATTACTTTTTTGTCCAAGGTACGTTGAGCATCAAATGGTTGCAACCTTCCTTATTGTATTACTTGTTTGTTGTGAAATCCCATGTCTACTTTAATATCTCTTTGCAGGAACAGAATTGTATTGTTTAGCAGTGCTCTTAGTTTTCTTTTGTCTTATTTGTCGCTAATATCCTGTCAATTGATCTTTCTGTTGTTATTTCCCTCTCTTGATGAGAACATGCATCATGAGTACTCTTCCTTTTACCTTCTTAATCACTATTTTATCTTTTATTGATAGTTGGATTATTGCTCACCCAAATTTGGTTTTTTATCCATTGCTTTTGGTAGAACTGATTAGCTCGCTACTAAGCAACCTCGTTATCGAACTTTTGCTCGATTATCTCTTACTAGAATGTTTTGTGGTGGGAGCTGCTCTCTACCTTATTTTCTATATCTATTTTTTTTCCAGCCCATCCGACTTCAATGTGGTCATTGGCTGGGGTTTGTCGACTTTCTTCGGTTTCTTGCAGCCTTTAATTCAACTAGCAATGTGGTGTTGACTATTTATTGTTTGTCATATTTTTACCAAAGATGAAAACTATTTTATTTTGCCTCTTATCTTTTGCCTTTTATTAGACTAATGCTGACTGTTAAGATGATCTTAACTAATTCATATTCAAACCATATCATGCTCTATCCGAATGGGTAGACTTATGTGAGCTTCTAATTCAATATGATGAACTTCTATATTGGTGTCGTATTCATTGACATGGTGTCTTATATCGGTCTTATTTCCGTGGATGGGAACCTTTCTCATTCTCGCTTTTGTGACTCTCTATCTATATTTTGATTATATTTGCAAGTACTAATGATATCAAGACTTTAACAAATGGATGCACAGGTTTGTTGGCTATTTGTGATGATTTCACTCTTTGGTTTGGTAGTAGGTGATGTAACCCTTCTAAGTCTGATGCTCATATTTGCCTTTGCATTTGGACTGAGAGCCTTCTATCACAACTCTTTATTATCATTATTATGCTTTTGTTATCATTTTGTCTCAGACTTTTAATTTAACTTCTTTTGTTTACATTCTTGCAGGTGTTTCTTTGTCCTCTTGTAGGTTTCTGAGTATCATGCATTCTCCCATCTGTAGAGCATTGGCCCTAATCTTCCATTAGCTTATTATGTTAATCAATTTGTATCTTTGATTGTTTTATTATTTTTCTTTGCTTTGGCTGTACTTAGATATTTACTCCTAGTCGATAGCTCTTTGAATAGTTCGAGTTTATCCCTTTAAAGACCTTGTAACCTTTTTGTGGCAATAAAATTCTACATGGGTTCCCAAAAAAAATAAATAAAAAATAAAAATAAAACCCTAAACCCTAAACCCTAAATATTAAAACCTAAAAAACTAAATTAAACTAAATAAAACCTAAAAATAAAATAAATAAAAAAAACCTAAACCTAAAATAAAATAAAATAAAATCCCACACTAAAACCTAAACCTAAAATAAAATAAAATAAAATTAAACTAAAATAAAATAAACAAAACCAAAACTAAACTAAAATAAAGTTAAAATAAACCTAAATATAATAAAACCTAAATGTAAAATAAAATAAAATAAACCTAAAATAAAATAAAATAAATACTAAATAAAATCCTAAACCTAAATAATAAACCTAAACATAAAACATAAAATTAAATAAAATAATAAAAAAGCAAAACCTAAACTAAAAACCTAAACTAAAATAAAAAATAAAATAAACCTAAACCAAACTAAAATAAATAATATCTAAACTAAATAAAACAAAATAATCTAAAATAAACCAAAACATAAACTAAAAAATAACCAAAATTAAACCTAAAATAAAAAACTTAAACTTAAACCTAAAAAAAATAAAATAAAAAACTTAAACCTAAACCTAAAAATAAAAAATAAAACTAAACCTAAAAAAAATTAAATAAAAATAAACTGCTAAAAAATATAAACCTAAACTTAAAACTAAAATAAACTAAACTAAAACCTAAACTAAAATAAATAAACATAAAATAAATAATTAAGCTAAATAATAAAAATAAACCTAAATAAATAAAATAAAATAAACTAAATAAACCTAAACCTTCTAATTTACTTAATTTTTTTAAAAAAACCCTAAACCCTAAACCCTAAAAAGCCCTAAACCTTAAACCCTAAACCTTAAACTACCCTTAAACCTTAAACTAATGCTAAACCCTAAACCCAAAATCTTAAACTGTAAAAAGCTAAAAACCTAAACCTAAACTAAATAAAACCAAACAAAAATAAATGAAAAAATTTAAACCAAAATAAAATAAATAAAATAAAATAAAAAAACATGTGTAAAACCTAAACTAAAACCTAAACCTAAAAAAGTGAATAAAATAAAAATAAAAATTAAACTAAAATAAAAAATAAAACTTAAACTAAACTAAAAATAAAAAAACTTAAATAAAATAAAAAACTAAACCTAAAAAAAATAAAATAAAATAAAAAATTAAATAAAACTATAAAAAAAACTAAATAAACCTAAACCTAGTTTACATAATTTAAAAAAAAAAAATCAAAATTAAAAAAAAAACCCTAAAAACCTAAATCAAAAACTAATAAAACACTAAACCCTAAACCCTAAACCTACAAACCCTAATTGCTAAACCCTAAAATAAACCTAAACCCCAAAACCCAAACCTAAACCCAAACCTAACCTAAACCCTAAATCCTAAAACATAAACCTAAACTATAACCCTAAACCCTAAACCTAAATACCTAAAAACCTAAACTAAATAAAACCTAAAATAAATAAATGAAAACCTAAAGCTAAATAATAATAAAATAAAATAAAATAAAAAGAAAAATAAAAACCTAAATAAAATACATAAAACCTAAACTAAACTAAAAAAAAATAAACATAAAAATAAAAAACCTAAATAAAATAAAAACTGAATGTAAGATAAAAATAGAATAAACTTAAAATAAAATAAAATAAAAACTTAATATAAACCTAAACCTACAAAATAAACCATAAATAAAACCTAAAAAAATAAAACTAAATCTTAAAAATAAATCAAAAAATAAAATTGAAAAATAAATAAATAAATAACCTAAACCATAAACTAAAAAAATAATTAAACCTAAAATAAAGAAAATAAAATGCACCTAAACCTAAACTAAAATAAAGGAAACTAAAATAAATAAAACCAAAACTTAAACCTAAAATAAACTAAACCTAAACCCTAAACTAAATTAAAGAATATAAATTAAAAATAAACATATACCTAAAAACTAAACTAAAATAAACAACCTAAAATAAAATAAATAAACAAAACAAAATAAATAAAATAATATAAATAAATAAAAATAAAAATATAATAAACTAAAGTAAATAAAAAATAAACTAAATAAATAATAAACCTAAAATAAACTTAATTAAAAAAAACCTAACCCTAAACTAAATAATTCCTAAACCATAAATAAACTAAATAACTAAATAAATAAAACTTAAACCCTAAACCCTAAATAAAACAATAAAATAATAAAAAAATATTAAAAAACCATAAACTATAAAAAAAACCCTAAACTCTAAACCTTAAACCCTAAACACTAAATGCTAAAACCCTAAACCATAAACTCTAAACCCTAAACCCTAAACCCTAAACCCTAAAACCTAAACCCTAAACCCTAAACTCTAAACCTTAAACCCTAAACCCCATACCCTATACCCCAAACCCTAAATCCTAAACTAACCCTAAACCCCAAATCCTAAACTAACAATAAACCCTAAACCTAAACCCTAAACCCTAAAAAATTAAACCTAAAACCTAAAATAAAGTTAATAAAAAATCTTAAACAAAATAAAAAAAATAAAAAAAATAAAACATAAACTAAACCTAAACCTAAATAAACCTAAAAGAAAAATAAAATTTAAAATAAAATTTAAATAAAATAAAATAAATAAAAAACCTAAACTAAAATAAAAAAATAGAAAACCTAAATAAAATAAAACTAAACCTAAAATAAAAAATAATAAACTTAAAATAAAATAAAACTAAAGAAAACCTAAATAAAATAAAAAATAAAAATAAAATAAATCTAAATATAAATAAAGAAAATAAACTAAAATAAATAAAAATAAACTAAATAAACCTAAACCTTACTTAATTTAAAAATAAAATATAATAAAGAAAATTAAAAAACCAACCATAACCCTAAACCCTAACCCTAAATAACCTAAACCCTAAACCCTAAAAAACCTAAACCCTAAATCCTAAACCCTAAACCATAAAATCTTAAACCCTAAACCCTAAACCCTAAACCCTAAACCCTAAATCATAAACCCTAAAACCTACAACCCTAAACCCTTAACCTAAACCCTAAACCCTAAAAAACCTAAACCTAAACAAAATAAAACCAAAACTAAAAAATAAATAAAAAAAAACCTAAACCTAAATAAAAAATATAAAATAAAATAAAATCTAAACTAAAACCTAAACCTAAACTATAAACCTAAGAACCTAAAAATAAAATATATAAAAAAATTAAAATAAAAAAATTAAAATAAATAAAACTAAACTAAACTAAAAAAATAAATAAATAATCCAAAATAAAACCTATATAAAATAAAACTAAATGTAAAATAAAAAATAAAATAAACCTAAAATAAAATAGTAAAACTAAATAAAACCTAACCTCAAAATAAACTAAAATTAACCTAAAGTTAAAAAAAAATAAAACTAAACCATAAACTAACAAATAAACTAAACCTAAAATAAATAAAATAAAATAAATCAAACCAAACTAAAATAAACTAAACTAAAATTAATAAAACATAAACCTAAACCTAAAATAAACTAAATCTAAACTAAATAAAATAAAATAAATTAAAAATAAACATAAACCTAAACTTAAAAATAAAACCTAAAAATAAACCAAAAAATAAAAACCTAAAACTTAAAACTAAAAATAAAAAAATAAAACCTAAACTTGAAGAATAAAATAAAAATAAAACTAAACAAAAAAATAAACATAATCCTAAACCTAAACCTAAAAATTAAACTAAAATAAAAACCTAAATAAAAATAAATAAACCTAAAATAAATAAACTAAACTAAATAAAAATTAAAAATAAACCTAAATAAAGATAAAAAATTAAATAAACTAAAATAAATTAAAAAAAACTAAATAAACCTAAACCCTAAACATTAAAACTAACCCAAAACCTTAAACCCAAGACATACAACCCTAAACCTTAAATAAATAAAATAAAATAAAAACCCTAACCTTGAACCCTAAACCCTAAAACTTACCATGAACCATAAACCCTAAATACTAAACCTACAACCTTAAACCCTAAACCCAAAACCCAAAACCCAAACCCTAAACCCTAAACCTAAAACCCTAAACCCTAAACCCTAACCCTAAACCCTAAAGTCTAAACCTTAAACCCTAGACTAACCCTAAACCCAAAAAGTTAAATCCTAAGCCTAAACTAAATAAAGCTAAAATAAAATAAATTAAAAAAACCAAATAAAATAAAAGAAATAACATAAAAATATAAACTAAAAGCTAAACCTAAACCTAAACCTAAAAAGAAAATAAAATAAAAAATAAAAACTAAACTAAAATAAATAAACAAAAAACCTAAACTAAAATAGAAAAAAAAACTTAAATAAAATAAATGAACCTAAAATAAAAATAAAATAAACATAAAATAAAATAAAATAAAAAATAAATAAAAACCTAAATAAAAATAAGTCTAGTTAAAAAATAAAATAAAATAAATAAAAATAACTAAAATAAACATAAACCTACTATTTTACCATTAAAAAAAAATAAAATAAAAAAAACTTAATCCTAAACCCTAAACCCTAAACCCTCTAAACTAAAATCTAAACCTAATTAAAATTCTAATTTAATTTTAACAAACCTACCCCTAATCTTCCTTAATAAATCTCAACTTTAAATTTAAATCCTGACCCTGACCTTTAACCCTTAATTTAATCTAAATTCTAAATACCTTAAACTTTAAATTTAAACCTAAACTAAATTTAATTTTAATTTAACTAAATTTTAATTCTAAATTTTAAATTTAAACCTTAATCTTTAAACGAACCTAATCCTTTAATCTTAATCTTTAATCTTATTCCTGAATTAAATCTCTAATCTTATTAAATAAATCTAATTAACTCCAAAATCTTTAACCTTTAAATCCAAATTTTAAACTTAATCCTAATGACCTTAATTTAATCTAATCAATAATTCCCTTAAACCTAATTAAACTTTAACTATAATTTTAATTTAACTTAAACTCTAATCCCTAAATTAATTTAAACTTAATTTAAATCTAAATTTTAATTCCTTAATTTAAAATTAAATCTAAATTGAAACTTAATTTTAATAAATATAATTTAAACTTAAACCTAAACCATTTAAACCCTAAAACTCTAATTTAAACCTTTAAATCCTAAATCTCTAAACTTGACTTAAACTTTAATTTTAAATCCCTTTACTTATAATTAACTAATAATGAATTTTTAATCTAACCTAAATTGACCTTTAAATAACCTTAACTTACCTTAATTTAACTCTAAATCCCTACCTAATATAATGAACTTTAATCTTTAACTAAACTTAACCCACCCATCTTAACCTAATTTAACCCTTTAACTCAACCTAAATCAATTAACCCTAATGATAACCCTAACCTAATTAACCCTAACCCTAACCTAACCCTACCCTTTCTTGATATTTTCTAGTACTATATTATTCATACCTAAGAAAGATAATCTAGACTATTGGAGTGATTTTAAACCTATTAACCTTTACACCTTCTTCAATAAGTTGATTTCCAAAATTTCTTACCAACAAACTTAGTCCTTTACTTAATAGAATTATCTCTCTCAACCAAATTGGTTTTGTTAGAGGTAGATCCATTTCTGATAATATTTTACTTGCCCAAGATTTAATTCATGATCTTAATGCTAAGACTAGAGGTGGAAACATTCTTTTCAAATTAGGTATTACCAAAAGCTTTGATAACATCTGTTGGGATTTCTTTTTTCATATTCTAAATTTATTTGGGTTTTCTGATAAATTTATTTTTCTTATTAAAAATTATATTAATAATGCTTGGTTTTGATTTTGCTTAATGGGGGAAGCCTTGAGTTTCTTTCCCTCTTCCCATGGCTTACATTAAGGGGATCTTTTATCTCCTTCTTTATTTATTATTATTGTTGAGTACTTATCTAGGAGAATCACTGATTTATGTTTAAACAATCTTAGTATTTACTACAGAAACTATTGGTGGTCTTCCTCTTTCCCATTTAGGTTTTGCAGAAGATTTCATTATTTTCTGCAATACTTTTATTCATCACATCAAGCATCTTCAGTCTTTTTTAAATAAATTTGGTAGAGAAAGTGGCCATTCTATCAATCATACAAAAATATATTATAGCACTTCCTATAGTATCTTCAATAATAAAATCAATCAAATCCTGCATATCACTAATTTTAAACCTCAACACTTACCTCTTAAGTGCTTGGTTGCTCTGATCTTTAAAGGCTCGAAACATTCCCATCTCTTTGATGAGCTAATTCAAAAAATTTCAAATAAAATTTATGTTTGGGAATTCCATTTACTTTCCTTTAGTGGTAGGCTGGTATTCTTAAAAGCACTCTCAACTCCTTTCCTTTTTATTTGATTCAAACTATTATCCCCACTAATGTTACATTTATCAAAATTGATTGTTTGCTTAATAAATTTTTTTGGTGCTCCAATAATTCTACCAAAAGAATGCACTGGACATCTTGGCATAAATGTTGTGGTCCCTTGGGAGAAGGTGCTCTTGGTTGCAAGCCTATTCGTGAATCTATCACTTCCTTCTCTCATAAGCTCTGGTGGAATTTTAGAAAGAATGATAGCCTTTGGTCTCATTTTATGATGAAAATTTTTTGCCAAGGTAACCGTCCCCTTAACTGTTTATAAAGTTGGTGACTCTTTGATTTGGAAAATGCTTTGCTCCATTAAATGGGTTGTCAAATCATTAATATCTTGGGGTATTCAGTCGTGTTCTTCCTTCTTTTGCCAAGATAATTGGATTGGCATTGGTTCTATTGACACCCTTATATCTACCCACTCTACTGCTCTATCAAAGTTAATTCCTTTTGGCTTAATAATAATTGGAATGAAAACAAACTTGAGAATTATAACCCTATTTCTCCTTTTAACAACTTTAGAAATATCCCCATTTCTTCTAACAAACCTGACCAAATTATTTTTAAGCTTTTTTATAATGGTGACTTTGTACTTAAAGCAGTTTGGAATTTTATTAGAGATAAATAGAACCCCTCTAATATTTTCATTAAACATTGGAACAATATCATTCCCATTTCCTATTCAATTTTATCTTGGAGGATTTTGAATAATTTAATTCGTGGACTCTTTGCTCGACTAAAGGGTTTTAGTTACCTTCAAAGTGCTATTGTTGCTTTCATATTGAAAATGTAAATCATGTTTTTATCAATGGTGTTATTGCTTCTAAATTATGGTTTTGGTATGATGATTTATTTAATACCAACTATTTTCAGGGTTCTCTTTCTTTATATCAACTTCTTGAAGTCTATTTCAAAAATATAGTGAAAGGTCAAATCAAAGTTTTAATCACTATTACCTTTATATGGTTCATCTGGATGGATAGAAATGATGGTAAATATCATGGTATTCCTATGAACCATAAAAAGATCCTGGCTAGAACTAAGGAAAAAAATTCATGCTCTTCTCAATCCCAAACTTATTATTATATTTCATAGGTTATAAATTTGGCTAAAAATTGGGTATCATTCTCACTGAGTTTGACTCTTATAAAAGTGCTAGGATTATCCATTGGATCAAACCTAAAGACAATTTGATTAAAGTGAATATGATGGTTGTTGCTTCCAATTAATATGGATGGTGGTATTCTTAGGGATTCTAAAGGTACCATCATTTGTGCTTTTGCCTATCCTCTCAAAGCCTATTGTTATTTTGTGAGCTTATGGCTATTAATAAAGCTATTGAAATTTATTTGAATAAGGTTTCCTCAACATCTGGATTGATGTTGATGCTCTCTTGCTTCTTGTCATGCTTAATTCAATAGAAATGGGAATGTCAATTATTTTATCTTTTAATCATACTAAAATCTTCTTTCACAAGTTTTTTTAAAATTTCCCACATTCTTCATGAAGGTAATGCTTGTGTTGATTACTTGGCTAACTTTGGTGCCAACTTAACTAAGTTCACTTTTTTTTGACAACCAAACTTTGCCTAAACTATTAAAGGGTTTGGTTAATCTAGATAATACTAAATTTCCTTATCTTAGATTATAAATTCTTGGCTTGGTTTTTGGTTTTGCTTTTTGATGAACTTTTGCTTTTGGTTGCCCCTTGTTCAACCCTCTTTGGGTTGTGGTTATCTACTTATTTTCTCTCTTTGGCCTAAGCTAGGTTATGTTTTAGATCTCTTACTTTTGGATTGGCCTGGTTTTTGCTACCTGGTGGTTATTGTAAGTGTATCCTAGGTTATTTTGGTTTTTTTGGCTTGGTGGCTTATGTCTCTTAGGTGTTTACCATACTTTATTTTTTTATTTCCTCCTTGTTATTTGCTATAGTTTTTTTCTTTTGCATGGGTTTTGCCTTTTTCTAGTGCTTGCTAACTTACCTAAATTGGATCTATTGGTGGTGGTTGTGGTAGCATTGTTATCGGTTAGGGTTGGTTGGATTTTTTGGTTTTAATTTTTTTTATTTGTTGGTGACTTATGGGGTGCTAGGTTTATCTCTGGATTGATTTTGGCATGGTGGAGATTGTTGGTTTGCTATTATTTTCTCTATTTTGTTGACTGGTGCTTGATGGTTATTTTTTCGGATTTTATTTTGTTTCTCTTGGTTATGGTTTTAACCCCTATATGGCCTTCCTCTTGGTAAAAGTGGGTTTTGGGTTGGTATTTTGATTGGCTAGATGAAGGCGTTTTATGGTAGTTGGCCTAGGTGCTTGGTGGTTAGTTGTGCCTTTATTGTTATTGTTCCTATTGGTTGGCTTGTAATCTTACTAGGCTTTGTACCTTTTTGTCTTTGGCTAACTGTTCTACTTACCCAGATCAGATTTTCTTTTGCCTTGGTTGGGTTTGGTGACTATAGTTTGCTTCTACCCTTTCCGTAGTTGTCTTGGGTGATTTTGGTTTGATGATTGTTGTTGTTCATTACATGAGTTAGGATTTCTGCTGCTATGGTGGTTGGCTAGGAGGATATGTTGGCTGGCTAGTTTGGTTAGTTGTATTGGCTGGCTGGGTTGGTTGGAGGGGTGGCTATTTTGGCCAATATTTTCTGCTCCTTTGGTGATTATTCCTGAACCCCTAATGTTCTTTATGACTTGTATTTTATTTCCTCCTACTTTGTTTTTTCTCTTGGCTATAATTGACCCCTTTTGTTTGGGTTACCCACCCCTTTTGTAGTTAGGGTGGGTGTTTTTACTAGATCTTTTTTCTACTTTGTTGGTGAAGGATATGAGAACTTTTTTTTCTTTTTTGCTCTTATTTATCTCTGGTTTGTGTTGTTACCCCTATCATGATGCTTTCTCCTTTGGATTTTATTATTCCTTTTTGGTGGTGGCTTTGGTGGTGCTCCTACTATATTGCTGCTATCCCTGATGGTTGGTTGATTATCTGCCTTATTGGGCTTAGTTGTTCTCGTGGATTGGTGGTTGGCTATTATGTTTATTGTTTGGAGGATTTTGTAGCCTTGCTGGATGATGGACTTTGGATGATGGGCATACTGAGGTGGCTATGATGACATTGATGTTTCCCACTTTTCTTCTTTTGGTAGCTATATGTAATTGTAACCTTCTCCGATGTTTGGTTGTTTACATATAGTGTTGCTCCTTGAGATGATTGTAAGTTTGAGCCTTTTCTTTACTTTACTCCTTCTGTTTGCACTTACTTTCTATGATGGCTTAATTGTACTCATCCTTTCAAAATTATGCTGATTTCTTTATAGGCAAGGGAGTATCGGTGTGGATCTTGTTTGTATGAGAAGGACCAAATGAAGTTTATTGTTGCTCACATGGATTTTCTACTGTTGATTTTTTGGTTTTTCTTTTTCTTTCTTTCCTTGAGTATTGTAATAGTTAGGGAGTTTATCTCTTTATGACTTAATGCACCTCTTTGAGCATTAGCTTAGAGATTTAGCCCATCTAACGACTTTGTACTCTTTTTGTGGCAATAAAAAATCTCTAATTTCCCTAAAAAAACCCTAAACTAACCAAAACCCTAAACCATAAAAAGCTAAATACCTAAACCAAAACTAAATAAAACATAAAAAATAAAAGAAATAAAAAAACCAAAAACAAAACAAAATATAAAAATAAATTAAATTTAAAACATAAAATAAGACCTAAACCTAAACCTAAAAAAAATAAAGTCAAAAATAAAAACTAAACTAAAATAAAATAAACAGAAACCTAAACTAAACTAAAAAATAAAAAACCTAAATAAAATAAAAACTAAACCTAAAATAAAACAAAATAAACCTAAAACTAAAAATAAAAACTAAAGAAAACCTAAATAAAATAAAATAAATATAAAAATAAACCTAAATAAAAATAAAATAAAATGAACTAAAATAAATAAAATAAACTAAAATAAATAAAAATAAACTAAATAACCTAAACATAAGTTTACACACTAAAAAAAAACAAAAAAAAACCTAAAACTAACCTAAACCTATAAACCCTAAACTAAATTAAACTAAACCCTAAACCTAAACCTAAACCCAACCTAAAACCCTAAACCTAAACTAAACCCTAAACCTAAACCTAAAACCTAAACCCTAAACCCTAAACCTAAACCCTAAAACCCAAACCTAAAACTACAAAACCCTAAACCCAAACCCTAAACCTAAACCCTAAACCCTAATCCTAAACCTAAACCCTAAAACCTAGTTAAACTAAATAAACCAAAAATAAATAAAGAATAAAACTTAAGTAAAATAAAATAATTACCTAAACAAAAGCCTAAACCTAAACCTAAAAAGAAAATAATATAAAAAATAAAAAGAAAAACTAAAATAAAATAAATAAAAACCTAAACTAAACTAAAAGAATAAAATGAACCTAAAAATAAAAAACATAATTAAAAAAAACAAAATGTAAAATTAAAATAAAATAAACCTAAAATAGAATAAAATAAAAACTAAATAAAAACCTAAACCTAAGAAAGAAACCTAAAAATATATAAAAAATAAAACCTAAACCATAAACTAAAAAAATAAACCTAAACCTAAAATAAACAAAATAAAATAAACCTAGACCTAAACTAAAATAAATAAAACCTAAACCTAAACCTAAAATAAACTAAACCAAAACCCTAAACAAAATAAAATAAATAAACTAAAAATAAACTTAAACAACAACAACAACAACAACAACAACAACAACAACAAGCCCTAATCCCATTAGGTGGGGTCGGCTACATGAATCCTTCGTCTCCATTGTGTCCTATTAACCAAGTCTTTTTAATTCAAGTATATTAAGATCATTTTTTATACATCTTAACCAAGTCTTTTTAGGTCTACCTCTACCTTTCTTAACATAAGGCAAATCTAATGCATCTACTCTCTCATCTGACGGCCAACGCTTTATGTGGCCAAACCATCTACTCTCCCTAATCTTATCTACCAGCTACTCCAACTTTTTCCAACATACTCATTTTGCATTCTATCTCTAAGGGTAAAGGCACTCTTCCACCTGAGCATCCTCATCTCTGTAACACTTAACTTAGTCTTATGTTTCTCTTTATTGGCCAACATTCTCGCACCATAAGTCATTGCAGTCTTCAACATCTTATAAAATTTTCCTTAAGTTTAAGTGGAACTTTTCTATCACATAATAGGCCAGATTCATTCCTCCACTTCAACCATCCAACTTGAATTCTACTAATAACATCTCCATATATTTCACCATCATTTTGAACAATAGAGCCTAAATATCTGAATTGCTCACTCTTATTAATGACTTGATCACCTAAAGTCACAAAGACTACCACTAAAACTTCTACAACTAAAATTACACTCCATATATTCAATTTTAGATCTACTTAAATGAAAACCTTTAGACTCTAAAGTTGACCTCCATAATTCAAGTTTCTGGACTCCTCTAGTCTTATCAACAAGAAGAATGTCATCAAAGAAAACCATACACCAAGGTACATCTTCTTGTAAATGCCTCAAGAACATCCATAACTAAAGTAAAAAAGATAAGGGCTTAATGTTGATCCTGATGTAATCCAACTAAATAGGAAAATATTTTGTCAATCCTCCTTGTGTTTGGACACAAGTAAGCTCTATATATCCTTAATGACTTGAATATAACCAATATTAACTTCTTTCTATTCTAGAACTCTCCAAAGAACATCTCTTGAGACTTTATCATGCTTTCTAAATCAATAAATATCATATGTAGATCCTTCTTATTTTCTCTATACTTCTCCATCAAATCTCTTAACAAATGTAGCATCCATAGTAGATCTACCGGCATGAAACCAAATTGATTGTGAGAAACTTCATCATCGTAACCTATGCTCAATTACTCTCTCCCATAATTTTAATGTATGGCACATTAACTTAATTCCTCTATAATTTGCACACTCTTGTGCATCACCTTTTTCTTAAATATAGAACCAACAAACTCTTTCTCCACTCATCCGCATCTTTTAGTCATTAAAATAACATTAAAAGATTTGTAAGCCAAGAAATTCCTTGATCTCCTAAACATTTCCACACTTCTATTGGAATATTATCCGTCCTATGCTTTTCCACATTTCATTTTCTTTAAAGCTTCACAAACTGATTTACTAATACGATAAAATGAAATTCCTTATTTTGTTTAGGGTATTAAGGTTGCTAAAATCAATCGTACTTTCAAATCCTTCATTGAAAAGTTTATTAAAATACCTCATCCACCTATTTTCAATATCTTTTTCTAAGAAAAGCATTTTATTATTTTCATCCTTAAGACCCTAATACCCCTCACTTGAACTATGTCTTTACTTCTCCTATCTCTTTGGTAAAAATAAACTTAAACCTAAACTAAAAAAATAAAACATAAAATAAAAACCTAAAACCTAAATCTAAAAATATAAAATAAAAACCTAAACCTAAAAATAAAAAATAAAACCTAAAACAAAAAAATAAAATAAAAATAAAACTAAAGTTAAAAATAAACATAAACCTAAACCTAAACCTAAAAACTAAACTAAAATAAAATACCTAAACTAAAATAAATCAACTAAACTAAATAAAAATATAAAGTAAAAATAAATAAATATAAAATATAAAATAAACTAAAATAAATAAAAATTAAACTTAATAAACTAAATAAACATAGTGGTTTTCTTAATTAAAAAATAAATCCTAAACCCTAAACCCTAACTCCTAAACCCTAAACACTATACCCAAAACCCTAAAACTAACCCTAAACCCTAAACCTAAAACCTACAACCCTAAACCCTAAACCCTAAACCTTAAACTAACCCTAAACCATAAACCCTAAATAAAAAAAAAAAAATAAAAAAACCATAACCCTAAACCCTAAACAAATAACCCTAAACCCTAAAACCCTAATCCCTAAACCCTAAAACCCTAAACCCTATACCTTAAACCCTAAAACTTAAACCCTAAACTTGACAACCCTTAACCCTAATCCTAAAATAAAATAAAAGAAAAACATAAAATAAAACCTAATCTTAAAAATAAAAAGAAAATAAAATAAAAAATAAAAACTAAAATAAAATAAAATAAATAAAAACCTAAACTAAAATAAAAAAATAGAAAACCTAAATAAAATAAAAACTAAACCAAAAATAAAAATAAAGTAAACCTAAAAGAAAATAAAATAAAAACTAAATAAAAACTTAAATAAAAATAAAAATAAAAATAAACTTAAATAAAAATAAAAAATAGACTAATCTAAAATAAATAAAAAATAAACTAAATAAACCTAAAACTACCAATTTACTTAATTTAAAAAAAAACAAAAACAAAAATAAATAAATAAAACCTAACCCAAAACCTTATACCCTAAAACTAACCCTAAACCCCAAACCCTAAAAGCCTAAACCCTAATGTCTAAACCCTAAACCATAAAACACTAAACCCTAAACCCTAAACCCTAAACCATAAACCGTAAAACCTAAAACCTACAACCCTAAACCCTAAATCCGAAACCCCAAACCCAAAACCCAAAAACCTTAACCCTAAAATCTAAAAACCTAAAAACCTAAACCTAAACTAAATAAAAACCTACAAAAAAAAACTAAACCTAAATAAACTAAAAAAATAAAATAAAATAAAAACCTAAACTAAAACCTAAACCTAAACCTAAACTTAAATATAAAATAATATAAAAAATAAATACTAAACTAAAATAAAATAAATAAAAAGTTAAAATAAACTAAAAAATAAAATAAACCTAAAAATAAAAAAGCTAAATAAATTAAAATTTAAAAGTAAACCTAAAAATAAATAAAAATTAAAACCTAAACCATAAACTAAAAAAAACTTAAGGATAAAATTAAAAAAATAAAATAAACCTAACTGTAAACTAAAATAAACTAAACTAAAATAAATAAAACTTAAACTTATACCTAAAATAAATTAAACAAAAACCCTAAACTAAATATAATAAAATAAACAAAAAATAAACCTAAACCTAAACTAAAAAAATAAAACTTAAAAATAAGCTTAAAATAAAAACCTAAATCCTAAACCTAAAAAAATAAAATAAAACCTAAACCTAAACCTAAAAATAAAAAAAAAAACCTAAACCTAAAAAATAAAATAAAAATAAAACTAAACTAAAAAATAAACAAAATCCTAAACCTAAACCTAAAATAAAAACTAAAATAAAAAATCTTAACTAAAATAAATAAACTAAACTAAATAAAAAATGTAAACCTAAAGAAAAACAAAAAATAAAATAAACTAAAATAAATAAAAAATAAACTAAATAAACCAAAACTTACCGATTTTCTTAATTTAAAAAAAACCATAAACCCTAAACCCTAAACCCTAAACCCTAAACCCTAAACTCTAAACCCTAAATCCTAAACCCTAATCCCTAAACACTAAACCCTAAAATAACCCTAAACCCTAAACCTACAACCCTAAATCCTAAACCCTAAACACTATAAACCTCTTAAAATCAAACTAAAATAAATAAAAAAATTTAAAAAATCAGAATCTAAACCTTAAAACCTAAACCCTAAACTCTAAATCTAAACTCAACTAAACGCTAAACCCTAAAACTCTAAACCCTAAACCCTAAACCTTAAACCATAAAATCCTAAAGGATAAACCCTAAACCCTAAACCCTAAACCCTAAACCCTAAAACCTACAACCCTAAACCTAAGCCTTAAACCCCAAACCCTAAACCCTAAACCCTAAACCCTAAACCCTTAAAACCTAAAACCTAAACCTAAACTAAACAAAACCTAAAAATAAAATAAATAGAAAACCTAAGCCTAAAGAAAATAAAATAAAATAAAAACTAAAACTAAAACTAAAACCTAAACATAAACCTAAACCTAAAAAAATAGAAAAATAGAAACTAAACTAAAATAAAATAAATAAAAACCTAAACTAAACTAAAAAAAGAAACCTAAAACTCAAAACTAAATAAAAACCTAAAATAGAAATATAAAAAACCTAAAATAAAATAAAATAAAACCTAAACCTAAAAAATAAATATAAAAATAAAACCTAAAAATAAATAATAAATAAAACCTAAATCCTAAACTAAACAAACCCAAACCTAAAATAAAAATAAAATGAACAAAATAAAATAAACTTAAACCTAAACTAAAATAAATAAAACCTAAAATACACTAAACTTTAACCTAAACCTAAATTAAATAAAATAAAATAAATTAAAAGTTAACCTAAACCTAAACTAAAAATTAAAACCTAAAACCTAAACCTAGACAAAAAAAAAATGAAACCCTAAACCTAATTTGAAGAATAAAAAATAAAACTTAAACATAAAACATAAAATAAAAATAAAACTCAACTAAAAAAAAACCTAAAGCTAAACCTAAACCTAAAAAATAAACTAAAATAAATACCCTAGACTACAATAAATAAACCCAAAATAAATAAACTAAACTAAATAAAAATAAAAAATAAACATAAATAAAAATAAAAAATAAATCTAAAATAAACTAATTATACTAAATAAACCTAAATCTACCGATTTACTTAATTTAAAAAAACTAAAAAACCCTAAACCCTAAACCCTAAACATTAATCGTAAACCCTAATTCCTAAAAACATAAACCCTAAAGCCTAAAGCCTAAACCCTAACCCTAAACCTTAAACCATAAAACCTAAACTTGAAACCCTAATATCCTAAACCCTAACAAACCTTAAACCCTAAACCCTAAAAACCCTAAACCCTAAAGCCTAAACCCAAAACCCAAAACACTAAAACCCTAAACCCTAAACCCAAAATTAGCCCTAAACATTAAAATTTAAACCCTAAAAAACTAAGACCCTAAAGCCTAAACTCTAAACCCCAAACCCAAAACTAACTCTAAACCCAAAGCTAACCCTAAACCCTAATACCTAAACCCTTAAAGCTGTAAATCCAAAAGCCTAAACACTAAACCCTAAACCCTAAATCATAAACCCTAACCCTAAACCCTTAATCCTAAAACCCTAAACCCTAAACCCTAAACCCTAAATCCTAAAACCTAAAAGCCTAAACCTAAACAAAATAAAACTTAAAAATAAAATAAATAAAAAACCTAAACTTAAATAAAATAAAATAAAATATAATAAAATATAAAGCTAAACTAAAACCTAAACCTAAACCTAAAATAAAATAAAATAAAATGTAAAAAAATAAAAAAATAAAAACTAAACTAAACTAAAAAATAAAATAAACCTAAGAATAAAAAATAAAAAAATAAAATAAAAATAATATAAACCTAAAATAAAATAAAATAAAAACTAAATAAAAACCTAAACCTAAAAAATAAACCTTAAAATAAAACCTAAAAATAAATAAAAAATAAAACCTAAACTAAAAAAAAGCTAAATCTAAAATTAAAATAAAATAAACAAATTAAAATAAACCTGAAAATAAATAAAAAATAAAATGTAAACCTAAAATAAAAATAAAATGAACAAAATAAAATAAACTTAAACTAAATTAAATAAAACTTAAAATAAACTAAACCTAAACCTATACTTAAACTAAATAAAATATAATAAACTAAAAATGAACCTAAACCTAAACTAAAAACTAAAACCTAAAAATAAACCTAAAAAAATCATAGAACCTAAACCTAAAAAAATAAACTAAAAACCTAAACCTAAACTAAAATAAAAAAGAAAACTTAAACCTAAAAAAATAAAACAAGAATAAAACTCAACTAAAAAGTAAGCCTAAACCTAAAAAAATACTAAAATAAAAAACCTAAGCTAAAATAAATAAACCTAAAATAAATACACTAAACTAAATAAAAATAAAAAATAAAACTAAATAAAATTAAAAAATAAGGCAAATTAAAATAAATAAAAAATAAACTAAATTTGCTAAATAAACCTAAACCTTCTTGATTACTTAATTATTAAAAAAAACTTTAAACCCTAAATCCTAAATCTTAAACCTTAAATCATAAAAGACCACAAACCCTAAACCCTAACCCATAATTTTAAACCATAGACCCTAAATCCAAAAAAACTAAAAAGCTAAACATAAACTAAATAAAACCAAAAAATAAAATAAATAACAAAACCTAAACCAAAAAAAGAACATTAACGATAACCTAAAGTAAAACTGAAACCTAAAAAGAAAATAAAATAAAACATAAAAAGTAAACTAGAATAAAATAAATAAAAAGCTAAACTAAACTAAAAAATAAAAAACCTAAATAAAATAAAAACTAAATCTAAAATAAAAATAAAATTAACCTAAAATTAAATAAAATAAAAACTTAAACCTAAAATTATATAAAATAAAAACTTAAACCTAAAAATAAATAAAAAATACAACCTAAACCCTAAACTAAAAAAAAACTAAACTAAAATAAACTAATCTAAAATAAATAAAATCTAAACCAAAACCTAAAATAAACTAAGCGTAAACCTAAACATAAACTAAATAAAATAAAATAAAATAAAAATAAACCTAAACCTAAACTAAAAAATAAAACCTAAAAATAAACCTAAAATAAAAACCTAAAACCTAAACCTAAAAAAATAAAATAAAAACCTTAACCTTAACCTAAAAATAAAAAATAAAACATAAACCTAAAAAATAAAATAAAAATAAAACTAAACTAAAAATGAACCTAAAACTAAACCTAAACCTAAAAAATAAATTAAAAAAAGAACTTAAACTAAAATAAATAAACCTAAATAAAAATAGAAAATAAAATAAATTAAATAATTGAAACCTACCAGTTTACTTAATTTAAATAAAATAAACAAATAAAAATAAAAACTTACCCCAAGCCCTAAACCCTAAAAGTAACTCTAAACCCTAAACCTAACACCCTAAGCCTAAACCCTAAAAGTAACTCTAAACCCTAAACCTGACACCCTAAACCCTAAACCCTAAACCCTAAACCTAAACCCTAAACCCTAAACCTAAACCCTAAACACTAAACAGTAAAAACCTACAACCCTAAACCCTAAACCGTAAACCCCAAACCCTAAACCCTAAACCCTAAACCTTGAAAACCTAAAAAATAAACTAAATAAACTTAAACCTATCAATTTTCTTAATTTTAAAAAAACCCTAAACCCTAAATCCTTAACCCTAAACCTACAACTGCAAACCCTAAGCCTTAAAACCTAAACTTTAACCCTAACCATAAACCCTAAACCCTAAACTGTAAACCCTAAACCCTAAAATAATAAACCCTAATCCCTAAAGTAACCCTAATCCCTAAACCCTAAACTTTAATCCCTCAAAAGCTTAAACCCTAAATCCTAAACACTGAACCTTAAACCCTAAACCCTAAACCCTAAACCTTAACACTAAATCCTAAACCCTAAACCTTAAAACACTAAACACTAAAACCCTAAACTCTAAACCCTAAACACTAAACACTAAACCCTACACCCTAAATAAACCTAAATAAAAAAAAAACACTAAACCCTACACCCTTAAAACTTAAAAACCTAAACCTAAGCTAAATAAAACCTAAAAATAAAATGAATAAAAAATCTAAACCTAAATAAAATAAAATAAAATAAACTAAGCTAAAACCTAAGCCTAAACCAAAAATGAAATAAAATATAAAATAAAAATAGGCAAAAATAAAATAAATAAAAACTTAAACTATACTAAAAAATAAAAAACCTAAATAAAATAAAAACTAAAAATAAAATGAACCTAAAATAAAATAAAATAAAAACCTCAACCTAAAAAATAAACCAAAAAATCAATAAAAAATAAAACATAAACCCAAACTAAGAAAAAAAACCTTAACCTAAAATAAAAATAAATTAAACAAAATAAAATAAACCTAAAACTAAACTAAAATAAACTAAACCTAAACCTAAACTAAATAAAATAAAATAAACTAAACATAAAACTAAACAAAAACTAAAAAAATAAAACCTAAAAATAAACCTAAAATAAAAACATAAAACCTAAACATAAAAAATAAAATAAAAACCAAAACCTAATACTAAACCAAGATAATAAAATTAAACTAAAACTCAACTAAAGAATAAACATAAACCTAAAAATAAACAAAAATAAAAAACTTAAACTAAAATAAAAAGACCTAAATAAATAAACTAAACTAAATAAAAATATAAAATAAAATAAACTCAAATAAAAAAATTATAAACTAAGTAAAGCTAAACCTACTCGTTTACTTAATTTAATAAAAAACCTCTAAGCCCTAAATCCTAAACCCTAAAGTCTTAACCTAAAATTAACCCTGACTAAACCCTAAATAACAATCAGAAGTTACTACCTTAAACCCTAAACCCTAAATCCTAAACCCTAAACCATAAAAAACCCCAAACCCTAAACCCTAAACCCTAAACCCTAAACCTAAACCCTAAACTAAAACCTAAACCCTAAACCCTAAACTAACCCTAAACCTTAAACCCTAAACCCAAAAAATCCTAAAGCCTAAAGCCTAAAGCCTAAACCCTAAACTAACCCTAATCCCTAAACCCTAAACCCTTAAAATCCTAAACCTTAAATACTAAACCCTAAAGCCTAAACCCTAAACCCTAACCCTAAACCCTAAACCCTAAAACCCTAAACCCTAAAACCCTAAACCCTAAACCCTAATCCCTACCCCCTAAAAACCTAAAAAATAAAACCTAAACTAAAACCTAAAAATAAAATAAATAAAAATACCTAAACCTAAATAAAATAAAATAAAAGCCTAACTAAAACATAAACCAAAACCTAAACTAAATTAAATAAAATAAACTAAAAATAAACCTAAACCTACACTACAAAATAAAACCTAAAAATAAACCTAAAATAAAAACCTAAAACCTAAACTTAAAAAAATAAAATAAAAACATAAACCTAAACCTAAAAATAAAAAATAAAACCTAAACCCAAAAAATAAAATAAAATAAAACTCAACTAAAATAAACCTAAATAAACTAAAATAGAAATAAATAAAATAAATTAAAATAATAAACTAAATAAAATAAAAATAACCTAAATAAAAATAAAAATAAAATAAACTTAAATAAATAAAAAATTAACTAAATAAACTAAACTTACTAGTTTACTTATTTTAAAAAAAACCCCTAAAGTAACTATCCTAAACCATATACCCTATACCTAAACCCTAAACCCTAAATCCTAAAAAACTCTAAACCTTAAACATTGAACTAATCGTAAACCCTAAACCCTAAACCCTAACCATAAACCCTAAACACTAAACCCTAAAACTCTAAACCCTAAACCCTAAGAATGGGCAAAACATTGATGGCAAAAGCATCACTATCAATTAGCTATCTAGATCTGCTGGAGGTGAAGGTGAGGGGCTTATCACTGATGGTGGATATGGAGGTGGTGGTCAAAAGGTTTATAGGGGAGGAGTGATGGAGGTTACATCCATGGTGGTTACGGAGGGAGAGATCGGGAATATAATGGTAGATGCTGCTACTCAAGAGGCCAGGGTGGTTTTGATGGGAAGTGGAGAAACTGAAGAACGACTAATCCGATCTGCTACTTATGGAACTGTCTTTACAGTAGATACAATTCTACTTATCTTGGGTTTTTTGATTTGCTCTATGGGGGCTCATTTTTTATCTATGTTGTCGCTATGTCTTAGAAAACTTGGGGTGCTACTTGGTTAATGTAATTGAAAACAAGAAATGTTGAATTTGAATTTGTTCTCTTAAAAAAAAACTGTAAATCTTAAACCCTATACCCTAAACTATAAACCCTAAACTAAAACTTAAACCCTAAACCCCATACCCTAAACCCTAAACCATAAACCCTAAACTAACCCTAAACCATAAACCTTAAACCCTTAGAATGGGCAGAACCTTGATGGCAGGAACATAACCATCAACTAGGCTAAGTCTAGATTTACCAATGGAGGTGAAGGTAGGGTGGAAGTTATCGTAGTGGTGGTGGGGATCTGGAGGTGCTTGTGGATATGAAGGTGGTGGTCAGAGTAGTGGTGGTTATGGAGGCAAGAGGAGTGAGGTTAAAGTCATGGTGGTGGTGGAAGGAGAGATCAGGGATACGATGGTGGATCCCGCTACTCGAGAGACAGGGGTTAGTTCTGATGGGAACTATAGAAAGAATAGCCTATCCGATCTGCTACTTATGGAACTATGTCTTTACAGTAGAGATGGTTATACTTATCTTGGGTTTTGATTTCTATGTTGATTTTTTTATCTATGTCATCACTTGTGTCTTAGAAAACTTGGGGTGAAACTTGGTTGATGAAATTAAAAAGAAGATATGTTGAATATGAATTTATTCACTATTAAAAAAACCTTAAACCCTAAACCCTAAACCCTAAATTAAAACTTAAACCCTAAACCTAAAATGTAAACCATAAACCCTAAACCCTAAATGCTAAACCTAACCCTAAACCTTGAACCCTAAAATCCCTAAACCCTAAACATAAAACCCTACACCCTAAACCCTAATTCATAAACCCTAAACCCTAAACCCTAAACCCTAAACCCTAAACCCTAAACCCTAAAACCTAAACCCTAAACCCTAAAACCCTAAACCCTAAACCCTAAACCCTATAACCCCCTAACCTTAACCTAATAACCTAAACAAATTGAAAAACCCTATTCATGTGCCTTCCCACTTTCAAAAATCTGGTGTTTCAAGAACCCCAATTTTTTTAATCATTTCTCCTGTCGATGTGAGGATGACTGTAAGCCTTCCTTTTTTTGACCTTGCCTATTATCCTCCTCTCCCTTGATTTCATATGCCATGGAGTTCGATCCAACATTTGGCAAGGCTAAACAGATGATTTTTACAGCTCCTCCTAGGGTAAATTTTCTATTGGGTAAATCTAAGGTTGCTTCTTCTAAATCCTTCAAAGATGCCTTACCTGGTAAGGATGCTTCAACCTCCTTAAATTTTTGATTAATCTTGTTCATATGACTTTTAAAGGCATTCATAATGAGTTGATTTGATATTGAGAAACTTCCAAACCTTATGCCTTTACTCTAATTGGTAAATTTTCTTTTATCACCAAATATGGAAGATATTCAATTTTTCTTTCATGATTTAAAGCTGCATTTTCTTTGTTGGATGGTCATCATGTCCTCAATAAGTTATCTAATGATCTTGACTATAGCCGATTTTCTCTCTCATTCTTATTATGTTAAAATTATCAAATGAACATTCTTAAATGGACTTTTTTTGACATTCAAGAAGAATCTCCTATAGTGTCGGGTTTGATTTTCCCTAATCTTAGATTCATTTTGTTAATTATCAATTTCTTCATGCTTGGGTCTATTTGGTAGACCTTACAAATTGATCAACCAACTGCAGCTAAGTCTCGACCTTCAGTTGGTCATATCCTTGTTGAAATTAATGTTACAAAGAAGTTTCCTAAGGAGATTTTGATAGGGTTTGAAAAGTATGGTTATTTTCAATCGATTGAATTTGAAAACCTTCCTATTTTTTGCAATCACTGCAAAACCCATGGCCATGTCTTTTTGGATTGTTTCACTGCTCATCCTCAACTTAAGAAAAAATCTATTAAAATTCCTAAGCTGATTGATCAATGGAGATCATTTAACTGATAAAAATAAATTTTCTACTTCTTCTGGAAAAGATAAAGATGTTGTTGATGGTATTCTGAATCTTTCTAATGCTTTACCTCTTGAGAATGGTTTTGAAAATGTTGCTAGAAATGAACAGGTTATTTTGAATGAAAACCAGATTTCAGATGCTTTTATTCCTTTACTTTCAAGAATTGTGCAAGATGATTCTAATCTTGTTTTGATTTCTTCCTTTAAAAATACTTGTGTTTTAGAACCTAAAATTTTTAAAGATAATGTTTCTCTTTTTGATTTTCAAGAACCTCTAAAAGAAAATGATGATTTAAATTCTTTAATATGGAAGATGTTGATAGTATGGATACGGTGGATTTTGTTCAACCTGTTTCTTGCTTGCATAACAAATATGTTTCTGCTCCTTCTTTAATTATTAATTCTGAGGGTAGTTTGCTTATGCTTTCTTCTCAATTAATGGATAAAAATGCTTTAGTGCCTTATCACTGGGAATCTCCTACCAAATCTGCAGTTGTTAAGATTTCTAATGCTCCTTCTAATGATGAATCTTTGGGAAATGAAACTTGTTTTCAAATTATTTTTGTGAAAAAGAAAAAATAGTTCAAAAATTTTCCTCCTAAAGTTTCTAATTCAACTCGATCTTCTTCATCTTCTTTATCACCAATAAGAATTAATGTTTAATTTTCTTATTTGGAATGTTAGGGCATTGGTACTCTGTTAGAATAGGATTAGGAACCTTTAGGGTTTATAATGTCCTTTCTTGATTATTCTTGAACCTCTTATTTTTCTTCTAAAATTATGCATGCTAGAATGAATGGTTTTTCCAATTATTTTTTTAACAATAGCAATAAGATTTGGTTATTTTGGAATAATCCTCGTTCTATGAATGTCATTAATGATTTTCATCAAGTTGTAAATGTGGATATATCTTTTGGTGATTATCATGCTTTTGGCTCTTGTTTATGCTTCTTACAATAAGATTGAGAGGAGGATTCTTTGGGATCAATTATCTACTTTTGCTTCTACTATTAATGATTCTTGGATTGTTGGTGGGGATTTCAAGATGGTCCTTTCTGTGAATGAAAGGAAAGGGGGTTCTTCTCCAAATTTACATTCTATGGAAGATTTTTTGAATATGATCCTGGATTGTAATCTGCATGATGTTGGTTTTATTGACTCTTAGTTTACCTGGAATAATCATAGACTTTGGCAATGCTGAGATTATGCCTTATTTAATAACCCTTTGACTTCGCTTGAACACCTTAGTAGAACTCTCTCAAATCATGCTTCTTTTGATTTCCATTAAGGATTTTGTTCATAACAATAATGTCATTAAAAAATTTTTATTTCAGAATATGTGGTTATAAGATAGTTGTTTTCTTGGTGCTATTGCTTCTAATTGGTATGCTTCTCTTGCTCCTGATGATTCTGCTCTTAATATGAAGAGATTTTGGCTTAAACTGAAAAGGCTTAAGCATCATATTAATTGGTGGAATAAAAAATATTTCAAAAATATTTTTGATAATATCAACATGGAGCAAAGTGAAAGATTTGGATGAACATGTTATTAATGATTCCTCTTTTGCTCTAACCTGTTGAATCTAAAGATAACCTCATTAAGTTTCGATATGGAGGAAACTACCGAGATAAAAAAAGTCGCTTCTAAACATCTTTCTAAGAAAAAAGAAACACCAAATATTTTCATTCTTTGTTATGAAAGGAGAGTTCTTGGGAAAATTCATAAAATTGAGAATTCGATGGTTCTTGGATCACCAAAAAAAGAGGATATTTTTCTTCTACTATTAACTATTTTAAAGATCTTTAAATAAAAATTGTCAACTTGATCTTATCTAACCCCTATCATTCCTTCTATTATGTCTCTAAGGATAATGATTGGTTGCTCCTCCTTGGATGAGGAAATTTTTAATATTTATAATGGTATGAATGATGATTCTGTAGGTGATGGCTACTCTACATTATTCTTTCAAAAATCTTGGTTTATTATTAAATCTGATCTTGTTAATGCTGTGAGGGGTTTCTTTCTTGAGAATTCTATTCTTAAATATTTCACTTCTACAAAAATTGTTCTTATTCCCAAGAAAGATAATCTTGACTTCTAGAATTATTTTAGGCCTATTAATCTTTACACTTTCTTTAATAAGTTGATTTCTAAAATTATGATTAGTAGGCTTGGTAAATTTCTTCCTAAGATTATTTCTCCTAATCAAACTAGTTTTGTGAAAGGTAGACTATCTCTGACAACATCTTTCTTGCGCAAGAATTAATTCATGACTTAAATGTGAAAACTAGAGGTGGCAATTAACTTTTTAAGCTTGATATTACTAAAGCTTACAACATTTCTTGGGATTTTTTTTTAACAACATTCTTTCTTTATTCGCTTCTCTACTAAATTTATCTCTTTGGTTAACAATATCATTTGTAATGTTTGGTTCTCTTTAGTTATTAATGGTGCAAATTTTGGCTTCTTTAAGTCTTCCGAAGGTATTAGACAAAGTGATCCTCTTTCTATGTCACTTTTTATTATTGCTATTGAATATTTATCTCGTTTGCTTAATTTTTTGTTTGAGAAGAATTCTAGCATGTATTTCAAGAATCTTGGTGATTTGGCTATATCCCACTTAAGTTTTGTTGATTACTTCATTATATTTTGTAATGGCTCATTATAATATGTTAAATAATTGAAGGTCTTTTGAATAAGTTTGAAAAGGAAAGTGGCCTCTTGGTTAGTACTCAAAAAAGCTATTTTATCCCTCTATTTCCATTTCTACTATAGAATCAATATAATTAAGGATATTACTGATTTTCTTCAATTATTATCAAGTATATAGGTTCTCTTTATACTATGGTCCTAAGAGGTCTCACCTTTTGATGAGGTTATCCAAAATATTCAGAATAAGATTTCTACCCTTGAATTTCATTTTTTTATCTTTGGTGGTAGATTAATTGTTACTAAAAGTATTCTTTACTCTCTTCCTTTTATTTATACTTAATATTGTTCCAACTTCTCTTATTATTATGATTGAAAGGCTTTTTTTTAATTGGGGCTCTAGACTTTCGCCAAAAGGCTTCATTCTTTCTTGGTCTAACATGTGTGGTACTTTATTTGAAGGTTGTCTTCGCAAGTCCTTGTTGGATTCCACTAATGTTTTTTCTTATAAACTTTGGTGGAATTTGAAGAATGTTAGTCTTTGGGCTAATTTTATGAATTACAAATAAAGGTAAACATCCTTTAACTTGTAGCTATAAGCATGGTGACTTTATTGGTTGGAAACACCTTTTGTGCTATTAAATGGCAAGCATAACCTCTCATTTTCTAGCATATTAATAGTGGCTCTCTTTCTTTGGCAAGATAATTGATGGGGAGACATCTATTGATTCTATGCTTAATACTCACTCTACTTCTTTTGAAAGTTAATCATTTTATTTTAAATGGTGATTGGAATCATTCTTTTGTATGACTTGATTCCTGATTCCATTTGCAATAATATCATCAAGATTCCTATCGATGGTATTATTTCTAATCAGGTTCTTTACAACATTTCTAGTAATGGTGATTTTTCCTTTAGAGATACTTGGCACCATATTAAAGATAATAAACCCTCTTCGCTTGTATTTTTTAAGATTTGGAATAACATTATTCCTACCTCTTATTCTATTCTTTCTTGGAGGATTTTAAGGGGATTTATTGTTGTTGATTCTTTACATTTGGAGAAAGGTTTTTATCTTCCTTCTAAATGCTTGTGTTTTTTTTTTATATTGAGAATGTTAGTCATGTATTTGTTAATGGTATATATTCCTCTAAAGTTTGGAATTGGTATGAGGACTTATTCAACCTTAATTTTTTTTAATGGTAATTTTAATTTAATGTAGCTCCTTAGCTCGACTTTCTTAATGTCACCAAAGGGCATATCAAAATTATTATGGGTGTTACTTTGATTTGGTTTATTTGGCTTGACAAATGATGCTAAACATCATAATGTGCCTATGAATCATAAGAGGATTATTTCTATGACTAAAGAAAAAATTATCTTTACACAAGGTCACTTAGTGGTACTCATTTTAGAGGTTACAAGTTTGTTGCTTCTAAATTGGGTATTAAGTTTCCTTATTATGACTTGCATCCTTCTTATAAAATCATTTATTGATTAAGCCTTTAATTGATGTATTAAAATTAATATGGATGGCTATTGCACTTAACAAGTTGGCTATGGTGGTATTTTGTAATAATCTTGGGAGTATTATTTGGCTTTTCTCCACTCTCTCTACTACTTCTATTATGGTTGAACCGATGACTATTTTATCATGCTCTTAAGCTTTGTTTGAGAGAATTTTCTTCCATTTGGTTAGAATCTGATGCTAAGATGGTTGTTACTATGATCAACTCTAATCACAAGGGTAATGCTAAACTTTTCTATTTACTTAGAATATTAATGCTATTATTTCTAAACTATCTTTAAGATGACTCATATTTTGAGAGAAGGTAATGCTTGACTTTTTATTGGGGAGTAATCTTTTTGATTTTAGTTTGTTTTCCAATGATAAAATTCCAAAGCAATTAAGAGGCCTTTTAACTTAGATAAAGATGGTTTTCCTTATGTCATATTTACTTAATTTCTTTTTCTCCTTCTATGATGGTGGTTGCTATCCCTTACTCTTGGATGACTTTGCTTGGTTGGGTGTGCATTTTGATTTGTTGGCAATGATGGCTAGATGTTCCTTTTATCCGCTTTTGGTTGGTAGCCTTTTTACTATAACCCTTTGAGTTTGATGCTCTTTGTTGCCCCTTTTTCTATATCGAGCTGAGCCTTTCTTTCACTTTCCTCCCTTCCTCTTCTTTATTTCTGATCTTTCTCTTGATTTCCTTTCTCAAGTATTTCTTTTTTTTTCTTTGCACGTTGACTTCTACTTGTGGTTTCTACCCTCCCTCTCCTGCTCTTTGTGGTCTTTGTCGCTTTTTTTTGTTTTTGTTTTGTTGCTCATTTTCTTAAGTTTCTTTTCTTTTCTTTCTTGGTTGTAATAGTTTGGGATTTTTCTCTCTAGGTTGATTGTAGCTCCTGAAGCATTAGTTTTGAGATTTTCCCCTCTTAAGGACTTTTGTAATCCTTCTTTGTGGCAATAAAATTTCTCCCCTTTGTGGGTTTTATCCAAAAAAAATCCTAAACCCTAAACCCTAAAACCTACAACCCTTAACCCTAAACCCTAAACCCCAAACCCTAAACCTAAACTAACCTTAAACCCTAAACCTTAAATAAAAATGTCATTAGGAGTAGGTCTAAGGAATGACCTAATCCTAACATAGTTATGGTAGCTAAAGAAAATGTCTTCAAGAGACTTTCCCTTGATTATTAGAGATTTGAATACACTAAACCCTAACCCTAAATCATATTATAATACCATATGTTATAGTATAATGTATCATCATATATTTGAGCATGTAGTTATGTCTTTTTGGATGTTATAAGATGTTTTGAAATGTTTTAGTATATTATGGTATTGTGCCCTATAGTTTATATTAATATAAATCCTAAAAAATATTGATTTAATAAATCAGATGATGAAATTTGTTAAATTTGAAGTGGGAATTAGGTTGTAGTACCAAAGGTGTGCTATGCCACTTGTAGTCTAAAGTAAGATTTTATGTTCAGAATAAATATTATATGATGTAGCACAATATAGCATCATATATCTTAATATATTCCTCTGTGCATTTTAAATTTTTTAAGTATTTTAAAATCATCCAGTCGAGCCTACACTAGCATTATTTATAAAAATGTTGATTTAGACATTAAAATGGTGGAATTTGGCCATATTCATAATAGGTTGAGCATGGCATCATAATATATTGTTTCAATTTAAAATTTGTAACTAATATGACTAAAATATATAGATTTTTAATGTTTTGACTATTTTTATGATTTTTTATTTAAAGCAATCCCTTGTGATGTGATATGCAATATAATATAATATAGTATGTTATAGTGTATTATAATATAGGATGTCATAACATAGTGTAGCATCATGCATTATATCATACTATTGTGCATTACTACTTGTTATTTAGCATATTTTAGTTTGTTATAGTATGACGTGGTAGAGTTTGTAGTAGTATAATTCATAAAAATATTGATTTGTAGAGATGATGGATTTGGCCAAATTTAAGGTAAGCTTTAGGGAACATCATTGGGGGTGTGCTATGGTGTGTCATTTAATCAAAAGAAAGGAATTTTGCATCCAAAATAAATGTTCATTTTTCAACCAAATTTTATAAATTTTTTACTTAAAGTGATTCATTTAAAGGTGTAATGTAAGATAATATATTATATGAAAGCATATTAAAATATAATGTACATAACAATATAACTTCACATATATATGAATGTGGTGGTGTGTTACTAAATGTTATTTTACATTTTAGTATGTTTTACTTTTGTTATAATACATTGGGTAAAAACTCACAAAATGTTAATTCGAAGGTTGAGATGGAAGAATTTGGCCAATAAATTCACATCACACACCAAGAAGCAACACCAAAAATATGCTATTTTGTACCATTTCTAATAGAAAATAACAATTTTACATCCAAAATGAACATTATTCATATTTTGAGAAAATTTTATTATTTGTTCCTTTTAGGTGATTCTAATGGTGTAATGTTAGACAATATATTATATTATATCAAATTATAATATAACATCATATATTAATATAATATAGTGTGTTAATTCCCACTATAATATGTTTAGCATGGTATTGTATAGTTAGTTTGAGCTTGCACCATCAGAAATCAAAAAATGTTGATAACAATGTTAAGATGATGTAATTTGAACAAATACATTATTAGGCTTTTGGTTGAAGTATTAAAGGTGTGCATAAGAGAAGAAATTAGATTTGATGAGAATTCCAAGTCAAGTACATGGAGGGAGATCATGGGATCACGACATGACATGTGAAGGGTCTATATCGAGGCATAAGAAGAAAAAAATTTGTTGGGATAAGGTTTGAATTTGATTTGATTATATGTTTTATGGAAAGAAGATCAGGATAAGAATCTATAATCCACCATGGATTAAGATCAATTAGCTTTAATTTATTTTATTTTAATTGATGTGAGGCACATCTAGAGATATGGGCTCGAGTCCACTGGATCGTATATGAACCTTCCACTATTGCAAAGCTATCTATTGGGGATTGAGATTTGAGTTTGATTTCATAGATTTGTTTGGGGATGTATCCACTGAGAATAAGTGTTTGGTTGGATTTCTATGATTTAGACTCTACTGGGGGAGTTAGTTTAATTTGGCTCCACTAGGGAGGTTGGTTTTGAATTTGATTTGTTTGCTTGCTTATTTATATTTGATTTGGGGCTCCAATGGGTGTGATTTAACTCCACTGGGAAAAATTAGATCGGGTTTAATTTAATCTGAGTTAATGTATGGAGCCTATCGATGTGCGATGGACCCATAGAGAAGGGGCTATATCAACCTTGACCTACCTCAGGTTTACAAATCCAAATGGATAGTCTATCGAATGTGGGTAAAGCTAGCCAACCTAAGGGGTTGCCTTTCGATGTGCAATGATTATGCTAGGAAGAAGGTGTAGCATACTTAAATCTTCCAAAGCAAGGAACAATCATTGAGGTGACCTGTTGGATGCACAACAAATCAAACTTGACAAGGGTGACTACTGAGTGAATGCTGTTGGGGATTATGTCAACTCAAAAGTAGTCAAGATTAATTTTACCTTAATTTCATGTCATTTGATATGGTTTGTTTGGTTTATTTGATTTTGAATTGAGGGTGTAACCATTAGAGATGTGAGGTCGGTCAAATTTGATAGATTTAATTTATGGACCATGTCATGGACCCAAGAGAAGGGGCTATATGACTTGTCCTATCTCATTTACAAATCCAAAGGGATATGTCATGGGGGTAGAGCTAGCCAACCTAAGGGGTTGCCTTTCAGTGTGCAACGGCTGTGCTAGGAAGAAGGCTGTGGTGAAAAAATTTCTATAGGGAGTCACCTTCAAATCTATGGGGAGAAAGAAAAGAAGAGACCTATAGAAATTCATCTTGGTCGGACACCATGTAGATCCATAGATGTACTTATTCAGGTGATCGGGTACATTATCATGGAAATAGCGTACTATCTTGAAAGATAGAAAACATTACCCTTTAATGGATCTAATCACCTCAATAAGGAATGGATATATACTGTAAGATTCTTCCCTACTTTACATGAAAAAGTAAAGCAAGGTTTATTTTAAATAGTTCGTTAAGTTCTCTGTGGGCAAGCCCCATAATTAATTACATCTTAAAGATGGGATCCCTTAGAAAACTCGACAAAAAAATGATCATTGTCTTTGAAGATTTCAATAGAAAGGACTATCAATCGATTGGTTTATCTTGAAGATAAAAATGGGATTGATCAAAAGAGGGATTTATTATCAAGCCATAATGAAAGATAAGTAGAAGATACCCATGATGCTAGAAACCTATGAGCATCTCGACTATCCTATAGTTGGGCTTTACATTTTGAAATTGATTTAGTTTATTTAAGTTGAATTTTATTAGATTTTAGACTTAAGACTTAACATAAGATTAAGGAAATGCCTAAGAGGTGAGGAATTATGCTTATGGCTCAAAAGGGGAGAAGTAACTCAACCTATCTAGGGAGCTTCGGTAAGGGCCGGAAGCACAACCTAAATCTAAGGCAAAAAAATGAGTAATTTGGTTTGCCTCCACAAGAGAGGACAAACCACTCGACAGCTTGGACTTACAACCTCTAGTGGGTGGCCGCCAACTAACTCCTCCTATAATTTTAAATACATGTAAGAAAGTCTTTATGCTTATGCAAGATAGCTAGGCTATTATTATTTAGAAAGAGACTAAGTCCTTAAACTCACTCCCTAAAGAGACTTGATCATGTAAAGGGACATGCTTCAAATGACCTAAATCTAATGCAATTAAAATTTCATTTTATTTTTATTTTGGACAAATATTTTGACTCAAGCTAATAGGATTTTTATGACTAATGCATGAGAAAGAAGATTATTGGCCAAAATCAGCGAGAATGGAGGAGGTAAGTTTCCACCATGACTCTCAAAGATCAAGTCTTCTCAAAAGGTGGAAGCCCTCCAATCAAGAAAATAAGATGCATTTGTGCATGATATTATATAGAAATGCTCATCCAAAAGGGTTGCTAATTCTTTTATCTTGATTTTAAACCTAAGGTGAGGTTATGAGTTGTTTAATTTTAATTTGAATTATTAAGTTGGGTAAAAGATTTATTTTTCCCCAAAGAGCCTAATCCACATCCAGCCATACATAAAGCAAGAAGAAACTAGGAAAATCATGCCACTTAATGTAAAATCTAAACAAATCATCAATCAATTTATAAAGCTAATCACAAAAGAATAAATGGCCATTATGGTCGGGCACCACCGCACAAGCCCAAAAATATCAAATGTGGGTAGCCCAGCTCTACCCTTATAAAACTTGAATTTCAAATAAATTAAATTACAATTAAGCAAAATGGGGGTCTTCAAGCTTTATTCTTCTTTCTTCTTTTCTCTTTCTTCTTTCTTCTTTTCTTTTCTTCTTTGTCTCCTTCTTTGGATGGTTGGATGGTAGATGCTCCAAGGCTTCATATGGTGCATAAGATAGATCTTATGACCAATGCTCATCCTAATCCCCATAACAAATCATTCCAAAATCCTAATTATATAAATTTTTACATGAAAAGGGAAAAGTGGAAATCTAACTAACACCTGCAAAAAAAAGATTAGCTAAAACACACCACACAAATCCCAACCATGTATATTGGACTTATCACCCCACACATGGGTGACTAAGTCCACCTGGCCTATGGATTATGCTTAGGGGTATAAAGCATTTGCAAGCAAAAGCATTTATATTTTTTTATGATAGCTTAAGCACAATCCCAAAAAAGAATAGTTAGACTAAGAACCCTACCATTCATTCTATGAGCATACACCCTAACATCTCCTAAAACATATATCACAAAATGAAACATAACATCAAACCATGCAACCACTTAACCTAAGGCTAGAAGTGGTGACTTAGCTAATGTGTGTGCTTTGAAGGTTTGTGTGGTATGCTTAGCTATGGCTTTAGGTTCAAATTTTCTAAGTGTGAAGGACATTTTCAACTTAGAGGAAGGTTTCATTTAAGTTGTTTAAGTGTTTTGGGTTGATTTTATTTCATGTTTTAATTTGGTTTAAGTGAAACCTACAATTAATTACTGTTATGAAGAGAGGAAAGAGAAGAGAACTTCCCTTTCCTTCCCTAACCTTAAGTAATTTTCTAAAGTGGGTTCATATTTTAGTTTCATTTAAGTGAATGTTTTGATTACATCTTTTAATCAATCCTAAGTTTAGATAAACCCTAAACAAACCTATTCAAAGAGAAAGGCATTTTAAGATTAAATAAATGAATCAAAATTCACATAACACATTACTTCATCTCTTTCCAACATATATATATATATATATATATATATATATATATATATATATATATATATATATATATATATATATAAATCATATGGATGGACTAAGCATATTTATACATGCAAATGAGAGTAGTTAACACACTTTATGATGCATGCTAAGTAATCCATTTATGAAAATTTAGAAGTTGAATATGCATGATTTTTCTTAAGTAGAAAAGGTTTTCCTTATCCAAAATTTCACATACATACATAAGAAAGGTTGAGTAAAAGTGCCATTGTTAACTGAGGTGTAAGGTACAAGACCTACTTAGGTACTTAAAGCCTCACAACCTTGGGTTGTCAGACTAATATACCACTTTCTAAATACAAACATGCATACAAAAGAAATGAAATAGAAAAGGAAGTTGCAAAAGTTGTTTAATAGATTTATTTTGTGAAATTTATGTATGTAAGTGTAGGTAACCCTTCTTAGATGGTAGGGATGAATATGATATAAAAATTAGGTGAGCATTAGGTCCTTTTCAAATGAACCTTATATCTCACCAAATTCTATTCAAAACTATACCAACATAGAGAGAAAGGAAACCTATACTAAGCATACTTTTATAATATTTCACATGCAAGCTTATAATTAAAGTATAAGTAGCATACTTTCAGATTTCATATTCATTTATAAGTTTTGAAAATAATTTGGATTTAGTAGTGATAGCCACTATTTTATTTTAGCCAACACATGCACATTTGACATAAAGTAAACAATTTCATTTTAAAATTTGAAACATGAAATTATGAATGCATGAAATCACATGGCATACAACTTAACATGTTGGGAAAGATTCAAAGTAATGAAAGTAAACAAACTCACTTCATTAAATTCTAAAGACATTCTTATAGAATAAGAAAATTTAGAATAAATCAAAGTGAATTTCAAAGTAATTTTTGTTTAGTTTGAAGTTTGATTTAATTTTGAAAAGGTGGGATGAGTTTACAGTTCCTAACCTATTCCACATGTGTTTTATATTTTTTAATTTTTAAATAATTAGATCCATTTTTATGTATTGATTAGGTTAAGGTATGAATTAAGAAATTAACCCTTACCTAGACCACCTTAGAAGAATTAACTAAATAATTATGAGCCAATGAGATGACATAAAACCCAACAAAGAATTTAAATTTGCAATGCACCTAATAATGAAAAGGCCTAATGCAATTTGGCTCACAATTAAAAGTTAATTTAAGCTAAGGGGTTAGCTTATAATTTCAAAACACCCTTTCATACTTATGAATGGGGTTTTGATTTTCTTAATTGAACTTAGGCTATTAAACCAAGCATCTACCCAAGGTAGATTAATTAAGTTTGGAACTTTTAGAATTTTAGAAAATTGATTAAGGGGATAATTAATGAATTAACCCTTAATTAAGAAGAGATTAAGGAGACAAGAGGAGGCTTAGGGAATAGCTTAGGGAAATGCCCCAAAATTATTCGATAAACCTCCTACTTACTTTATCTGACCTTAATCAACTCTAATTAGATGGTAAAATTATTGATTATACCCTAATTAAGCATAATTACATGAAGGGTAATTACGGAAACCACATGCAATTACTCTAATCAAGCCTTCAATAAATCCCAATAAAATTAGTGGAGATAGAGGTCATTCCCTAAAACTTACCCAAGAAATTTGGGATTAATCAAAAGACTAATCAAAGAGTAATTAGTAAAATACACTTTATAATAAAACCCAAATTCAAAGAAAATCATAACTCAAAACTCATCAAAATTAATTTTAAAATGTTCTAGGTTAAATTATCTATCCAAACGATTTTATTTCATATTTTTTCTAAATTTTATGAAGAGTTATGCATTTTGAAGATCCATGGATTAATTAAATTAATTAAGCATTTTTAATTAACCCTAAGTAATCCCTACGCAATGCATGTGCGGTGGCGTGCACTTACATGCATGCCGAGGGGTAACTTAAATGTCACATCCCAAATGGTGGTAGTAGCGAATGCGCTTATATTCTATGTCATCCGATCAAAGATCGGGCGGCTAAGGATTCACCCGCAGTTTATAAAGGATAAACGGTTAACTAAATGTGCTAAATAATCTCATATGTCCATCTAAAATGTGGATGGATGGTTGAGATGAGCCAAGTTCTTCCCCTTGATCAACAGACGTCCATGATCAAGGGGAAGATCCAAGCTCGATCTAGCATTAAATAAAACCAAAATTAACCCACACCATCTAGAGACAAAGAGTGGCAAATCCAACGGTCAAAATTCGATAAGGTAAAACTTTCTTTCACAAAGCTCCACACCACATTGAGTTTAGTGATAAAAAAACTCCATACCTCGCTGGAGGTGATCACTGGTGCTCGAGATCGTTGAGGTAGCTTCGTCTATTGGAGATGAAGCCCTGTTGAAATTCTTAGGCCTTGGGATTGAGTGGCTTGCTCTATGGACCAACACCACTTGAAGATCATTTTAATCCAATTGCTCCTCCTTGCTATGGGAACTCAATGGAAGCTTGAGAGAGCTGAGTCCTTAAGAAGTGTGAAGGAGGAATTGGAGAAATCAAGTGTAAAAGAAGTTGGCAATTCACTCTACCTCCCCTATTTTCACTATTCAAAAGTAGAAGAAGAAATGGAAGAGCTCTAGGAGGCTTAAGATCAATCCCTAATGGATCCTCTAGCTTCCTATTCTTCAATCGACCTTGAGTGTGTGAAAATAGAAGTGAATTAGGGAATGTTTATCTCCCCCTTGGAGGATCAGATGGCCAACAATGGTCTTGCTATTTTGATCTAGTTAATGAGATTGGGAGGGTTGTTTGATCTATTTTGAGTGTGCACACATTCAATTTGATCTAAGGAATGGATTGCCAACTTCCCATGAGTTGAATTTGAGCTTAAGAGCGAGTTTGAAATTTCAATTTTAAGCTGGGGTCGTTTGGTCTAGGGACCAAATGCTGACCCAAACCCATTGTTGGGTGCACCACTCATTTAAGTCCCCTTGAGCTTTTAGAAAGCCTCATTGTGAAGAGGGTATGACCAAATTGGGTTAGCCAAAATTTGTTCTATGGCCTAGGGGTAGGATAGTCATTTTGCTATCTTTCCATTTTGGACATGTTGGGCATGTGGAGAAACTAGGTTTGGCCAAGTTTCATTGGATTTGGAATCCATTTGGGTTTGGCTCATGCATTTAGGTCAAAATGGGCCAAGTTGACTAATAGGTCAAATTGGGTCAAACCATAAGTTATATGACCATTTGAAATTTTGGTCTTTGGTTTGATTCAATTTGGTATATATTTTGGCTCATATGACTTCACTTAGGTCAAATGGGTCAAGTTGACCTATTTGACCCATTTGACCTATTTGAGGTTGGTCAAGGGTAGGTTTAGGTTAGTTAGTCATATGGAGTGATTTGGTTTCCAATCAATTTGGGTTAAGTTCATTTTGGAGTTTAGTCATGTTGGTCTAGGTCAATTGGGCTATTTTAGTTGGCCATTGAGGCTCAAGTTCCACAAGTGATTTGGGATGGACTTGACCCATTGGTTCCAATCAATCTTAGATGTTTTGACACATTTTGACCCTTTAGGTCAAAATGGGTCAACAGTCAAGTGGCAATTGACTAGGTTAGGCTCAAATGTTGGCTTGGTCAAGTTCAAACATAGGTTATTAGTGACAATTGAGGCTTTGGTCAAGTTCCACAATGGATTTGGGATGGACTTGACCCATTGGTTCCAATCAATTTGGCTTAGATGAAGTTTTGACACATTTTGACCCTTTAGGTCAAAATGGGTCAACTTGGGTCAAGTGGGCCAATTGGGCTAGGTTAGGCTCAGATTTTGGCTTGGTCAAGTTCAAACATAGGTTATGAGTGAACTTAGATCAATGGTTTCAATCAATTTGGCCTATGGTGGAATTTGGTTAAAGGTTTCAGGTTAAGTGTTGACTTGGTCCCTTAGTTTGACTTGGTTTGACCTAATTTGGTTGATTGATCATCCCATGATGATTGTTATCATGATGAGAGGGATATATGAGTTTGGTTCAATCCAATTTGGTTAGGATCAAAAGTTGGATCATAAGGTACTTTAGGTCACTTTGGGTCAAGTGAGCCAAAGTGGGTCAAATGGCTTGGTCAAATCTTGATTTGAAGTTGATTGATCTTGTATATGGACTTATGATTGAAATATAAATCCATTTTCAAGTGTTTTGAAGTCAAATGGATTTAGATCCATTTGAAAATTTCATATTCAAAGGAAGGATATGAAAGGGTCTTGGGTTTGATTTTTGAATTAGTTTTGATTGAGTGATTGAAGTTTGGTTTTACATATAAGCTCATGATTGTAGGATTGATTTAACCATGAAACAAAATCAAGAGTTTGGCTTGATTTGAAAGTGATTTGACTAAGTTCAAGATTTTGGCTTGAAAGGCTTAGATTTCATTTTGAGTGGATTTAAGTTTGATTTTTGGAATTGATTTTGATTGTTTGAATTTATATTTCATTTATATATGTGAATATAAATGAGAATATAAATTGATCATGAGAAAATTTCAAGGATTTAAAGTGGTTTAATCATGATTTAGGTTAAATCCATTAAAGGGAATTTAAAGGATTTTGGGAATTTTAAATTGAAATTTAATTTTTTTTGAATTGGATTTGATTGATTTATATTTATATTTCATTTATATATGAGAATATAAATGAGGATAGAAAAAGTTTTTGAGAAAATCCATGAATTTGAAATGGTTTGATCATGATTTAGTTAAATCTATTAAAGGAATTTAAAGGATTTAAGGAATTTCAAGGATTTTAAATTTGGAATTTAATTTGTGGGTTTGATTTGATTGATTTATATTTATATTTCATTTATATATGAGAATATAAATGAGAATATAAATAATTTTGAGAAAATATCATGAATTTGAATAGGTTTGATCAAGGTTTGATTGATTTTGGCTAAGTCTTTAATGGAAAATTAAAGGGACTTAAGAAAATTTTCATGAATTGATTTGGAGTTTTGAGTTTAGTTTGATTGATTTGAATTTATATTTCATTTATATATGTGAATATAAATGAGAATATAAATGGATTATGAGAAAATCTCAAAGGTTTGAATAGGTTTGAATCATGATTTTGTCCTTAAGGGAAGAATTAAGGACTTAGGCAAAATCTGGACTTAGGAATTTTTTGATGGATTTGATCATGGGTTTTCAATCATAGATTTCAATCATGGATTTCAATCATATGGAGTTGATTTGTATTTGAAGGAAGGAAAGTTAGGAATGGTTTAAGCTAAGGGTAGGAAGTTTTCCTAACACCCCTAAGGCATGACCTATTCCTATGGCTAACTCTTTTAAGTCTTCTAGGGCTAGGTTGAGTGTCCACCTAATCACTAGAAGTGTCATAAGACTAAGGAACTCTTAAAGTCTAAGAGAAGTCCTATGTCTTAAATAGAGGGGTTGAGAGCTCATCCTAAAAATAAGGTCAACAAAGGGCGTCCAATAGGTGTGGTGTGAGTGACAAGGAACACCGCATGTATTGGTGTTGACTGAAATGATCAACAACACTGAGAGATCACAAGCACTAACAGAAACAATCTATCCATAACCCAAGGAAAAGAAAGAATCTCTAGTAATGTGGCTCTACTTATGTCTAAGACATAAGAGAGGGGAAGAACCCCACTGGGGATAGAACCTTCCACTAGGGAAGAAGGTTCAAGTCATTCACAAGGGGATGAGAGGTTTGATTTGATTCTAATTTTATTAGGTTTGAATTTTTAGAATGAACCCTATTGGTTTGCAATGGGTTATACTGAATAAGAGCCATGGAGGCTAAGACCTAACTCAGATTTACCAATCCAAAGGGATAGTCTACTAAGCACATAGTAGGACTAACCAACCAAAGGGATGCCTTTCAGTGTATAGCAGTTGTACTAGGAAGAAAGCATAGTAGACTTACATCCTCCAAGTAAGGATCATTGAGGGTAATCTATTGGCAAAAATGATTGAACCCAACCTAGGGTGACTATTGAGTGAATGGGACTTTGATTAACTCAAAGATAGTCAAGATTGATTTCATTTTCCAAATTTGTTTATGGATTATTAGTTTATTGATGGGTCACACCGAGAAGGAGCTTATAGAAGCTTAGACTATCTTAGATTTATCAACCAAAAGTAGCTTCCGATGGGAGTACTATCCGACCAAAGGAGTGCCTTTTGGTAAGCAATGATCAATTTAAGTGAAGAAAGCTCGGGACTCACATATTTCACTAGAAAAGTCCACTAGAGTGATCAGTTACTTTGGGCAACAAATTGAACCCAACCTAGGGCTTCCCATCTATTTACGATAATCATGCTAGAAAAAATATGTCATAGTCTTACATCTTCCAAAGCGGAATGACTCTCAGGGCAACCTGCTTGTGGAAAAATAGATTGAACCCAACCTAAGGGCGACTATGAGTGAGTACCCCAAGGATTTATCTCAACTCATGTAGGCAATTCCTATAGGAGTTTTGTTGACACCGCCTAAAGATAAGATGTTTGGGAAAAGGGGGCCCCTTTGGGGCTTAAATTCCTAATCCACAAGCGAATTAATTTTTATTTGTTTATTTTAGTTTGTATTTATCATGGACCATGTTAGTTTGTAAGGGATCAAATTGAGAAATAGCTTATATTAGCCTATACCTATTTCAGATTTACTGAACCAAGGGAGAATTTGTGCATCTGCTAAACAAATTTTCCAACCATAGGGGTGGCTACTAGGAAAGGGGAACTGTCCAATCCAAAAGTAACCTGGGTAATGTCTAAATGGGGTCACAAAGACTTGATCCAAATAGAGTGCCCATAAGGGATGGGGTAAGGGCTTAATCCAACACTCTGGAGAAGATGACATGGCTAGTCATATATCCAATAGGTATTCAGTGTCTAACTCAAGGAGAAATCTCAGAGACTCATATCTGCCAAGAGTGGTGTACACACCAGGTGAGTCACTATCAACATAGAGAACATCAACCAACCTAAGGTGCCCAGGTAATCACCAGAAAGAAAGCTTGGACTCACATCTTTCTATAGTAACCGACTACGGGATAGTCTTCGCTCAGGTGCTATCCAACCTAGGGCGACTACTGAGTGAATGCCACTAGGGGACTTATATCGCTCAAAAGTAGTCAAGAGGAAAGGAGCCTCTAGGGGACTTATCCTAAGCCTCAAAAATACTCAACCTAGTTAGAACATGATGGCTAGTTCAAGAAGAAAGCATGAGGACTCACATCTTCTTAAATGAAGTCAATCATGAGGTAGCTTACGGCAAAGGAAGCATACCATATTAACAAGGCTCATTGGTTTGCAATGATCAGGAAGAAAGCACCGAACTCACATCTTCCAACAAATGACCACTGGGTGACATACTAGTGAAGTAGCATAAACTAACCTAGCTAATGAGTGAGTGTCATAGAGGGCTTGCTCCCATATCAGAATAGCTCAAGATAAAGGATTTTTATTTATTGTTGTGCATGCACTAAAAGGAATAGGACACCTTTGGGGGACCCTTACACCTACCTTAAAACACACTTAGGAATTATGAAATTATGCCATGGATGGCAACAAGAATTCCCACTAAGAAAGGATGCCACTTAGGTTCTCTCACACTTGACTTAGTTATGCTAATCAAAATAGGATGCCTCTCGGGTTCTCTTACACCTATTCTAATAGCATCCAGAGATTGTGTTTGTGTTGTGAAGGAGGGATAAGATGCCATTGGGGAACTCTTACACCTACCCTAAACACGCATGGGATTCAAGACAACAAGTAAACAACACTTCGAAAGAAGAGAATATTTGATGAATGGAATCATATTTTTATTCTTTTTATTAAAAATTATTTTTAAACAAGATTTATTTCATGGGTAATATTTCCTTATATAGAGCCCATTAGTTGGAATCATCGAGTGTTCCCCTTTACAATCAATAAGTCGATAAGATCCTCCTTAGGCCTTCTATGACATGGGGCCTTCCCAAGTGGGTTCAAACTTGCCTCCCATCTTTGATGGGCAACAATTGGTCTCCTTAGACTAACACAAGTTCTCCTACCTAGAAAGACCTTATTGTGAGCTTGAATCATTTTGGCCTTGTATAACTCAAGGTTCTAGCATGCCCATACGAGACTCTCCTCCAAACCTTCGAGCTCTTTTAACTGCAACTTTGCATTCTGGTCTGTAGTGATTTTGTTACCCAATGCTATCCTTAGTGATGGGAGTTGAACTTCTAAAGGAAGAATGGCTTTGGACCCATACATTAAGAAAATGGGGTGAATTGAGTTGGAGTTGAGGGCACAAGCCCACAAGGCTTCAACCAACTACTCATTCCACTCATTTATTATCTTCAAGAGTTTTCTTCAAGATCTGATGAGAGTTTTGTTGAATGCTTCGCTAAACCATTACTGGTAGTAGATGGTGGAGTATCTCCAATCTATACCATGTCTTCTGCAAGTGATCTTAGTGCTTTTGAATGCAATATCATTACTGGATATAATTCATCGAGGCACCCCAAACCTATATATGATATGGTTCCTTAAAAACTGAAGCACATGGTGAGTTGTGACTTCTCTGAGTGGGATGGCTTTCGCCCACTTGGAAAAGTAGTCGGTAATACCTAAGATGAATCGATGACCCTTGGAAGAAGGAGGATCGATCGAACCTACAATGTGCACTCAACACTCAAATGGCCATGAAGCCAATGTAGGGTGTAGAATGTTGGGTGGTTGGTGGAGGACCACACTGTGTACCTAACACTGATACCACCTCTTAGCTACATCCATGCAATCTGTAATCATAGAAGGCTAGTAGTATCCAAGTCTTTAATCTTTTCATCTTCGACTGATTGATGCTCCACATACCTAAATGTACATTGGTTATAATGTCACGGGCTTTATGTTTGTCTAAACAACATAACCACATTTGGTCAAAGGACCGTCAATACAAGGTGCCATCAACAAGAGCGTAGGAAAGAGCTCTTTATTTTACCTGATGGGCTTGTGATTTCTCTTGAGGTAGTTTTCCAGTGTTCAAGTAATCTATGAATGGTTGCCTCCAATCTAGCTCCTTGTCCATTTTGGTAATGATAACCTCCTCTTCAAGAGAAAGTCTCTTAATGAGTTCAGCATCAATAAGGGATAAGACCTGTCTATTTTGGAGCCTTATTGAAATGGACTCACCTTCCGGGCATGCCAGATCTTTGGCAAGTTTTTCCAAAGCATCTATACATTCTCTCGGAACTTGTAGATGGTGACTTCGTGAATTGGGCCAACAACTTCATGGTATACCATAGTAATGATGAAGCTTTGAGAACTGTAGACCCGACAACTGGTTGATGACCAACAGAGAATCCCCAAATATGTTGATGCTCTTGACATTGATAGTGATGGATAACTCCAAATTGATAATCAAAGCCTCATACTTGCTTCATGTGTGGGTTGGAAAGATAGTATGAGAATCTCATCACATTGTGGTTTGGAGTTAGAAGAACTATTCCTACCCCGCCTTTCCTGAATAGATCATGGTGCTTCACCTTAAGAAAAGAAGAGCACCATCAAAATATATCTCCCATCGGTTGTCGGCCTCCCTAAGTTCATGATTTGTTCATCGGGAGATCATCACTAGCAAGAATCAAGAAGTGGGTATGTCAAGAAATCGCTAGTGCTTCTTTTTACCGCATGGAGGGGTACAAATGTGATATCAAACTACAAGAGTATCATGGACCAGAGAACCAGACATATAGAAAGTGTTGGCCATGTCATGAGGTAATGCAGTGGATTTGTTTGAGAGATCAAGTTCACCTTATGAGAAAGCATGTAGTGTCATAGCTTTTGATATGCAAAGATCAAAGCTAGGCAATGTTTTTCAATAGGTGGATAGTTTGCTTCAGCAGGGATTAGATGATGACTGAGGTAGTAGAGTGCGCTCTCCTTCCCTTCATCATTTGGGCCAAGAGTCGAGAGAGTCATCCAATGTAGTATAAAGGATAAGACCGGATAGGCTAGAACTGCTTCACCAAGTACTCTTTGATGTCTTCAAGGCATGCTAGTACTTATCATCCCACTTGAACTTGGTCATCCTTTTGACAAGTGCTGATAATGGCTTGCATCTCCTGATAGGTTTGAGATAAAGCATCTTAGATATGCCAGCCATCCTTGAAAGGATCCGAAGTTCGCTAAACTCTTAGAGGTGGCATTTCTAAGATAGCTTTAATCTTTTAGATCTATTTCTATCTGATGTTGAACAATAAACCCAAGGAATTTCCCTAAAGTGACTTCGAATGCACACTTCAGGGGATTCATCTTGAGGTTATATTATCTTAATAGTTCGAAAACTACTCTCAAGTCAAAGAGATGGTCTTCCTTTTCTAAACTCTTGACTACTAAAACATCAAAGTAAGACTCAACCCGATGATGGATGAGCACATTGAAGATCTGTCATGTCCTTGGTATAGCACCAACATTTTAAGGTCGAAAGGCATGACCCTATAATAGAAGATTCTGATTAGGGTTCGAAAAGTAGTGTTTCTTTCATCTTCGACATCTTAATTTATAGCTGATGACCCATCCATGAAAGAGAAGACTACATGAGATGAGGCAATGCCCATCATTAATTCTAGTAGGAAGTGGAAACTCATCCTTAGGACATGCCTTATTTAAGTATCTAAAATTGATGCAAATGCAAATTTGCCCATTCTTCTTCTTAATTGGGATGACACTAGCTAACCAGGTAGGATATTTTTCTTCCCGATGAAACCATCGAATCAATTTCTTGACTTTAAAATGACATGTTGTTCAACTTCTAATCGCATGCATCTAGGTGCTTGCTAATAGGGGTAAGCTAGATCTGCTAGCTTGTGGACTATGTCGAGATAATGGCTTTTCCTCATAACTTCATGCAAAGAAGTCTTTAAAATAAGTCAATAGCCTAACTAAGTCATTGGTTTCTTCTTCATTCAGCAAATGAACTGATGTATATCAGGTGAGGATTTTCTTCTATCCCAAGGTTGATTTCTTTAAGCTTGTCGATTATTGAATGAATCTCCTCTTCAAATTTTGGCGGTGCCTCTTTGACTTGGAGATCATCTGGATCATGTTAAGTTTCTAAACACACACTCTCATAAGAGTTGGGGATGTGTGAGAAGAACCTATTAGACTCCAAATGGTTGGTAACAACCAGTAATAATCTTCATCATCGACCCACTATGCCAAATCCTAGTCCTACTTGATTGTGCTTCCCTATATTGTTCCATAGCTTTTGAAGTATTCTGACCATGCTTGGACCAAGTGTGAGGAACTAAACCTTCAGATAAGATTTTGAACACAAGGTGAGTAAAATCCAAAAGGTAATTCCATTAATTCTTTAAAAGTATCTTCCTCAAGTCCTACATCAAGCTCTGGACTTGAGGATGATGAACCCAAAAGAACCTCTTCTGCTTCATGTCAAAGACTTAGGACTTCCTTAACTACTAAACCTTCAACTTTTGAGATGTAAGTGAGGTTAGAGCCAAAGGTTCCCAACCGCCCGATAGTTTCACATAAACCAAATTCAATACTTTACTTTTCTTGGAGGCATGGTCTTTGTCTCCTCGATCAAAAGTCACCTCCAATGGAATTAAGAGGGGTTGGCGTATACTAATCACATTATATTCATCCTCCGAGAAATTCCAAGTCTATGTGAATAGTAGGGTACTCTTATGAACTGGAACATGACCCTCTATTGGTCAAGGCCAACTAGGGGTCTCCCACCTCTGAACCGCCTCTATTTCTTTCCTCCTCACCTGGAGGTTGAGCCATTCTCACATGTCATATGATGAATGAATTATGGGTGGAATGTGATATAATGATCCACTTCTTCTTCCTTCTTTGTGTGCTAGACTTTCCTTTTTCTTTTCATTTTCTTTTATCTTTTCTTTTGCTTCATTTTCTTTTGATTTTGCATTTGCATTTAAATTTTGTTCATGAAGAAAGGGTTTTGAGGAAGATAGTAGGCACATCCTCATAGATCTCAACCTCTAATTGAAAATGGCTTTTCATCCCTTGACACTGGTACTCAATTCCATCTTTTGAACTTGATGCACGATGAAGGAAGGATGGAATGATCTTATTCTGATGTATCCCGTGCCTACCAAGCAAAAGCAAAGGAATGAAGTATTTGAATCAATGATGTAGAACTTTGCTTCAGTCTTCCAATCACCGATCTCTAATGGTAAGACTATAGAACCTAAAGCCCGCTCACCTTGATCATTGAATCCTCTCAACATCATCCTATCTCCTCAGAGTGTAAAGATGTCGATCTTCAAGTAGCAAGGGTCTTTAGACTCATAATATTTATTGATGCATCTGAATCCACGAGAACCCTGGTGAGTTTGAACATGTCCATGTCGACTGTGATGTAAAGGGATGGTTGTGCTCCAAGTCCCCCAGTAGAAGGTTTTCATCTATGAAGGTGATCCATTGGGATTCTTTTGCATAATGTACTTTCACCTATAGTGGCCAAAGCTAAGCATATTTTAGATCAAGGAGAGTTTGATTAGTGATTCCTCATCTCTTTGATAAGATGAGGCATCATATATGCTTAGATGTCAACTTTCTTAGATGAGAAAGGATGTTGTAGTCCACTTTGCTGGTCTTCCACAAGCATAACCAAGGGTGGAGCATCTTGTGAAAGGGCTGATCTTAGTACCAATGACTTGTTTCTATCTAGAGGCCTAGAGGAACCTGCCACTCAGAGGTTGACTTAATCTCTTGAGGCAAGGTGGTGCTAAGTTCACTCGTGCTCACCTATCTTCTATGGGATTCTTGAAATCAAATGATTCCAAGTCTATCTTAAGAGGTGAACCATAGTATTCGTGAGTTGGAAAATGCAACTCAATCAAAAGAGGAAGATCAAAATTATTATAGTTAATTAGACTTGAAGAGTTATTAGGAATAGAAGAAGACAAACTCATCAAAAGACAGATGATGTAATTAAATCAGCTTTATTTTTTTTGGAATTATTTGGGGTATAAAAGTAGAAGTCAAGTAGAAAGTGGAGTAAGGGATTTGATGCCCTTATCCATGATACAAGAGTTCTACTAGTAGAAGAAAGAAGAGCTAGCTAAATGGTAGAAGTCATGGTGTGGAAGCAAATCAAGGTCGAGGCTGACATGGTCGCAAAGGGCTATCTCGCTAACACATATGAGCTCCCACTTTCCTAGAGTTGGCACTGCAACTTGCAAACCTTCCTTAGTGTTGAAGGTTTGAAAGTGCACTTGTAAGGAAAGCTTCTTGATCTTCTGATTTATTTTCTTAGAGATTTTAGACAAAGAAATGTTCCAACCTTCTTTGGTTTTGGTAGGATCACTTGTATCCCCAAGGATTACCTTAATGGAACTAGGGTTGTCCCACAAGGTATTCCTTTGGGATAACTACAACACCGATCTTGAAGCTATGTTCAAGCCATTCCTTGAATGTGAAGCAATCCTCCAAAACTTGGCCTAGCATATGGTGGTAAGGGCAAAAGTTTGGATCATGACTTTTACCTACTTTCCTGCCTCCTAGGTAGCTGAAAATCATGTTTCTTTAAGAGATTCTTAAAGATTTCTTCATTACCTCTTAAAAATGAAGGTTTGTTTAACTTATCTAGAAGAGTAGGTGGACCATAGCTACCTAGTGGATATGCATGTCACCGTTAGTGGTATGGAGGTGATGGTCGTGTCCATGGAGGCCGGTGGAGGCCGTATGGTCGCTGGTGGCAAAGGAGGTGGAGGCTATGAGGTCATGGTCTCGAACTGATCTCTAGTCAGCTTCCCTTGTCAACTACTACTACTACTGTGTTTCTTCTCATAATCCTTTGGGATTTATGCTAACCGATCTAGAAAAGGTAGCTATTTAGCCTCTCCTTGTAGACTAGCCACCTTATTGATTAGCTTCTCAAATGTCTTGATAGTGAAGCCCTTAAGCATGAAGGTGACTGGGCATGGATATTCTTCAAGAGAATCTCAATGGCATGTTGTTCAGACAGTTGAGGTTCACACTTCATACCCAGGTTATGCCATCGGAGAATATAATCAACAAGTGACTCACCGGAGTACTGTTGGGCTATAACGAGATCACCTACAATAACCATTTCCTAAGCTCCAGCAAATCTCTTGATGAAGAGTTGCTCTAGCTCAGCAAATGTCTTTATTGAACCATTGGGTAATTCAACATACCAATCAAAAGTGATACCCACTAGGCTACTTACAAAGAGTCTAAAGAGTAAAGCATCACTGCCACCGCTTGCAATAAGCCCTAAGTGAGCTATATGTTACCTCGTTCCCACCGCCATCAAGCTCTGAAGGAAGGAGGCATAAACCCTTGGGATATTGATAGCATCAAATTCCTCTGGTAGGGTCTACCTTTGAAATGATGATCCTCCTGCTTGAGCCAAAGCTTCCTTCACCTATTGCTCAACCATGGATTTTAAATCTTTTTCTTGTATGGAGGTACTATCCACTTCCTTCCTATACAGGCTAGTGCTACCTTGCTCAATGGGAGGTAGAGGCTTAACGGGTCTAAGACATGCACTAGCTCAGTCGATGACATCGAGCATTTTAGATGAAGAGGCTTGTTTCTAAAGCACTGGCACTATTGCTAACAAGTCCTATAACTGTTGTGCCATCCTATCAATATGCTCGTCTTTCTTCCTTAACTGCTATCGAAGGTGATGGGCTGATTCTGTAGTGTCTCCTTGGTCAATCTCATCATCTTCCATGGCCTGTTGATCCCTAAGAAGAGATCCTCTAGTATCAACCATGCATATCCTAGCTGAATCCCCCCATCAAGTCATCTTTATTAAGATCGATGCTGACTCTCTCTTCATCAAACCAATTGTACCCTAAAATCTCCTTCTTCTCCATAACATAGTGTTCAACTATCTCATCTAAGGATCAATCTAACTCAATAGGTACAAATTGTCAAAAGGATCGCTATCATGCATGAGCACCGACCTCACCTATAATTGGGGAGTCAATCCTGTGCAAACTATACTCACTAGAATGATACTCCTGACTGATACTGGATGTAATAAGGGTAATAATCCTAGGATGATCCTCTACTACTACAATAACTCATTTGGAATATCTGATAGCTATCACCATTTTGCATCCCAGGGAAGTTGGTGAAGGAATGACCACGATGCGGTCGCACCTTCCACCACCATCGGGGCGTAAGGTCGGTGAGAGCGCCCCTATGACAATGGGTGTGTAGAGGGTAGGATCCCTGGCCATAGTGGATCACCAACGGGTACATTTTTCCTGATGCGCCTTCATGGCCTTTGGAATGGGAGATGTCAAAACCTACATCATGGCGAGAGGAAAGTGGGGTGGAGACTCCACGACTCTCATGCACAAGAACCCTCCTTGGTGGTTGGTCCCCATGAGGTGAATACTATTAGTATTGTGGCGTAGCACCGAGCTGGAAAATCAACCAAAGAGGTTGACTAACACAACCTCCATCTCTCGCTAGTAATGTGTGATGTATAGGCCTCACGAGCCCTCTCCTGATGAATCTGCCTCTCTACACTTTGGGGGATAATAGATAGAAAGTTGAACTGGGTACCAGACTTTGAGTCCATATGCTCTGCCTACCTGGTGTAGAATAGAACAGAGGCCGGCGTACGACCTCCTACTCCTAGAAACTTCTTGCCGCAAGTGCACCACTGGAGGATATGATGAACATCCTCCCGCATCTTCGCCCGACCCCGAGAGGATGAAACTAGTTTTATAACCGGGTGAAGTGATCATGGGAGACTCATCCATGGCTAATCGAAGCTACTACTCTACTCGCTATCCAGTGTGGAACCATTTGACCATACGATTCTATTCCTACCTGCATGAGTAGATGAGGAGTGTGAGCTGACCCATACTCAAATGTGGGGAGGCAAGCCCTAAAATTAGGGAGCCACCTCAGAGGGTACAGATGGTAGGTGCTAGCTACACTACAAATAGGGAACTCTAGGATGAACTACAACCGAATCGATACATCGCATCGGAACTATAATAGAAGTCTGTGGTACTACCATAGCTTTCTCTTCGTGAGAGACATCAATTAGATGGTAAATCTATCGATGATCCGCTGCCACCTTCTTCTTGTTGTGTGAGGGAATGCCTCACAAGTGATCCCGCCCCCAAATCCTCGCCAAAGTGGATCAAGTGGGTACACCCAAATGAGGGAAGTCACCCTAAAGCTAGATCCATACCGAGGGAAAGTAAAGACAAATTTCTGAGACTAGCCATGCATTAACCGTAGTAACTAATCGAACCGCACTACACTAACAAAAGAATATGCAATGAGAAATGAACTTGTATCAATTTTTTATCTCCATAGATTTTTTTGAATTTTGAATTTTGAAAATTTGAACCCACATCCAACAACTTGGAAGTGTTAAGTGGGTTCAAATAGATTTGAAGAGATTGATTGAAAGAGGAATTTGAATATGAATCCAAACTTTCAACAAATTTGGTGAAATATGGATTCAAAATTTTTGTGATGCTTCCATGGTTCATTTATGTTTGAATTTGAATTTTGATTTTGAGTTTCCTTTAACAAATTTGGTATGTTAAAGTAAGTAAAAAATGATTTGTTTGTGTTTCATTTTGGAAAATTTTAGAATTTTTTTATTAGAAATTTAAGTATTCTTATGCTAAAGAATCCTAAGTGTGTTTTTTTAATTTTTTGAAAATGGATTCTTAGTAAAATTAAGTATGCTAAGAAAATCCTAAGTGTTTCATTTTGAAATTTTTTATTTTTAAAAAAATGATCTCTTTAGAAATTTTGGTATGCTAAGGAAGAAGTTCCAAAAGGTGTTTGAAAATTTTGATTTTTGATTTTTAAACAAAGAAATTAAAAATTTTGAAAAGATGAAGTCATTGATTTTGATTTGGAAACTTTACTTAGCAAATTTGATTATGCTAAGTGAAATTCCAAATGTGTTTTGAAAATTTTTTGATTTTGATTTGATTTGAAAAATTTGGAAGCTTCTTTTTGAAAATTTGTATGCTAAGGGAGGTTCCAAAGGTTTGAAATTTTGAAATATGATTTTGATTTTGATTTTGAAACTTCACTTAGCAAATTTGATTATGCTATGTGAGGTTCCAAATGTATGTTTGAAATTTTTTTGAAATATGATTGTTGATTTTGATTTTGATTTGGAAACTTCACTTAGCAAATTTGATTATGCTAAGTGAAATTCCAAATGTGTTTTGAAAATTTTGGATTTGATTTGGAAACTTTACTTAGCAAATTTTATTATGCTAAATGAAATTCCAAATGTGTTTTGAAAATTTTTTTGAAATATGATTGTTGATTTTGATTTTGATTTGGAAACTTTACTTAGCAAATTTGATTATGCTAAATGAAATTCCAAATGTGTTTTGAAAATTTTTTGAATTATTGATTTTGATTTTGATTTCAAATTTACTTATAAATTTTAAATAAAATCAAAATCAAATTTTGAAATTTTTTTGAAATATGATTGTTGATTTTGATTTGATTTGGAAACTTTACTTAGAAATTTGATTATGCTAAGTGAGGTTCCAAAATGTGTTTAGAAAATTTTGGATTTAGAATTTGAGACTTCACTTACAAATTTGGATATGTTAAATGAAGTTCCAAATGTTGTTTGAATATTTTTTTTGAAATATGATCGTTGATTTTAATGTTTTGAAAAGAGGGCCTCCATTGAACAAATTTAGGTATGTAGAATGGAGATCAATTTTTATTTTTGAAGTATGAAATTTTGTGTGTGATTGTTTATTTTCTTTATTTTTCTTTTTTTTTGAAAAGGGAGGAATTCCAACTTAAAACATATGTGGGATATGTTTAAGTGTGATTTCCTAAATGATATTTTATTTTTAGTTGGGAATGAAATCTTCATTTAATAAATTGGAGTATATTAAATGAAGGTATTCATGTATGTTTTTTTTTTTTTTGAAAATTTTAATTTTGTTTACAAATGAACTTTCCATTCAATAAGTGTGAATGTATGGAAATAGAAAGATTCATGTGTGCTTTTGAAAACTTTATGATTATGATTATGATTTTTGAAAAAATGATTGTTCATTTTATTTTGAAAATGAAAACTTCATTAAAGTGAATTGAAAGAAGATGTTCATTTGTGCTTTTGGAACATGTAACAATTATGTGAATTGTTAAATGAGGGTGAAGAAATTTTGTGGAAAATATTTTATTAAGTGCATTTTGGAAAGGTGCTTTTGAAAAGGTAAAGTTCTTTATGGAAGATTTATTATTTTAGGATGAACCTTTGCTTATCATGAAAATGATAAGGAAGAAGTCTTAAAGATGTTTTCTTTTATTTATTTAGATCTTCTTCATTTTACCCATTGAGGACCAATGGGGTTTGAAGACCAACAAGGAATGGTCCTAAAACCTAAAGATGTTGGCTAACTTAACTCAAGAATGAAATGAGCTAAGTGCCAATGAAAAGAAGGATAGTCTTGGATTCATACCAAAGTACAAACCCACTATTGATACTCAAAGATAATGATCATTTACCAAAGATGGAGAGAGGAACCATCCCCAACGGAGTCGCCAGAAAAATCTATGGTGAATAAATTCTTATAGGGAGTCACCTTCAAATCTGTAGGGAGAAAGAAAAGAAGAGACCTATAGAAATTCATCTTGGTAAGATGCCACGCAGATCCATAGATGTACTTATTCAGGTGATCAGGTACGTCATCAAGGAAATAGTGTACTATCTCAAAATACAGAAAGCACTACCCTTTAATGGACCTAATCACCTCAATAAGGACTTCTAAGGATGATGGGTCTACATATGTACCAGAGATTCTTCCCCTACTTTACATGGAAAAGTAAGCAAAGTTTTATTTTAAACCAAGTTCATTAAGTTCTGGGGCAAGCCCATAGTTAATTACATCTTAAAGGATGGGATCCCTTAGAAAACTCGTAAGGTAAAATGATCATTGTCTTTGAAGATTCCAATAGGAAAGGACTATCAATCGATTGGTTTATGTTTGAAAATCAAAATGGGATTGATCAAAAGAGGGATTTATTATTGAAGCCATAATGAAGATAAGGGAGATGCCCATGATGCTAAAACCTGAGCATCTCAAACTATCCTATAGTTGGGCTTTACATTTTTGAAATTGATTTAGTTTATTTAAGTTGAATTTTTCATTAGAATTTTAGACTTAAGATTCCTTAACACAAGATTAAGGAAATGCCTAGGAGGTGAGGAATTATGCTTATGGCCCACAAAGGGGAGAAGCAACCTCAGAACCTAAATCTAGGGAGCTTCGACGAGGGCCGAAAGCACAACCTAAATCTAAAGTGAAAAATGGGCAATTGGTTTGCCTCGACAAGAGAGGACAAACCACCCGATGGATTGGACTTACAACTTCTTGGGGGTGGCCGCCAACTAACTCCTCCTACGATCATGAATTCATGCAGTAG